>JARQOC010000021.1:0-332530 GCA_033576535.1 Allobates femoralis
TGTCTAATGCTATCCTTGTGTCTTTTTGTCTTTGTTGTCCCCCCCCCAGTTGCCTTGCTTTTCTTTCTGTAGAGACTTTTAGAGACAACAGATGTAAATGTATCCCTCATACAAATTTGGAGATAGATTGGAGCAGTTATTGAGAGTAAATGATCAGGGCAGGAGACAAAGTGGTTCATATTTGCTTCTCGGCAAATGTAAAAGTGTGACTGTGTATGAATTAGTCAAATTACTGATGGAGAAATCACATCAAGAAAAGGATCCGGGTATACTTGCCAACCAAGGCAACTGTCAGACCACATTTGTTTTACACTAGTATATTTACTGAGCATGTCCACAAACTTCAAAAGGCCCAATGTGATCACAGCCTAAGCAGTACAAAATAAGATTTCTGATAATGAGGTTTCTCATCACTCTCCAAGAAAAAAATATGGAAAATCTGGCTTTGTTCTTCTGCAAAACAACAAGTTAGAGGTGATCAGAAGAAAGATTTGGCTTTCCAAATATTCATACAAAGAGCACTTGCATCTCATGTAGAACTTATATCGCCTTAAATATGGGCCCAGGAAGAAATTTTCTCTGTGAGCTTGAATGTTACCACCTTCGTGGCTTAGCTTGTTTTTTTCTGCATCAAACAGCTTAGCATGTGACATTCATTTTTTCACCTATTTAATATAACATGTCAGTTATCAGCGTAATAAGGGTAGTCAAATCACACAGAAACATAAACCAAAGTCACTTGAAGTTAGTTTTATTAACCTCATAATATATGGATATTAATATGAAAGAAGTGCAAAATCTTGGTAACTAGATCATATCACAAGACAAGATCTAATGTAGAAAAGATCAGTGCAATCGTAGTGTGAATCCCAAACTTCTATAGTAGTCTTTCATAAGGGTCTATATTGATAAATTCTAACACAACTTGAGAACTGATGTATGCACCACAACTAATTCTCTATCTCGGTGTCACTGGTGGTCACTGTTTGCTCCAGCATATTACAGTTGCCATTTTTTATGCCTTGGTAATAAAAGCCATTAACTTGGCCAGGTCCTTTCTTACTGGATACAGGGCAAGAACTTAAGACTTTGCTTGATCTTTTGAGATTTATAAAACTTCTTTGCATCTTGTATTCCAACATCATATGATTCTGAGGTGGCAGACCTAAACAAGCCCTGGGATAAAAACACAATTCATTAATGTCACAGATACAATAGGCATGACTTCAAAGCATTAGTGATAAACACTAGCTTCCAGTATGAATAGGCCACCCTAAAGTACCCCTTTTTCATACTACATTTCATCACTGGTTATGTATCAGTAATGAAAGTTCCCTGTGGGTAGTAAAATAATGATCAGTCACAATCTTCTGATGTTCTTGGTGCTGCTACGTGCCTCTTCTGCACCATGTGACTGGAGCTCTGACTAGCTGTAGAATGCCAGTGTTTTCTGGGTGGACCAGAAGTCACCTCTCAATGTAAAGCCCCCGTCACACCTAGCAAGATTGCTAGCAAGATCGCCGTTTCGTTACAGGTTTTGTGACGCAACAGCGATCTTACCAGTGATCTCGCTATGTTTGACACGCAGCAGCAACCAGGCCCCTGCTGTGAGATCGCCGATCGTATCGAAATGGCCTGGACCATTTTTTGATCGTCGGGCTCCAGCTGGGCAGCATCACTAAGGCTGCCGTCACACACAGCGATCTTCCAGCGATCCCGACAACAACCAGGATCGCTGGAATATCGCAGTTTGGTCACTGGGGAGCTGTCAAACAGGCAGATCTCCTCAGCGACCAGGGAGCCACCTCCACATCGGAGGTAAGAGGTTACCATGGTTACCAGCGTCCTCCCACTTAGCGCAGCCTGTAACCATGATAAACAGCGGGTATCTAGGCAGCGCGCCTGCTTAGATACCCACTGTTTATCATGGCTACCAGTGTCCTCCCGCTTAGCACTGGTAACCATGATAAACACCAGGCATCAAGGCAACACACACTGCTTAGTGACCTGGTGTTTATCATGGTTACCAGGTGGGAGGTTGCTGATCGCTGGTCTCTCGCTGTCACATGCAGCGATGCATGCTGGGAGACCAAGGACCAAAAAATAGTCCTGAAGGATGTGCAGCGATCAGTGACCTCACAGCAGGGGCCTGATTGCTGCTACATGTCACGCACAGCGATATTGCTGTGTGTGACGTACCCCTAATGGCCCCTTTACATGCAGCTACAGGTGACAGGTTTTCCACAGATAACGTACTGGTTGCAGTGAAATCATGGAGACATAGTTCCATTTGTACACAGCAACAAGATAGAACTATGTCTCCCTGATTTCACTGCAACCAGTAAGTTACCTGTGGAAAACCTGTCACCTGTAGCTGCGTGTAAAGGGGCCATAAGAGTGATAGTAACCATTAGCAGTGATCTGCAGCCAGTCAAGTTAGCAGTCAGAAAAAGGTAGGGAGGAGCTGTGGAGGCACTGAAAACAGAAGAAGATGGCCACCAGTAAGTATTATATTACTAACATGAAACATATGTATGTTATTGATACTTATGTGTTGGCGAAATAAAGAAAACTCAGAGCAGTACTTTAAGAATGAGGCAATTATTAGTATTATATATAAAAAAACACAATAATTTATAAACAGACAAACAATTGTATATCAAAAGCAAAAAGGTCAAATCAAGTAATTGTTCAAATATCTGCCATCTCAAGACACTACTAGGGAATTGCTACAAGGCTCAATTTTAACTGTGTTCCTACAAATTTGAAGGATCAAGAGTCACAGGTTTCTTACTGGACATTCATTTTCAAATAGACATTTGGAGGTTTTCCTTCCCTTATTATACAGAACTTAGCTTTCAGTAATATTAAGTGACTGAGAGTCCTCAGTGGTTGATATCTTTTAATGGCTAACTGAAAAGATGGTAATAAGTAGTAGCAAGCGTTCTTGACAATTAGGTCTCTTCATGAGGCTGATATAATACAAGTATCTTTGTATTATACTGGTCTGATGAAGACATCTAGTTGTCTCGAAAGCTTGCTATGCTTACCATCTTTTCAGTTAGCCATTAAAAGGTATCAAGCACTGAGGACAATCAGATTTTAAAATACTTTTCTATCTAAGGTACAAACATATATTTTAACTTGTTAAGTAACTAAAATTGCAAAAATGGAAAACACTGCTGGCTTCCAATCCCAGCATGTCAGAGCTACTGCACTCCAACACTGCTGGTAAACTGCATGTGCATCAGGGAATGCAGATTCCGCATCAGCAGCTCAAACATGATGCTGGTCCAACATGTAAATAAGAGCATCCTACTCCCTCCTAGCAAGCAGGTTACCAGGAAGCAATGCAGTCCTTAAGACTGATGAGGAGACAATTTATTAGCACAAAAAGAGCTCATGTAGTACCTCAGGATGTTCTCAATGCAGTTCCTTTGTCTGAAAAGAGCATTAGTTACTGGGGTTCCTTCTGGTACAAGTGGGGCTTTACAGAGGAAGCTGAGAATGGAGAGGATACTGTGAAAGGTCTGGAAATCTTGATCTTTTTCATGGCGGAAAGTTATCCTCTGACAAATTTCAGTAAGGATTACCAAGTCTAGGATAATTGGACTAGCAAGAAGAGAGTCCTAAAAAATAGAAGATATAATAAAAAATGTTAAAAACTTTCAAAAGAACATTTAAGACAACAGAAAACAAGATTATGACATATTGAAAAATTTATCTTCAGGTTATTCAGTTTGGAAAAATGAAGGCTCAGGGATAATCTTATTACAAAGTCCAAATATATGACTGGACATTACACAGACCTTTCCAATGATGGCCTGCAAAGATTCTTTACCATGGGGCAGAGAGTGCCATAGTCTCCCTGCTCTTACAGTAATGGTTGAGTCACTAAAAAGTACAAGGAGACCAGGATGCCTTTCTTGCAAAATATATTATTATGTATTATGTAAAGTAGATTATGGGATTGGGCATTTATTCAGGAAACTAGTCTGTCATATGTGGAGTCAGGAAGGAAGTTTTTCCCCAATATAAAGCTTAGTGTTTTCCGCTTGAGGTCTTTGCCTTCCTCGGGATCAACACGTTAGGCTATGGGTTGACCTCAATGGACTTGTAGATACCTTCAACCTAAAAAATACCTATGTAACTAATTAAGATGGAAAGGAAATCTTGAACGATTTCTGTCTATTATGAAAAGCTAGGCTGATTCTGTAGACTCCGCGTATTATTATACTTGGAAATGTTCTGGTATTGATATTGTTAGGTGTGGATAAAATACATTTTTAATATGTTTCCACCATGAAAATGCACAAAAAACACATGTACATTTATTACTTGTGGAATCTAATGCAAGTCTATGAGGAAATTCCACAAAAAAAACTTAACATACCTGAAAAATAAATTGACATGCTGCAGTTTATGCAGCGTAATAAAGCAGCACAGTGGACATGAGATTTCTAATAATTCCATTCACTTTGCTTGTACTGTAAAAAGCTGTGTTTTTGATGCAGTGAAAATACAGGGCCAAAAGCACAAGTGGGCATGGTGGGCATATATCCTTAAGCTATTGATTTCAGTCCAATACTTCACTGCAAGGAAACTTTGTATCCTTTTCCTTGGTACTGTAGTGACCCAGAATATGCCATGTATTGTTCTATAATGTTGTGCTTTGTAACTCCTACACTTTAGCTCTGAAAGCTGCAGCATGTCTAATCCCACACTGTCCTCTGCTGGCCTCTATCAAAACTACGATTTTGTTGGGAATTTTCCAGCAGCTGACATTATGCTGCTGAAAAAAGTTTTATCCAGAAAGCTTTCTTTGGAAAGGTAGAGTCTATGCTATAGTGCTCTTCCCAAATCTAGGTAGGACTGAACATAGCAAAACCTGAAAAACAACCAAAGCAAGGCTAGTTAAAGATCATACTCTCAGAGCTAAGAAGAGAGTTTATTAAATGTACACTGTTCAACTTTGCATTTTTTTTTTTTGAATCATCATTTTTATTGGGTTTTAATCATCAAAATATTTGTACAGAATCAAGTAAAAGAATCAAATATTCATACAGAAAACTGTGCAGATCAGTAAAATATAAGTCAAAGCTTTCGTATTGTACAGTATATTATCCCCATGTCCCTCCCTCCCCCCCTCCCATATGAAATTATCCACATACATTAACCATTATCCACTCAAATAAAGAAAATATTGCAAACATTTCCAATCTTGCACCAAAGATTATTACATCTCCTATACCTAACACCTCAGCCTACCCAGTGTACCCTCTAGCTCTTCCAGAGCATACCATGTCGATGTTCGGAAGGGCAGCATAAAATTTCCAATTTCCACATCCGTGAACTCATTTTCAATGAAGCGTCTCCATTTGAAAAAGAATTTTTTGGCCAATTTACTCGGGTTGCGAAGCGTATCTATGGATTCAAGTGACAATGTGTGGTGCAACGTCATTTTCACCTGGGCAAGGTCTGGAGGCCTGTCATTGAGCCAGTACTGGAGTAAGAGCCTCTTTGCTACCAACGCAATGTAATGCCATAATACATGGGGTTGCTTTATCATTTGGGAAGTTGGGTGATAATGAAAAATCCATCTCATCGGGTCTAGCTCTCCCATATCTCCACAGATCTTTCTAGTCCATGCACCTATTGTTCTCCAGTATTTCTGAGTCTCGGCACAGGACCACAGACCGTGTTCCAAATCAGACATGGGTGTTTTGCATTTTGGGCATTGGACCTCTCTTTCCTGGTTGGTTTTAGAGGGAGGAATGTTAAAGCCCTGAATGGTACCGTGCATGATCCTAAATTGTGAATCCTTCCATCTCTCATTAATAACATGTTGTCTGATCGTGCCCCACCCCTCAAGGATTTTCTGTGAAAGCTCCGGGTCTGTGAAATGCTTTCGCCATTTATTAAATTGGCCTCTCTTTCCTTGCGGTCTAAGAACCTGTTTTAATTTGGCATATATTGAAGTAATAGATACCTCATCTTTATCCATAGAGATCAGTTCAGACCACAAGGAGTTCTCTATTTCCCCTGATATATCTCGTAAATGTGATAGGAGATGATGTCTCAACTGACGATATTGCAAAGCGTGGAATTGGGATAAATTATATTTATGCAAGACCTCTTTCTCTGACATCCACCTTTTTTCCTCAAGATTCATGAGATCTCCCAACGTCCTAATACCCCTATCTCTCCATATCTTAAACAATGAATTTTCACGCCCCAGAGGAAAAGACGGACAGCTCCAGGGGTTAAGCAGTTTCGAGATTTTCCATGCTAGCTTGAGTTTTTTCCTGACCTCCTTCCACGTCGCTATTGTGTCCTTATATATCACCGTGTTCTTTAAATTGGGGGGTAGAAAGGGTATTGGTGAGTGTAATAAGGCTACTAAATCCCAAGGTCTGGCCCATTCTCCCTCTAGAGTGGTATCGGAGAATCTGTTTGTGCTTCTGATCCAATCAAGGACATTGCGTAGGATACACGCTAGATTGTATCCCCGAACATCCGGGAGCTGTAGTCCTCCCTCTTGCTTAGACTGAATCAAGGTTGTATAGGCTAAACGGGGTCTTCTACCTCTCCATAAAAATTTAGAGAAAGCTTTATTAAGTCTAATTATGTCACTATGTTTCAACAGCATGGGGATAGTTTGAAGGGGGTATAGCAATCTAGCAAAACTGACCATTTTTAGTAAATGGCCTCGTCCCAACAGAGAGAGTGGCAGTCCTATCCATCTTGCCAATTCCTGTTCTATCTTCTGTATTATTGGCAGGAAATTCATTTTGTATGTCATTTCAGGTGTTCTGGCTAGGTGTATTCCCAGATATTTAATGCTATCTTTCCTTATTGGTAGGCCGCAAAGATATTGTTTTCCCTGCATCTTATTCCCCGGGTCTATAAACAGAATTTCGCATTTGTTTTTGTTGAGGGAAAACCCAGTTTGTTTGCCTATCATCTCTATATCTGACAGAATTTTTGGAAGATCTCTTTCAGGATGTTGGACATACAGGATGACATCATCCGCGAATAATGAGATTTTGATCTCTCTAACTCCCACTGTGAAGCCCGCGTAAGGATTACATTCCTCCAGATATAGTGCCAGAGGCTCTATTGCCAAGTTAAAGAGAAGGGGGACAAAGGACAACCTTGTCTCGTTCCCTTCTGGAGGGTGAAGGAGTCGGATAGGAATCCTGGTATACTCACGCAGGCTTTAGGAGTACTATAGAGAGTCTGTATATAGTGCCGAAAGGGACCCGTAAGACCCACCATATCCAAGACTGTGCCCAGCCATGACCACCTGACATTATCAAATGCTTTCTCAGCGTCCAAGGTGATCATGGCTGGGTTTCCCTCTTTCAGTTTCGTTTTTTTCCCCATAATATCCATCAACAGCATCGCCTTTCGGACGTTTGTGGTTGTCGATCGTCCCTTAATGAATCCTGCCTGATGTGTGGATATTATTTTGGGCAAAATCATTGCCAATCTATCAGCCAGAATCTTAGACAAGAGTTTCAGATCCTGATTTATCAGAGATATTGGGCTATAACTTGCTGGGTCGGTGGGCGTTTTATCTGCTTTAGGGATCAATTTAATGTACGCTAAATTCATCCTGTCTGGGATAGGAGATCCCCGTAATATGTCATTATATAAGTCGCAAAGGATCGGGGAGATCTGTTCTCTCATTGCTTTGTAAAAGGCTCCATTATAGCCATCTGGTCCTGGGGCCTTACCAGGGTTTAAATTCTTTATTGCCGCTTCAATTTCTCCAATCGTAATTGGATCATTTAAGATATTGATATCTTCTTGGGCGATGGATGGCATTTTGATTTTACTTAGCCAAGAAGGCTTTTCTGGGTTAGTTATTGTATTTTCTTGATATAGAGAAGCATAGAACCTGCCCAGAGTTTTTACAATATTCTTAGGGTCACTCCACAAGTTACCCTGCTTATCTTTTATTGATTGGATAGGGGAAGAGTTATATCTCCTTCGGGCTAATCTTGCCAACAGTCTCCCACTTTTATCCCCAAATTTATGTAATTCAAGCTCTAATCTATTTTTAAATATATTCTCCCGCTTTCTTGCCCATTCATCAAATTCTTTCTTAGCTTGCAGCCATATCTCTCTGTCAGGAGTCGCCATGGTGTCTTTATATTGTAGATAAGCGATTCTTACCTTCGCACTAGTTTCTACAAATTTTTCCTTAGCCCTTCTTTTGATCCCCATGCTGTATGCCATTATATGACCTCTCATGACTGTTTTTGCGGTCTCCCAGAATAGTCCCGGATCAGATCTATGGCCCAAGTTATCTATACTGTAGTGCGTCCACCATTCTCCCAATAATTTGGTGAAATTTTCTTCTTTAGTGAATGTGTCAGGAAACCTCCACAGATAATCGGTTCCTTTTTCATAATTATCTTTAATCTCTAAAACCACTGGACTATGGTCCGAAATTACCATGTCTTCAATTTTAATATTTATCATTCTTTGTAGTATCTTAGTGGACCCAAAAAGCATATCTATTCTGGACCATGATCCATGGGGATGTGAAAAGTGAGTAAATTCTCTACCCAAGGGGTTAGCCACTCTCCATGTGTCCGACAGCCCCACAAGTTTCGCCAAAGATGCTAGGGCACTTTCTGCCTTCAAGCCCTTCTCATTCTGGTTTCCCTTCCCCGTATATGTTGGGGAGCGTCTGTCCTCTTCTACTCTCATCACTGTGTTGAAGTCCCCTCCCATTATTTTATTAGCCCCCGGGTCTTGAAGTATTTTGTTCTGTAAATGTAGGAAGAAGGGCTTCTGATTTGCATTCGGTGCATATACATTATAAATGTTGAAGACATCGTTTTGAATCTGTATCATCATTTGAAACAATCTACCCTCGCTATCACTTGATGTGGAGATAATTGAGTGGGCCAGGGACCTATGTATTAAGATCAAAACTCCCGCTTTCCTTTCCACTGCACTAGACCCAAGGACCTCCCCCACCCACAGTTTTTTAAGGCGGAAGAAGTCTTCCGATGTCAGGTGAGTCTCCTGGAGCAGAGATATATCTATGTGCAATTTTTTGAGATGGCGAAGAACCATCATGCGCTTTGCTGGGGAGCGCAACCCCTTAACATTCCAGGAGACCCACCTAACCATCAGAATCCTCCCCACACGGGGCCTCTACTTTCTTTTTGATCGCCGTCCACACATATGTTGAAAGCTCAGGTGTACACTGAAGTAAATAAAATAAAGAACAGGAAATGCACATTTTGTTGAACACAGGTTTGTAGATAATTCCCAATTTTTTACCCCCCCCTTATCCCTCCCCCCCCTTTTTTTAACACACCAACTCCATCCATCTGTCCAATAAGAACACTTCACTTCTTCCCTCAAGTGCAGTCGACCAACATATCTCCGCCCCGCCTCAGCCCCTCCCCCAACTTAACATACATGTTAGGTTATATTAAAGTGGTTCCCAGCCTGGCGTTCCCTCAGGAGCCCCCTTTCTTTTTTTTTTTTTTCTTCTTTCCCTCCCCCCGTCACTCAGTGCTTTTATCCCTGTCACGTCAGGAACAAAATATAGCCATCATCTTAACTTATATAAAAAGTAAACTATGTGCCTTATAGTAATAATAGTAAATATCCTCGCCTTTCATTTCGATTAATTGAACATTGAGGAGGCTATTAATGCTCTAAGGCATCTACCAAGTCTCTGCCCATCTCATCAAGAGAAAATACGAGACCTGAGAAAACGTAAAAACAATAGAGAGAAGAGAGGAGCAGAATGGGGAAAGAAACAAAACATCAAAACTTGTCTCCTCACGCTTATCCTGTGTGTCTCTCTTCGTTGAACAGTTTCACCGCACTTGTGTCCGTTATGTCCAGTAAATAAGCATTACAGTTGTTGCTTAATGTCAATGGTCTCTCACTCCACTCTCATCTTTTTTTCTGCCAACGAGATCCCGGTTGTCTCTGTTGTCGTGGAGTCTCTAATGGTGGTTTCTTCTTCCCCGCCTCTTCGTCTATCAGGGAGTTTGATCTCAGTCTATAGGATCTTACAGAGCCTCTGTCAGTCTCGGAGTCCAGATCTGTATTAGAATTGAATTTCACAGGGGATCCGGTGGGATGGTGAGGTGGTGACAGCGATGTCGTGGATCCTGGAGAGTTCGTGTTGTCACGAATAGCTGTCATTGCTTTGTCAGGGTCAGAGAAGGTCAACATGACTCCCTCTCTAGACCTGAACCTCAATGTCGCTGGGAAATTCAGCTGGAATCGAATGTTTCTTCTATGAAGTATCGAGCACACTTCACTGAAGGACATTCTGCGGCGCGTAACTTCTATAGAATAATCCGCGAATACCAGAGCTCTGTGACCGTGTATTAATAGAGGATGCTTTTTGGCCTTGTAAGCGCGCAGTATTTCCTCCTTGTCTCGGTGGTTAAGGTACTTCGCTATGGCATGTCTAGCTTTAGTAAACTCTTTGGTAGTGTTGGAGACAGTAGATCCTGATGTCGCCCTCTTTTCCTGTGGCTCCCTCATCTGGCCAATTCTGTGGGAGCGCTCCGTCTTACATCTATGGGTGAGACCCAAAGCTTTGGGAAGATCCACCTCAAAGATTTCCTCTAATTGGTTCGTAGGGATGGTTTCAGGGAGACCCACTATTTTGAGATTGCTCCTCCTTGCCCTGTTTTCAATGTCCTCAAGTTTTGCATGTGCATATTCAGAGTGATGTTGTAAAGACATTAACTGTTCTTCCAACTCCTGTATTCTATCTTCTGCTGCACTGATTCTTGATTCAGCTTCAGTAAGTTGCTGATCATGTGTCTCTACTTTGGCTGTTAAATCTTTTGTTGTGGCTGTCACCATCTCAGCCACTGCTGATTTAAAGTCATCAGCCAGGTGAATTGCAAGTTCTTTTGCCAGTGCCTTATAGTCAAAATGAGGGGCTCCCCATCTGCCATCCATATTCACTCCACTGTCTCCTGGACCCTGTCTTTCATCTGTAGCTTCCTTGTCTGTAGGGGGGCAGCTCAGGGATTGTTTATTCATGGCAGCTGCTGCATGTTGCAATTGCTCTGGAGATGTACCCTTTGGAGACTCTGCGGCTGTTTTTGCTGATCTCCTCTCCTCCTCCACACCATTCTCGCTAGTCACGCTAGCTCCGGTCCCGGTCTTCCTCATCCCTCCTGCTGCTATTAGGTCTGACTGCGCGCTATGCACGCTATGTCCGCCCTGCCCGCCATTACCGGTTTCCTCGTGGTGTGCCGCTGTCTTCTCTCCCTCCCGATTCCTTGTGACAAAGCGATCCATCGCGATCGTGATGGACGCTCCCAGTGTTGTTGCAGCCGCCACTGTAGTTTTCGGTGCCCGGTGCCAAGCTGGAGGCTGGATGTCGGCGGATTTGCTGAGGCGGGGAGCGGAGCAGCCCTTAGACGCGGCTGCACATGGAGGCGCCGGAACCGGAAGTACCTCAACTTTGCATTTTATATGGAGCAAAAGTTCCTAATTGTTGTTCAAGAAACCTATGGTGTTTGTGTTTCTTAAATAACTCCAACCACCTCTGCTACTACTACATAGCTGGACTAAGAAATCAGCCCCTGCGACCCACCTAATTACCTTACCCTACTACCAAATCCCCTCCCAACCTTTCGAGCCATCAGAGGCACCGTGACAGGATTAAGCTCCAATTTCTCAGGCCTTGCATCCCTGCTTGAGGTTGCATCAGTAAAAACAGCTGATTGCTATGGGTTAGGCTGGGGTCTCATTGTGTTTGTCCCTACGTTCAGTGGCTTCATTGTTTGAACACCTGCATTGACTATAATAATGCAGTGTGCTTTTGTTCATCATTAAGTTGAGGAGGGAAGCAAGATGTGGTTGACTATGTCTTGCTGCCTGCCTCCAATACGTGTACAGTTGTGTTCAAAACAATAGCAGGGTGTTAAAAAATATCAGTTAAGCCCAAAATCTTTATAATAGTTTTTATTTCTGTGCATTGGGAACATTACACACGGTTTTCTAAATGAAAACATTAAGCGAAATGTCTACAATTTTTAACTACTTTACAGAAAATAAAAATGAACATTGGGCTGTTCAAAAAATAACAGTGTCTGCTCTTGTCTTTACAAACTCAAAATATTTACTTTTTTTCTTTTTAGGAATCAGAATTCCTGTGAATCACTAACCTTAATATTTATAGTATAAAATAACGGGTTTTTTTTTAGAACTGGTTCACATCTATGTTGCATAGAGTCAACTTCTGGCACCTGTCAATTGTTATTCCAGCCCAGAATGCTTTGACTACATCCCACAGTTTACTTGCATTTTTTGGCTTTGCCTCAAACTGCATTTTTTATGTCACCCACATGTGTTCTATTGAATTAAGCTTGTGAATTGGGGTTACCTCTCCATAACCTCAATTTTGTTGGACTGCAAGCAAGATTTTGATCATTTACTGGGTCAGTGTCTTGTTGAAACACCCATTTCAAGAGCTGTTCCTCTTCAGCGTAAGGCAACATGACCTCTTCAAGAATTTTGATATATGCAAACTGGTCTATGATCCCTGGCATGTGGTAAACAGCCCCAGCACCATAGTAAAATAATTATGACCATATAATGATGCTTTCACCACCATACTTCACTGTCTTCAGAGTGTCAGAAGGTACTGTGGCTTGAATACAAAGTTTGGGGGTCATTTGATGACCTATCTGAGGCCCTTGGACCCAAAAAGAATAATTTGACTTTCATCAGTCAGCAAAATGTTTCTTCATTTCTCTTTAAGCCAGTTGATGTGTTCTTTAGCAAATTGTATCCTTGTCAGTACGTCTTTTTTTTTTATATTAGTGGGACTTTGCTAATAGATTAGCTACACACAGGCGTCTTCTAACTATCACAGGTAACTTGAGACTGTCTTTGACCATCCTTGAGCTGATCATTAGCTGAGCCTTTGCCATTCTGGCTATTCTTTGATCGATTTGAATGGTAGTCTTCTGTTTTCTTCTACGTCTCTCTGGTTTTGCTTTCTATTTTAAAGCATTGGAGATCATTTTACCTGAACAGCCTATCATTGGCTGTACTTCTTTATAGGCTTTACCTTCTCCAATCAACTTTTTAATCAAAGTGCGATGTTCTTCTGAACAATATCTTGAACTATCCATATTTCTCAGGCTTTCAAGGAGAAATGCATGTACAACATGTGCTGTCTTTACCCTAAGGGCCACCTGATTCACACCTGTTTCTTCACAGAATGATTGACCTCACTAATTGAACTCTACACTGCTATTATTTTGAGCACACCCCCTTTCAATTAATTATACACAGACTTAAAAACATTCAGATATGGATTATTTGGACTTTGCACTGGAGTATCTTGTTCTAATTCTTACCGGTCCAGCTTATTTTGTGTAATGCTTAATGTAAGTGGGCTGTGAGGGGTTTCATAATGTCATATGAGCTCAGAGACTGAGAGATATATTGGTTATTGTTGTGTTTGTACTTTTTTCTCCCTCTTCTATATGACAGAAGAGCAAGTTGGCTGGCTAGAAAGCCTGTTCAGCCCCAACCCTTGCATACAAGGGCAGGTTAAAAATTATTATGAGATGAAGGTTGAGGGGGAATGGGAATCGGGTGAGGGTTCACATGTTAATCCCCGGGTATGCGAAATGAAAAGTTTGTCTCATAGTGTTAGTATACTGAATGTCACATTTAATTGCAGTTCAAAAATAGGGATGTCAGTAAAGTTTATCCCTTGGAATATCTGGGGTCTCAGGGACGGACTTAAATGAAAAGCTATTTTTGACTATATTGGGAGATTCAATCCAGCAATAGTGGTGTTTTGAGAATCGCAAACAACTAAAGACTCCATCCATATGCTTTGCAGGGCCTGGGTGGGGGGTATAATCGGCACAATGTCTACTCTAGTAATTCCAGAGAGGCAAGTCTACTGATGCACAGAAATATTGTCTTTAACCCCTTCATGAAGAAAGGGCGTATATGTATGCCTTTCGACGGTTCCACCTGTTTGATGTGAGCTCATGAACTGAGCTTGCATCATCCCCTGCACATGTCAATTGATCTGCTCAGCTGACATGAGTAGCTTAACAGCACCAATCAGATCAGAAAGCAGATTGGCACTGTTAACCATTTAGATTGCACTGTCAATCACTGACTGTGCATTCTAAAGCAATGCGGTTGGGATCGCGCTGTTCCCTGGCGGCATTGGCGACCCCATGATGTGATCACAGGGCCTTGATGCATTGCCATGACAACGCAGAGTCAGCTGATGTCCTCAGATGCTGCCATGACTCACTTGAATGCAATCATTTGTGCTATGCAGAGGGTGCTAAAGCATCTCTCTGCATGACACAAGTGATTGCACACTGCGGCGCTGGAGTGCACTGAAATAAAAGTAAAACAAAAGTTCTGAAAGATATGAAAAAAATAGAAATAACATCAAAGTTCAAATCACTCCCCTTTTGCCCCATTGAAAATAAAACTATTAAAAAAACGTATATTCGGTACGGCCACGTTTAAAAATGCCTCATCTATCAAAATATGAAAGCAATTAACCAGATCGGTAAACTGTGTAATAGAAAAAAAAAGTGTAAACGTAAAAACTATGTTTTTTTGGTTGCCGCAATATTGCGAAAAAATGCAATAATAGATGATCAAAACAGCGCATCTGCCCAAAAATGGTACAATTAGAAACATCCACTCAAGACGCAAACAATAAGCCATCACACAGCCCCAGAAATTCCACCACTTAGATAAAAGTAAAAGTATACATGTTTGGCATGTACGAATTCGTATCAATCTGAGGCATCATACCAATACATTAGTTTTATCATATAGTGAACATGATGAATAAAAAAAACAAAAAATAATTGTGTAAATTGCACTTTTTTTGCAATTTCAACACACTTGGAATTTTTTTGGGTTTATCAGTACACTATATGGTAAAATAAATGATGTGATTCAAAAGTACAACTCGTCCCACAAAAAACAAGCCCTCATATATCTATATTAACGGAAAAAAGTTATGGCTCTTGGAAGAATGGAAGGGAAAAAGAAAAACCAGAAAACAAAAAATTGCCCAGGAGTGAATGGTTTAATTAAGAATAATTAAACTCCTTCAAGGATGAGGGGGTAGGTTTGTGTGTGTACGCTGAACAATAGCCTATATAGAATGCATTATTGTAGTGATGCATATCCCGCCACCCTACTACATTTGGAAAAATGTTATCAAAGCTATATGGATGGCCTGACCTACAATCTACCTTTGGCTGCCTTATCGATGAACTGGGCCTGGTTGACATATAAAGGAGACGACATCTTCATACGAGGATTTTTTCTCGTACTTCATCAATGTATCAATCAATGACCAGAATTTACATGGTATTATGTAACTCCCTTATGGTTACATTGTTGAATGATGTAGCGTATTCCCCCAGGCCTCTATCTGACGATTCTTCACTGAAATTTCAAATGCAAAAGGACCCACAGCGAGATAGGAATGCAATTGGATGGAAACTCAACCCTTTCTGGCTCAAACTAGTTGAGTGTAACAAATTTAAGAGAGGCTGGTGGACTTTAACATCAGTAAGTGTTCAGCTCCTGTGAATATGGTAAGGGACATTGTAAAGGCCTTCTTAAGGAGGTATTTATAAAGAAAATGAAGGCAGTTAAAGAAAGCTCTAGGAAAATGGGGGAGGAACTACAGGACAATGTAAGGGACGCCAACAAGCTTTTATTCAACATCAGAATTCAGAGTACAGTGAAAAAAAACACAAAAACTTCTTAGACAGTTCCAGCTGACACAAGCAGACAATAAGCAAATGTTTATGAAACAAGCATACTATGAAGAGGGGGAATCAACTGCTAGAAAAACTGGCGCAAGCACAGAGAGTACACTTACATATATTGTCTGACAGATGGGGAGGCACTTTGCCTTCAAAATCTCAGGAAATACAGATCTAAGGCCCCATTCACATCAGCGTTTTTCGCTGATGTACAGCCAATCCAGCAGGTGGCATCGCATCTCCTGCTTAGCGGCTGCACTTGCGTCCTGGATCCGGCAAGCCCCATGCATTGTCTATGGGGCCTGCGTTCCGATGCGGCAAGCGTGGTTCTGCCGGATGCGGCAGATCCAGCACTTGTGGACGCAAAAAAAAAAAAAAAAACGCTGTTTGCAGCTTTTTTTTTCGCGGCTGCAAGTGCCTGATCCGGCCAATCCGGCATTACCGTACTTGCCGCAACGGACGGCAAACCCCATAGACAATGCATGGGGCTTGCCGGGTCAGCGCTGCAAGTGCGGCCGTTAGGCGGCAGATCCTGTAGATGCGGTAAATCTGCCGGATCTGCCGCACATCAGTGAAAGATGCTGATGTGAAAGGGGCCTTACATGAGTTTCAGGCAAAGTTGCATGCAACTATGTTGCAGTATTCTCAGGGGGATTTTGCAGAATATTTAAAGAGGATTAATCTTTCATTACAAAAATCGACATCTGATTTATACTTCACCAAAGTCATCCTTCTTTAATTCCCAATTAGATTGTAGAGCTAATGCATATTTGCTAATACCTGAATCTGGGCCGAGTGGAGTCTCTATATTCTGTATAAAGCTCTAAAATCTATGTGCAAGAGCTAATTCATGTTGACAATGAACATAAATTTTCTCAATTACCTCTTTAATAGATGGTATTGTTTCCCCCTTCCATTTGGCTGCCACTGTTAATCTAACCGCTATGAGTATATTTGATAGAGAACCTCTTATTACATGCGGGATTTCATCAATCCAAATATGTAAGATCACAAAACTTGGGGTGAATGTCAGTTGGATTCCAAGAACCTCCCAAATCAGATTCCTGGTGTTTTCCCAAAAGACAGACAGTTTTGAACATGACCACCACATGTGACCTAACATCCCCTTCATACGGCAACCTCTCCAACACAGTGTTGATCGACTTGCTCCGAAGTGCGCTACTTGTGCTGGATATCTTTACCACCAAAGAACTTTTTTTTTTAATTTGCTCCAGGTGATTCAGACAAGCCGAAACTCGCTGCACTTCTCTTAGGTTGTCTTTCCACACATCCAGCTCAAGAGAAACCCCTAAATCTCCCTCCCAATGGATCATGTAAGAAAGTTTATGCTCTAAATTTGGCAGAGGCCACTCCGAAACGCTTCGGATTAAAACATCTTCAAACCCTGGACAGACTGGATCTTGTTCAAGGATGCCCCTAATTTTGGTGACCTTTTTACCTGAGTGGTGGAACATCTGCACCACTCTTTATCTGTTGTCCGCCCTTAATTCAACATTCAATAACACCCCATACATCTTTGTCTCTTCTTATTATCCCTTTCTCATTTTTTGATTCACTCTTCCATTTCCTCCCCCCCTCCTACTTTTTCTTTCCCTCTTCTCCTTCTTGTCTCCTCCCCTAGTTATCTTGATATGATCACTCTGACATTCCTGTCTCCCTCCCCCCAGTTGGACTGACTCTGGTCATAAATTATTTGTGTATGACCCTGTACATAAGTTCTTTTTATTCTCTGTTCTTTTTTTTTGCTGAGAGATGGAGCCAAACCCTTCGGTTCGTTTGATACGAGGAGGGGACTCCTCTCCATATACCCGGAAGAGATTTTTCGAGACCACATCTACTTGGACTTGAACTGTAAGACCTGTGGTCCTCCGACTTTACTTATACTATTCTCTTCTGGATTCATAATGTTTTATATGTTTTATTGTACTGTACTGTACATCTTTTATATGAAAAACCTTCAATAAAGATATATTTACAAAAAAAAAAAAAACATCTTCAAACCAGATACCCCGGCTTCAGTTCTTCCTTTCACAGCAGCGTGGATCAAACAACACCTCGTCCTACTACAGCTATTTCTACCACGGTGCCCGTGGATGTGCGGATCCTGCAGCAGCTGTCTCTGAGCGTTTATACTGGTTGTGGGTGTGCACAACCTATCCAGGTGAGCAGATTTCATATTTTTTCCTGCCCCCCTCTGCTAAGGAGATAAGACCCTATTTGCGCATTTTGTCTCTCATTTCTATATTCATACCAACTGATAGAAACGGTTTTGAGATAAATTTGGACTTGTTGGGAAAGTAGCATCAATGGGATGGTAATTCAATATATGTGGAATTCTATACAGAATAATAAGAGGCTGGGAAGTGCCTCTTTTAATTTTAATTTTCTTTTACCGTATATACTCGCGTATAAGCCGAGTTTTTCAGCCCAAAATTTGGGCTGAAAAGCCCCCCTCGGCTTATACGCGAGTATATACGGTATATGGAAAAAAAAAAAAAAATACAGCCGCAGCCCCGGAGGTATACAGGCCCCCATCAAGTTCCAGGGCCCCCCCCCACTTGCGCGCCAGCCTGTAAGGTAAATTCATACTTACCGGTGTCCAGTCGCGCCGCCCGCAGCTGCCGACATGACGATTCCGGGCTCCATTCAGCGTCTTCCGCATTTCCTGTAGTCGCGGGCAATGACGTCATTGCCCGCGACTACAGGAAGCCGCGGGAAGGCGCTGAATGGAGCCCGGAATCGTCATGTCGGCAGCTGCGGGCGGCGCGACTGGACACCGGTAAGTATGAATTTACCTTACAGGCTGGCGCGCAAGTGGGGGGGGGCCCTGGAACTTGATGGGGGGCCTGTATACCTCCGGGGCTGCGGCTGTATACAGCCCTGGGGCTGCGGCTGTATACAGCCCTGGGGCTGCTGCTGTATAAAGCCCTGGGGCTGCGGCTGTATACAGCCCTGGGGCTGCGGCTGTATACAGCCCTGGGGCTGCTGCTGTATACAGCCCTGGGGCCGCTGCTGTATACAGCCCTGGGGCTGGGGCTGCTGCTGCTGTATACAGCCCTGGGGCTGGGGCTGCTGCTGCTGTATATACCTCTGGGGCTGCATATGGGGCTGCATATACCTCTGGGGCTGCATATACCTCTGGGGCTGCATATACCTCTGGGGCTGCATATACCTCTGGGGCTGCATATGGGGCTGCATATACCTCTGGGGCTGCATATACCTCTGGGGCTGCATATGGGGCTGCATATACCTCTGGGGCTGCATATGGGGCTGCATATACCTCTGGGGCTGCATATACCTATGGGGCTGCATATGGGGCTGCATATACCTCTGGGGCTGCATATGGGGCTGCATATACCTCTGGGGCTGCATATGGGGCTGCATATACCTCTGGGGCTGCATATGGGGCTGCATATACCTCTGGGGCTGCATATACCTCTGGGGCTGCATATGGGGCTGCATATACCTCTGGGGCTGCATATGGGGCTGCATATACCTCTGGGGCTGCATATGGGGCTGCATATACCTCTGGGGCTGCATATGGGGCTGTATATACCTCTGGGGCTGCTGTATACTACCACTGGGGCTGCTGCTGTATACTACCACTGGGGAGGCTGCTGTATACCTCACTGCTGAAGGTTGTATACCTGTGCTGGAGTCCACCCTCGGCTTATACGTGAGTCAATAAGTTTTCCCAGTTTTTGGGGGCAAAAGTAGGGGGGTCGGCTTATACACGGGTCGGCTTATACACGAGTATATACGGTATGTTTTTAATTTTATTATAACTGTACTGTACTGTTTTAGATATTTTTGTTCACTCAGTTGGTGGAAATATGTTCTGTTATTCTATTCTTGTTGAAAAACTCAATAAAATTAGACTGGATAAAATCTTTCAGTTTTGGGGATGAGTGACGTAGAACTCCTAGATAGGCCAAACTTGCTAAAAGAAATACAGCTTGCGATGCATTAAATGCCCAAGGATAAAGCCCATGGGCTGGATGACATCCCAATAGAGATTTTTAAGATTTTAGAAATAGAATTGCTGCCTAACTCACTTTATGAGTGGTGATACCAAAGAAGGGTAAAGATGGGAAGCAGCCCGACTCCTTCAGACCTATATCCTTGCTGACATCAGATGTTGAAATATTAGCTAAGGTCCTTGCAAACATGTTAAATATGGTAATGGACTCACTCATTCATCCTGAACAGTCAGGCTTTATGCCATCGAAGTCGACAGCAGTCAACATATAAATGTTATTTCTGAGCCTACAACTAGATCCGAGGGAAAAAGTAATCCTTTCCTTGAATGTCACTTAGACTTTCGATTCAGTAGAGTGGGGATAATTATGGGTCGTATTAAAAAAGATTCTCATCTCTTCTTCAGACCCTAGTTCATTAGGTGGATTCAATTGTTATACAGGGCCCCCACAGCACGGGTTAGAGCCAGTGGGGGTGTGTCCAACAGGCTACAGCTATTTAGAGTCACTAGACAGGGCTGTCCTCTGTCCCCTCTGATTTTTGCGTGTGCCATTAAACTATTAGCTTGCACAGTGAGAAATCATCTGAATTTAGAAGTGTTTAAATACAGCAAAAAGGAAGAAAGTATAGCATTGTAGGTGGATGACCTGTTGCTATTTCTGAGGGAAGTAACCAAATCCCTGCTGTATACAAAGGATATAATTGAGGAGTTTGGAGTTTTTTTGAGACTTTCACCATTATAAATTCATGCTAAAAACCTACAACTCTGCCCTTCACCTCACCAAACAGAGCTACTTCACCACCCTGGTCTCCTCACTATCCAACAATCCAAAAACCTCTGACACCTTTCACTCTATCCTCAGTTGTAAAGTGCAGGCACCCATCACTGACCTCTGTGCTGATGATCTGGCTTCTTTCTTTTTGGAGAAAACAGACAACATCCGCCAGGAAATCAGCTCTCAGCCTCCAAGCGCTGCTACTCCCACCCTTCCTCACATTTCCACCGGCTCACTCTCCCTATTTGACCTAGTCACAGAAGAAGAAGTCTCCAAGCTCCTCTCTTCGTCTCGTCCCACTACATGCACCACTGACCCCATTCCCTCACACCTACTCTAGTCTCTCTCTCCGGTCGCCACCACTCACCTAACCAAAATCTTCAACCTCTCCCTGTCTTCTGGCATCTTCCCCTTCTCCTTCAAACACTCTATCATTACTCCATTATTAAAGAAATCCTCTCTTGACCCATGCTGCACAAATAACTACAGACCGGTCTCCAATCTCCCCTTCATCTCTAAACTCTTGGAGCGCTTGGTCTACACCCGCCTCACCCGCTACCCACTCTCTTCTAGATCCATTACTGTCTGGATTCCACCCCTTCACTCTACAGAAACCACCCTCATGAAAGTGACCAATGACCTTCTGACAGCAAAACGTAATGGTGACCACTCTCTGCTTATTCTTCTGGACCTCTCTGCAGCTTTTGACACTGTTGACCACCATCTCCTACTCTCTATGCTGCACTCCATCAGCATAAAGGACACCGCTCTCTCCTGGCTCTCTTCCTATCTTTCCGACCGTTCTTTCAGTGTAACATTCGCTGGCTCCACTTCCTCTCCTCTTCCTCTCACTACTGGGGTCCCTCAGGGCTCAGTCCTTGGCCCTCTTCTCTTCTCTCTCTACACGGCCCCGATTAGACACACCATCAGCAGATTTGGCTTCCAGTACCATCTTTATGCTCATGACACACAACTATATACTTCAGCCCCTGCAACTTACCCTTGCGGTATTAAAGAACGCTAATGACTGTTTAGCTGCAGTTTCCAACATCATGTCTGCTCTCTATTTGAAACTTAACCTTTCCAAAACTGAACTACTTCTGCTCCCGCGGTCCACTAACCTCCCTAAATCTGACATCTCTCTTAGTATGCAGCACCACGATAACGCCTAGGCAGCAGGTACGCTGTCTGGGTGTTATGGTCGACACCGATCTCACCTTCACCTCCTATACACAATCTCTCATCCGCTCTTGTCACTTGCACCTAGGGCTGGGCGATTAATCGAATTAATTCGATTAATTCGCCCCCCTGCTGTGGCCACGATTTGGTTTTAGTCCAAATCGTCAAATTCGATTAAAAATGGCGGCCGGACCGCTGTTTAGAGCACGTGAGGGTGCTCCGGTGCAGCCATCCTCAGTGTAGGATGACGTTCCTCCTCACACCAGGTGCTGGCCATACTCCGGTGTCGGTGCGGCCTCCCGCTGTCTTGTGTGAGGGCCCCGGCAGCGCTCCTCTGCTCTGTGTCACCAGCTCATGTCTGCGGGCCCTTTAAGAGCGGTTGCGTAGCAACGCGTGTATTTCCCGGCCTGCGCCGCTCCGGGCCGGAGGCTGATACTTCCTGATGGCGGAGGACAGACCCGGCACCGCCACAAAACAGGCCGAGGAACGGGGCTTCCCCGGGCACAGGCCGGATCCAGGAGGAAAGATGGTGGGTGCAACTCTGTGTGCGGCCGGGGGCCCCGGCGGTGCGTCCCCTGTGTGTGTGGCCCCGGCGGTGCTTCCCCTGTGTGTGTGTGTGGCCCTCTGGTGTGTGTGTGTGTGGCCCTCTGGTGTGTGTGTGTGTGGCCCTCTGGTGTGTGTGTGTGTGGCCCTCTGGTGTGTGTGTGTGTGGCCCTCTGGTGTGTGTGTGGCCCTCTGGTGTGTGTGTGGCCCTCTGGTGTGTGTGTGTGTGTGTGTGGCCCTCTGGTGTGTGTGTGTGTGTGTGGCCCTCTGGTGTGTGTGTGTGTGTGTGTGGCCCTCTGGTGTGTGTGTGTGTGTGTGTGGCCCTCTGGTGTGTGTGTGTGTGTGTGTGTGGCCCTCTGGTGTGTGTGTGTGTGTGTGGCCCTCTGGTGTGTGTGTGTGTGGCCCTCTGGTGTGTGTGTGTGTGGCCCTCTGGTGTGTGTGGCCCTCTGGTGTGTGTGGCCCTCTAGTGTGTGTGGCCCTCTGGTGTGTGTGGCCCTCTGGTGTGTGTGGCCCTCTGGTGTGTGTGTGTGTGTGTGTGGCCCTCTGGTGTGTGTGTGTGTGTGTGTGTGTGGCCCTCTGGTGTGTGTGTGTGTGTTGTGTGTGGCCCTCTGGTGTGTGTGTGTGGCCCTCTGGTGTGTGTGTGTGTGTGTGTGTGTGGCCCTCTGGTGTGTGTGTGTGTGTGTGTGTGGCCCTCTGGTGTGTGTGTGTGTGTGTGTGTGTGTGGCCCTCTGGTGTGTGTGTGTGTGTGTGTGGCCCTCTGGTGTGTGTGTGTGTGGCCCTCTGGTGCGTGTGTGTGTGTGTGGCCCTCTGGTGTGTGTGTGTGTGTGTGTGGCCCTCTGGTGTGTGTGTGTGTGTGGCCCTCTGGTGTGTGTGTGTGTGGCCCTCTGGTGTGTGTGTGTGTGGCCCTCTGGTGTGTGTGGCCCTCTGGTGTGTGTGGCCCTCTGGTGTGTGTGTGTGTGTGTGTGGCCCTCTGGTGTGTGTGTGTGTGTGTGTGTGGCCCTCTGGTGTGTGTGTGTGTGTGGCCCTCTGGTGTGTGTGTGGCCCTCTGGTGTGTGTGTGGCCCTCTGGTGTGTGTGTGGCCCTCTGGTGTGTGGCCCCGGCAGTGCTTCCCCTGTATGTGTGTGGCCCTCTGGTGTGTGGCCCCGGCAGTGCTTCCCCTGTGTGTGTGTGGCCCTCTGGTGTGTGGCCCCCTGGTGTGTGGCCCCGGCGGCGCTTCCCCATGTGTGTGGCTCTCTATTGTGGCTCCGGTGATGCTTCCCTGTGGGTGTTGCTGGAATGACTACCCTTGTGTGTGGCGGAGGACTGGGCAAGACCCCCAGAGGAGCTATGGGACTATGGGGGAGGAGGGAGGGGGTTTTGTGCAACTTGGGGTCACATATACCCCCTCTCCCCAAAAAAAATCCAATCTGGTCCCTGCTGCACATATTTCACCCCCTGACCTGTCACTGTCCGGTCTGTACCGTCGTGTCACCACCTGTTTTTGCATCTCGATGTGACGATTTTATCACTTTTCAACTTCTTCATTTTATTTTATTCCCCAAATCTCTGCGATTCTATTTATTTAATCCCTTTTTGCTGTAAATCTTCTCATATTCTGTTACTTCGGTCGTGTGTCCCGTGTGCTTCATATGGTGACCTGACTGGTTCTGGCCGGCAAGAACCAGACACAAGGACCCATTTAGATCAAACGGTTCGTGCCAAAAATATTCTGCACATGGGTGCCATACTGTATAATTGTGTGTAATGTGTATATACCGAGCTCTCCCTCTGCTATATACTATATACCTGCTGTGTTCTATATCCCATCCCCCTCCCCTCCCTATATATTATATACCTGTGACACATGTCACGCATGACACAGACGCATGTCCTATATCCCTTCATATATTCTATACCTGTGTGTCCTATATCCCTTCATATATTCTATACCTGTGTGTCCTATATCCCTCCTCCCTATATATTGTATATCTGTATCCTATATCCCATCCTCCTCCCTATATATTCTATACCTGGGGACCGGGTCCTATATTCCATCCTCCTCTCTATATATGTTCTATACTATACCTGGGTCCTATATCTCTCCCCCTCCTTACAGATTATATAATACCTGGGTGACTGGTCCTATATCCCCTCGCCCTCCTTACATATTCTATAATATACCTGTGTTCTATATCCCCTCGCCTTCCTTATATATTCTATAATATACACCTGTGTTCTATATCCCTCCCCCTCCTTACAGATTATATACCTGTGTCCTATATCACCTCATATATTCTATACCTGGGTCCTATATCGCCTCCCCTTCCTTATATATTCTATACCTGGGTCCTATATCCCCTCCCCCTCATAGATTATATACCTGGGGAACCTGCTCCGTTCAGTTTTTTCTCTTTATTCATCAAAGAAAAGCAAAAAAAAAAAAATAGAAAAAAAAATCGAGATTTAAATCGAAAATCGTCCATAGGTTAAAATAAAATCGAGATTTTGATTTTTCCTAAAATCGCCCAGCCCTACTTGCACCTGAAGAACGTCTCTAGAATTCACCCCTTTCTCACCATGGAAACAACTAAATCTCTTACCGTGGCCCTGATCCATTCCCGCCAAGACTACAGCAATTCTCCACTAATCGGCCTCCCTCTCTCTAAACTTTCCCCTCTTCAGTCCATCCTTAATGCAGCAGCCAGGATCACCCATCTGGCCAATCGTTATTCAGATACCTCCGCTCTGTGCCAGTCATTGCACTGGCTGCCTATACACTACAGGATCCATTTCAAACTGCTTGTTCTCACCCACAAAGCTCTTCACAGTGCAGCACCTCCCTTCATCTCCACCCTCATCTCTGTCTATCACCCCACCCGTTCTCTACATTCTACAAATGACCTTCAACTAACATTTGCACTAATCCGATCCTCCCACTCCTGGCTCCAAGACTTCTCCCGAGCTGCACCAATTCTCTGGAATGCTCTACCCCAAGAAATCAGGACTATCCACAACTTGCATAGCTTCAGACGCTCTCTAAAGACCCATCTTTTTAAGGCGGCCTATCATGCTCCCTAATAGAAGTGCTTTGTGAATGGGCTATATGCAGTACCATCTCTCTGGACATAATCTCTTCTTTAAACTCCACCCAACCCAAAAACTCTACACAGATGACTGGTGACCATTCATGTCACTTTATTTCTATCCCCAACTTCCTCAAGATGCCTAGACCATCACTGTAATAAGCCCCTGTACCTTGTGTAACCCCAATCCTTTTGCAGACTGTTAGCTCTTTTGAGCAGGGTCAAAGTTATTTCTGCCTTATTATTGTATTGTATCTATCTACCTCATCTATGTAAATATTTCCATCCTGTCCTTCTCCAAATTTGGCCTCTTGTATCACCTTTCTACACCCCCATGCATTTTAAAGCAATTTATCTGTTCTTGTACAGATCCTGGCTGGTGAACGGTGAATCCCCTATTTATTATATTGATAGCTGGACTGCGACGAAATGGACCCCTTTAATATATAATGTAGGAGGATTTCTTATTCATCCAGACCATATTGTATTTTTGGTTTGCAAACTGGTAATGGCCAAGGAGAATTTCCTACAGTATTTCTTAGATGACTGGTGTTGAGTTTAGAATGGTAATGTAATTATTTAACTTGTTTGTCATAGAAGGCCAGAGAACTTAATTATGCTAATCGTCCATTGTATGTTACCATGTGGATCCCTGACTCTATGTACATGGCCTCAGCTACTATTGTTTAAGTGTCATTGATTGCAGACTCAATGTCTCCTACTAACGTTCCATTGTATTACTGCTAGGTGCTATATCAATCAGTATTTGGGCTCCATGTCAGGATTGCAATACTAATAAAAATATGTTAAAAGAGGCTTGATGTCCAGCTAATGAAAAGACAGTGTTATTGCACCAATTGTGACGTCCCCAATATCCTGCAATGAGGGCTGAGGGTATATAAGGAGGACTGTTCACTTTGACCAGCAGATTGAAGATTGGATACAGGCAGCTAATCTAGGATCTTCGGGTCTGGTTAGCAAGCCATAACCCCAGGCCTAGGCATTTCAGTGCTGGACAAGGGGACCAGAACACGGACTATAGAACCACAAGGACTTCAGCATCGGATTATTGGATTCGGCTGTGATAAAGACTGCATAAGGATAAGGAGGCAACCCAGGTTGGGACGATACAGTCACCTGGCTACAGACTTTGCTGTGCTATATTCTAATCCCTCATGAGCCAGCGGAAGGGTGAGACTCTGTTGCCTGTTACATTATGTGTTGTGCTTGGTTATGCTTTATATGCTGTTAACTGTTTGGGAATCCAATAAAGCCTTGTTATTGTGGTTCCCTTACCCTGTGTTGTCTGAATAGTGTTCCGTCCACGGTTAAGGAGCTCGGGCGTACAGTTGGGGATGAGTCCTGGTCCACGTTGTCTTTGTAAAGGCGGCTGGGCCAGCGGACGAGAGCACCCACTGACCCCCGGGGTCTTCACATGGACCATATATGATAGCATTTGTTACTATTACCTTTGTGTCTTCCCTACTTCCTCATAGATTGTAAGATTGCGAGCAGGGACCTCACTCCTAATGGGCTCAGTGATGTATTTATCTATTTTTTGTCTCATATGGTTTGTATTGTATTATATTTGTACTGTTGTATTGTATTTGATTATATATTATAGTATTGTGCTGTATTGTATACCCTCTGAATTTTAAAGCGATGCGGAATATGTTGGCGCTATATAAATAAAAATTATTATTATATTATTATTTAAAATTGAACCGGTCAGAGTCTGTGACCTGTGAGTCTGTGACTAAGCCTACATAGTGACGTTCCTTTGGTCCCTTCTGCTTTCCACAACATCCCAGTAGTTCAGAAATTTTAGTACCTCAGCATACACTTCTTTACAAATTTGAATGATGGCATATTGCTAAATTTGACCAAAATTGAAAATAAAGTTGAGACCTGGGAGAAGCTCCCATTATCAGCACTGGGTAGGATGAACCTTATTAAAATGTGCCTCATGCCCTGTAGCTTATACGTACTCCAAAATTCCCCAGTATGGATGCCCAAGTATTGGTTTAGAAAGATGCATGGCATTTTCAGGGATTTGGTATAGAAAAAGGGGATTCCAAGAAATAAATTAGAAAAACTACAGCTAACTAAACATCAAGGTGGATTAGCACCACCACATACATGGAGCTATTTCTTGGCATCCCAACTACAACACCTAAAAAGCTATGCCTTGAAGGGAAAGCAAGAGATAAGGGAACCAGTATTGAAACACCTGCTGGGGAGAGGGTACCTATTGGAACACCTTGAATCACATCAATGTAAGATCCAAGCGAATGGATACTCCACACTCCTTCCATAAAACATGGCAGACCTGTAAAGACTTACTGGGTATAAAGGAGTGTGCCAGATATATCCTCATATGGAACAAACCCACACTGGGTAATGTTCTAGATCTTGAAGGGTTTGGAGAGTGGAGAAAACAGGGTTTGAAATATGTCCATGAACTGTACTGGGGATGGGCAATTCTGCTCATTCAACTAACTTAAAACAGAAATTTAACCAGCAAAACTCATCCTTTTTCAAAATGAACTTCTCATGTTTCCTATGTTACTGATTTTCTGAAACCTAACATTGCCATTTCTGTATGTGATTCTATCATTTCTCCCCAGCAGCATGCCTGCTGTCTTGGGGTTATATTTGAGTCAGATCTCTCTTTCACTCCCCACATGCGGTCACTCGCTCGCTCATGTCACCTACACCTCAAAAACATCTCTAGAATTCAACCTTTTCTTACTGTTGACTCTGAAAAAACTCTAACTGTAGCCCTTGTTCATTCTCATTTGGATTACTGCAATTCTCTACTAATTGGTCTCTCTCTTACTAAACTCTCTCCTCTCCAATCCATCTTGAATGCAGCAACCAGGATCATATTCCTCTCCAACCGCTACATTGATGCCTCTATCCTGCACCAGTTATTGCACTGGCTGCCCATTCACTACAAAGTACAAAATAAAATTATCACTCTCACCCCCAAAGCCCTCCACAGTTCTGCACTGCCCCACATTTCCTCCCTCATCTGTCTATGTCCCCAAACATACCCTCCGTTCCGCAAGTGACCTAAGACTGATAACATCTACAATCCGAACCTCCCACTCCCGTCTCCAAGACTTCTCACAAGCTGCGCCAATTCTCTGGAACAGACTACCAAGAACCATTCAATAAATTTCAAATATCCATGGTTTTAATTGAGCGTTAAAACACATCTCTTTAGACTAGCCTACCACCTCACCTAAACTATGTAACTATTCCCATTCTGTCCTTTTACCAAATCTGACCTCTTGTGCCATCTGTCTACACTCCCCATGCACTATACAGCACTTTATCTTGAAAGATCCTGGCTGGCGACCGGTTCATGCAACACTATGTGAATCCCCTATTTATTATATTGACTAGTAAAAAGGCCCGATGCTATCGCATCGGGAGTGGGGTGACATCGAGATGGGGGTGGGCTGTTTGGCACTGGGGGCAGCAGCTGTCACTTCACCCTGTGCTGTCTGTCCCGTGCGTGGTGGTTTTTGCCCGTCGGTCTCTGCCCCCTTCCTCTGTGCGTTGTCTAATGTGGCGGCAGAGGATGGTGGCATGAGGAACTGGCGCAGTTCCTTGTTCAGTCTGGCGCATGGTGAGTGAGGTGAGGGAGGTGAGTGCGGTGAGCCGGCTGCAGGCTGAGTGGGGTGAGTGCGGGATGAGTGGAGTGAGTGCAGGCTGAGCAGGTAGGGTGAGTGAGTAGAGGGTGTGTGCGTGCAGGTTGAGTGAGTGTGGACTAACCGTGGTGTAGGCTGAATGAGTGCGGGGCTGGGTGAGTGCTGGGTAACTATGGTGTAAGCTGAGTGGGCGTAGGGCAGGATGAGTGCGGAGGTGAGTGCAGGGTGAGTGGGCAGAGTGAATGTGGGGATGAGTGAGGGGGCAGAGTGAGTGAGGGGGCAGAGTGAGTGAGGGGGCAGAGTGAATGTGGGTTTAGTGAGTACAGGACAGAGTGAGTGCAAGGTGAGTGAGTGCAGGGTCGTCAGTCGTCGGGCTGTTGGATGAATGGGCGACCTGAGGGGTGAGTGTGGAGTGAGGTGGGCAAGTTGGTGCTGAGCAGGGGTGAGTGGGTGTTGAGCAGGTTGAGGGTGCCCTGAGTGAAGGTGCGTGTGCACTGAAGGGGGGTGAGTGTGTGCTGAGCAGGTGTGTGTGCTGAGCGGGATGAGTGCGAGTGGGTGCTGAGCAGGGTGAGTGTGTGCAGAGTGGGGGCATCAGCAGGGGCAGTGTGGGGAGTGTGGGCATGTGGGAGTAAGAGGGGGGAGCAGGGGCAGTGCGGGTGAGTGTGGAGGGTAAGCAGGGGCAGTGTGGGTGAGTGGGGGCAGTGTGGGTGAGTAGGGGGTAAGGAGGGTCAGTGTGGGTGAGTGGGGTGGCCTATGTAGGGGTAGTGTGGGTGAGTGGGGGCAGTGTGGGTGAGTAGAGGGTAAGTAGGGGCAGTGTGGGGAGTGAGGGTATACAGGGGGTAAGAGGGGTGAGCAGGGGCAGTGTGAGTGAGTGGTGGGTTATCAGGGGCAGTGTGGGTGATTGGGGGGGCTATGCAGGGGCAGTGTGGGTGAGTGGGGGCAGTGTGGGTGAGTAGGGGGTAAGCAGGGGCAGTGTGGGGTGTGATTGAGGGCATATGGGGGTAAGAGGGGTGAGCAGGGGCAGTGTGTGTGAGTGGGGGGTAAGCAGGGTCAGTGTGGGTTATTGGGAGGGTAAGCAGGGGCTGTGTGGGTAAGTAGGGGGGTGAGAAGGGGCAGTGTGGGTGATTGGGGCCATGTGGGGGGTGAGACGGGTACGGAGGGGCAGTGTGGGTGAGTGGGGGGGTAAGCAGGAGGAGTGTGGGTGAGGGGGGGCATGTGGGGGAGGTGAGAGGAGTAAGCAGGGGCAGTGTGGGGAGTGAGGGCATACGGGGGTAAGAGGGGTGAATACTGTGGGGTAAGCAGGGGCAGTGTGGTTGAGTGGTGGGGGTAAGCAGGAGCAGTGTAGGTGAGTGGGGGCATGTGGGGGAGGTGAGAGGGGTAAGCAGGGACAGAGTGGGGGCATGAGCAGGGGCAGTGTGGGGAGTGAGGGCAAGGGGGGGTAAGTAGGGGCAGAGTGGGTGAGTGGGGGCAGTGTGGGTGAGTAGGGGGGTAAGCAGGGGCAGTGTGGGTGAGTGGGGTGGGCTATGCAGGGGCAGTGTGGGTGAGTGGGGCAGTGTGGGTGAGTAGGGGGAAAGCAGGGGCAGTGTGGGGAGTAAGGGCATATGGGGGGGTAAGAGGGGTTGAGCCGGGGCAGTGTGGGTGAGTGGGGGGTAAGCAGAGGCAGTGTAGGTCATGGGGGGGCTATGCAGGGGCAGTGTGGGTGAGTGGGGGCAGTGTGGGTGAGTAGGGGGTAAGCAGGGCAGTGTGGGGAGTGAGTGAGGGAATATGGGGGGTAAGAGGGGTGAGCAGGGGCAGTGTGGGTGATTGGGGGTGTAAGCAGGGGCAGTGTGGGTGAGTAGGGGGGTAAGCAGGGGCAATGTGGGGAGTAAGGGCATACAGGGGGTAAGAGGGGTGAGGAGTGGAAGTGTAGGGCTAAGCAGGGCAGTGTAGGTGAGTGGGGGCAGTGTAGGTGAGTAGGGGGTAAGCAGGGACAGTGTGGTGAGTGAGGGCATAGGGGGGTAAGAGGGGTGAGCAGTGGCAGTGTGGAGGGGTAAGTAGGGGCAGTGTGGTTGAGTGGGGGGGTAAGGAGGGGCAGTGTGGTAGAGTGGGGGGGTAATGAGGGGCATGAGAAGGTCAGTAGGGGGTGATTAGCAGTAGGGTGCATGGTGCAGGTCAGGGCAGCATTTTTCTCCTTGCAGCATGAAGGAGGAAAAATGAATGGGCGAGGGAGGCGGATTTTACATAGGGGCGTGATAATGGGCGTGAGTGAGAGCCAGTGGCCTTATGTGGTGGGAGTGTCATCAGTCACACCCATTATGACGGGCATAGTTAGCTGCGCCCCCCGCTGTCATGGAATGTGGGGGTGAGCGGAAGGATGTGGCAGGGATCGGGTGAGTGGCGGTGAAGCGGCGGGGGAGCGGGAGGATGTGGCAGGGAGCGGGAGGATATGGCAGGGAGCGGGTGAGTGGCGGGGGAGCGAGAGGTTGTTGGAGGGAGCGGGTGAGTGGCAGGGGAGCGGGAGGATGTGGCAGGGAGCGGGTGAGTGGCGGGGGAGCGGGAGGATGTGGCAGGGAGCAGGAGGATGTTGCAGGGAGCGGGTGAGTGGCGGGGGAGCGGGAGGATGCGGCAGGGAGCGGGTGAGTGGCCGGGGAGCGGGAGGATGTGGCAGGGAGTGGGTGAGTGGCGGGGGAGCGGGAGGATGTGGCAGGGAGTGGGTGAGTGGCGGGGGAGGGGGAGGATGTGGCAGGGAGCGGGTGAGCGGCGGGTGAGTGGCGGGGGAGCGGCGGGGGAGCGGGAGGATGTGGCGGGTGAGCGGTGCGTGGAGTGGGCAGTGGTTGGGGTGTGGGGGTATGTGGTGATGGCGGCAGTGTTTCTGCGCTTCCGGCCAGTGTCAGCGGCTGGCGATAGCGCATGGGCGCCAGCGCTAGCAGTGCGTGATAGCGGCACAGTGGCGGGAAGCGCAAAACTGCTGATTATGTATAGAGATAGATATATACATAAGCAAAGGAAACAAAGGAGATGATCAGTGTCAGGCCTCTTTCACACTGGCAGGTTTTATTCGGGGCAGCATCTGCCACAACCGGAGAACCGCACGTGCCGCCCTCGACAGCTGGCCCCATAGACAATGCATGGGACCTGGCGGAAGTGCGGCCTTCAGGCGGAAGAGGGGGTAAATCTACCGGATCTGCGGCATTAGAAGCTGCAGTAAGGAAGGCTGCTGTTAGTCAGCATCTTATCAGTTCACCATTAAAAGGTATCAAACACTGAGGACTGGAGGATTGTAATATGTTTCTGAGCAATTAGAGTAATATACCTCAGCTGCTGCAGAACCTCATAATACACCTCAGCTGCTGCAGATCCTCATAATACACCAAATCTGCTGCAGAACCTCATAATACACTTCAGCTGCTGCAGAACCTCACAATACACCTAATCTGCAGCAAAACCTCATAATAGAACTCAGCTGCGGCAGAACCTCATAATACACTTTAGCGGCAGCATAACCTCATAATACACTTCAGCTTCTGCAGAACAGCATAATATAACTGAACTGCAGCAGGGCGTCATAATACACCTCAGCTACTGCAGAACCTCATAATACACTTCAGCTGCTGCAGAATCTCATAATATAGCTGAGCTGCAGGAGAACCTCATAATACACCTAATCTGCTGCAGAACGTCATAATACACCTAATCTGCTGCAGAACCTCCTAATACACCTCAGCTGCTGCAGAACCTCATTATACAACTGAGCTGCCGCAGAACATCATTGTACAATGTAGCTGCTACCAAACGTCATCATTCCACAGAGCTACTGCAGAACCTAATAGTCATGCACATCAGCTGTTTAGTACAGTACTGGGCAGATGTGTTTTCGGGCCCCGCTGTAACTTGTCTCCTCAATGACTGACTTACTACATAGCGACGTGTCACATGGGGCAGGGTGGCACATGCAGGTAATGTGTTATGGTCTGGCGGTATTATAGCATTAGTGTATATACTGGTAATATGTGGTCGGGGTGAGCGGGAGGATGTTGCAGGGAGCGGGTGAGTGGCGGGGGAACGGTTTGAGCGGCGGGGGGCGGGGAAGCAGGTGAGCGGCGGGGGGGCGGGGAAGCGGCTGAGCGGCGGGTGAGTGGCGGGTGAGCGGCGGGGGGACGGGTGAGCGGCGGGGGAGTGGGAGGATGTGGCGGGTGAGCGGCAGGCGGTGCTTGGAGCGGGCAGTGGTAGGGGTGTGGGGGTATGTGGTGTTGGCGGCAGTGTTTTAGCGCTTCCAGCCAGTGTCAGCGCGTGATAGCGGCACAGTGGCCGGAAGCGCTAAACTGCTAATTATGAATAGAGATGGCTGGACCATATATGACGGCATGTTTTAACATTTACCTTTTGTGCTTTCCCTATTTCCCCATAGACTGTAAGCTTGCAAACAGGGCCCTCACTCCTCACGGTATCTGAATATGTTTTTTTTTTCCTTGTATTGTCTCATATATTGCCTGTTTTGTATTGTATTATTATATAATATTGTATCTCCTATGAACTGTAAAGTGCTGTGGAGTATGTTGGCGCTATATAAATAAAATTATTATTATTATTATGTATCTACAGTTGAGACACACCATTGGAGTGAAGAGGAGTCTCGCATAATGAAATTCTTGACTCTGTACTACAGGCAAATGTGACGATAGGAATTCTGGGTGCCTATGGCTAATACAAGCAAATACAGGACGAAGTGTTGTTTGATCCGCGCTGCTGCCAAGGAAGACCAGAAGATTGGAGTGTTTGGTTGAAGTACATGCAGTTTGCTTTATATACTTAAAAAGGCGCCAAAATAGAATTGTTGCTGATTCACTATGACGTCACTGAACAGGGAGGGACATTGTGACGTGAAATCGCGTGTCATCAGTGAAAAAAACAGACAGAATCACAGACTCTGAATATATGTGGCAAATGATAATAAAGTAAAAAAAAACTATACCAAAAAAACATTGTCTTAAATTTAGCATAACAAGAAAATATAGAATAAATTCCATAGGATTGCGGTAAAATCATATTCCAAACATAAAGCTAGGCACGAACCTTCAGACGAAGGATAAAAATGTGAATGAGCAAGTGGCGATCTCATTGTGCTATCAGTGCTGGCAATGAGGAATCAATCACAATTTATGTTCAAAAATTGTGCTGAAATTATGTGTTGTTATTTACTAAAAAAATGTTTTTTATATATTAGGACATGTAAGAATCATATCAAAAATTGTCATGTATGTCTAAAAATCCGTTACCAGGAATGGTACCTTTACACGCCGCCACAGAAGGTTGGAAACAATCGGGTGTCTCACGTGCACGAGCACGTTCCAACGGTTGCAAGCGGTACCCGATACCGCCTTTACACGCCGCTACAAGGTGCTCTACCCCTATCTATCCCTGGAGACACCGCCGGGTGCCGCAAGTTACCTTCTGTACAGCACCGTCCCTCATTTACATGCCGCTACAGAAGGTAATATGGGAGGACCTGGTGCAGCAGGGACAACACATAGGCGTGCCAGAGTTGTGGATTATGAGACGCTCGTACGATGATTAGACAATGCTATAGCATCATGATTGGCCAGCCAGCGCAGGAAGGCTGGCTAATACATGATGCTATTGCAATTGTGTAGTGTGACTGGTCAGCTCCTTAAATATGCCGCCCTATGCAGCGACAACCAATCGTAACGCAGGAGCGTCCACCAATGATCGCTGAAGGGGGGCGGTTTCCCAGAGGCTGTGTCACGCCCCAGGGAGTTAACTAGGTAATGAAAAAACTTTCCTGTACGCCGCTACCATCGGGTTGAAATCAACCTGTTTTTGAGCACTGCTCTGAAACAGGTGCCGAAAGTGACGGGTGGAAACAAGCTAGTTTACACGCCGCTACCTCGGGTTGATTTGACAGTACTATACCCCATGGAGGGATGTCAGGCACACTGGGACCTGCGTCAGTGGTAGCCTCAATGGGACTTTCAGGTTCACAGTCCTTACAAAATTGTGACGTATGCTTGCGCGGGAGCATGGCCTGGCAGCTGGTGCATGGTGCCTTGTTCCCTGCGCTGTTTTGCTTTTGTCCTTGGATGGTTTGGGATCTGCCATTGTGTACCAGATTACTGTCAGCGATGGCACTGCGGTGTACTAACCAGCTGTTGTGAGGTTAGGGGTGGGTATCTGCAGGAAGGAGGGTCTCCTATGGAGCTTACCCGGATCCTGTGTCCCCTGCTTTCGTCCGTGAGGTGCTGGGGTTTTACCCTTGAAGAGGCATCGGAACAAAAGGACTGTGACCTGGAAGTGTCCCTGGTTAGTATGTGGGCTTTGTGTGGCCCCCCCTGTGGGGGGGCTAAGCCCACCCTACCTGGCAGGTCTCCATGGGTGTTAGGCATGTATTAGCTCCAGGTTTATTACCTGAGGGCTGTACCTTTGAGCAGCTGCATTATGCTGGCTGCTTTGTGTGAAATTCGCGCTGGTTTTGGGGCGTGTTTTAGGGCTGTGTCCCAGCCCCCTGAGTGCCCCTCTGTGGGGCTTGCATTCCTGGCCCTGAGCGACGTGCTCAGGGACCAATTGCGGTGCTGTGGGCGTGCCCTAGCCCCTGTGCCTGCCCCTATGCCCGGGGCGCTGGGCTAATAGTTTTGGGGCCTGGCCATGAGTGATACACTCAATGGCCAATGGGTGCGCGGCTGACACGTCATCGCGCCCGCCCCCCGATGATTCGGGCGGTGACGTAGATGCGGCCAATGAGCCGGGGCCGCGGGCGGAGCTATTGCGCAGGCCCAGGCCGGGGCCTCAATTAATTGCATCCCCCCGGAGCGGCGCTGGGTGGCCACGTTTGGGGTCTGCGGCGCCTTAGCGATGCAGCCCCTTGCCTGTGCGCGCACCCGGACTTACCGGTGGTGTGCGTCCCGGCATGGAGCCGCCGCGTCGCTCTGGGTGGGGATCTTGGGCATTGGTATTGCCTCCTCTGTTGCCCCAGTGCCCTTAGGGATGGCTGGGTGCGCAGAGTGTGGCAGCTGCTGGGCTCCATCAGATGCCTCCTTTGTTGGCAGAGGTGAGAACTGTCCATGGCCTTGTGCCCTCCCCGGTCCTGCAGGGTAATGGCCTGGTGCCCTCTGGGTGCTGGTGGCCTGTGCCTTCCCCTGTGCTGCAGGGTAATGGCCTGGTGCCATCTGAGTGCCGGTGGCCTGTGCCTTCTCCTGTCCTGCAGGGTGATGGCCTTGTGCCTTCTGGATGCCGGTGGCCTGTGCATCCTTCTGTCCTGCAGAGGGATGCTCTTGTGCATTGTGGCTGGTGACTCTGTATGATCAGATGTAAACATACGGGTGTATACTGCAAGAAGGAGGGCTCAATTTTAATCTCTACTTAGTGTCGCCTCCTAGTGGCAGAAAAGCATACACCCATAGTCCTGTGTCCGCCAATGATGCGAAGGAGAAATGAATATATATGTCTGCAGGGAGGCATATACGGATAAAACTTTGATGCTCCAAGATTTCTGTGATTCAGAATGTCATATGTCTATATCTGATCAAGGTGACATGCCAGGTTTATTCAATGGAACAAAAACACAAAGGGATGGTATTGGGTTGAAAGAAGTAATATGAGAACTAACTCAAGCTGCACAAATTATCTATACTGCAGAGTGCCTCATTTTTTATACAGTCTAAAACAATAAACCAGGACTGATCAGATAAATAAGATGGAACATTATGTTAGCCAGATATATCAGAGTGAACTGAGGAAACATAGTGAAATGAATCAAGAAGAAGGAAGTGACAAAATTCAGTACAGCAGAAAGTCTAAGGTATGTGGTAAATCAGTTCAGAATACAGTTCAGTATACGATCCGGAACTGACAGAAGGAAAAACAATATCTGTAATATAAAAGCCGAAGGCCACTTCCGGAAAACCCGAAGGTTACTTCCGTGATGGCCTCCGGACTGGGGTGGTGACGTCATCCAGTGCAGGGTACCCGGGCGCCGCCCGGCTACAGGCACCGGCACAGGAACATTCCGATCTCGGAAGTTCCGTGTGCCCTCCAGCATCTCCCCTCCAGCCTCTGCCCTCCAGCCAGTAACGTACATACCGAGGGGGCAGGGGGGGCCCATTGCCCGCCACCTGGGGGGGCCCTGCACCCCCTGGGGGTACCCGTGCTGCCAGACGCCCGCCGCGTGCCTGGAGAGGAGGGAGGACGGGACTTCCTGTCCTGCAGCTCTGCCCGCCCCTCCTCTCCTCCTACAGCAGACGCGCGGCGGCCGGGGTGAGTCTGCACCCCCACACGCTCCTCTGCCCTCCAGCCTCTTAGCCCCAGTCCTCTGCCCTCCAGCCCCTTAGCCCCAGTCCTCTGCCCTCCAGCCCCTTAACCCAAGTCCTCTGCCCTCCAGCCCCTTAACCCCAGTCCTCTGCCCTCCAGCCCGTGCCCCCTCAGTCCTCTGCCCCCTCCAGCCCGTGCCCCCTCAGTCCTCTGCCCCCTCCAGCCCGTGCCCCCTCAGTCCTCTGCCCCCTTCAGCCCGTGCCCCTTCAGTCCTCTGCCCCCTCCAGCCTGTGCCCCCACAGTCCTCTGCCCCTCCAGCCTGTGCCCCCTCAGTCCTCTGCCCCCTCCAGCCTGTGCGGCCTCAGTCCTCTGCCCCCTCCAGCCTGTGCCCCCTCCCTCCTCTGCCCCCTCCAGCCTGTGCCCCCTCAGTCCTCTGCCCCCTCCAGCCTGTGCCCCCTCCAGCCTGTGCCCCCTCAGTCCTGTGCCCCCTCCAGCCTGTGCCCCCTCAGTCCTGTGCCCCCTCCAGCCTGTGCCCCCTCAGTCCTCTGCCCCCTCCAGCCTGTGCCCCCTCAGTCCTCTGCCCCCTCCAGCCTGTGCCCCCTCAGTCCTCTGCCCCCTCCAGCCTGTGCCCCCTCAGTCCTCTGCCCCCTCCAGCCTGTGCCCCCTCCGTCCTCTGCCCCCTCCAGCCTGTGCCCCCTCCGTCCTGTGCCCCCTCCGTCCTCTGCCCCCTCCAGCCTGTGCCCCCTCCAGCCTGTGCCCCCTCCATCCTCTGCCCCCTCCAGCCTGTGCCCCCTTCAGCCTGTGCCCCCTCCGTCCTCTGCCCCCTCCAGCCTGTGTCCCGGATCCAGGCGGTGGGGAACACGCAGGGTCGGTGGTAAGTATAGCGGAGTGTGTGTATGCGTGTGTGTATGTGTGTGCGGACCACTCTGCCCACAGCGCTGCGCTGACCACTCTGCCCACGGCGCTGCACTGACCAATCTCACCGCACTCACTGCTGACCACTGAGCCACCGCACTCACTGCTAACCACTGAGCCACCGCACTCACTGCTAACCACTCAGCCACCGCACTCACTGCTAACCACTCAGCCACCGCACTCACTGCTAACCACTCAGCCACCGCACTCACTGCTAACCACTCAGCCACCGCACTCACTGCTAACCACTGAGCCACCGCACTCACTGCTAACCACTGAGCCACCGCACTCACTGCTAACCACTGCGCCACCGCACTCACTGCTAACCACTGCGCCACCGCACTCACTGCTAACCACTGAGCCACCGCACTCACTGCTAACCACTGAGCCACCGCACTCACTGCTAACCACTGAGCCACCGCACTCACTGCTAACCACTGAACCACCGCACTCACTGCTAACCACTGAGCCACCGCACTCACTGCTAACCACTGAGCCACCGTATACTCTGCTACCCACTGAGCCACCGCACTCACTGCTAACCACTGAGCCACCGCGCTCACTGCTAACCACTGAGCCACCGCACTCACTGCTAACCACTGAGCCACCGTATACTCTGCTACCCACTGAGCCACCTGTATACACACAATTAATTTCACCGCACTCCCCTAACTATTAGTAAATAAACTATATATAGATTCTAGACTACCCGATTCTTTAGAATTGGGCCGCCATCTAGTATATATGTATGTCCAGTCCAGTAGGAGTGGGCAAAGGAGTATGTTGTGTTGATTGGAAGTGCCAGCATGAAAAACCAAAAAACAGGCTCGGCTCACAAAAAACTTACATAAGGAACTCATAGATGGTCCGAAGAAGCATGCAAGTGCCATCTGTAACCCAGTTAATACAATGCTAGCAAACAGAGCATCATCACAGCAGGGACAAGAAATTCACCAGAACCTAAACAGAAAACCTCCCGGACCAATCCATGATTATTCAGCCATATACTTATCAAATGACAGAGTAATATTAATACGGATAGTAGGAAAGCAACCAGACATGAATAGGATGTTATTCAATTAGATGTATATTAACGCCAACAATGTAAAATGATTTCAGAGACTAGATTTAACCCTTTAGGTCTAAGGGTACTCAGTTTATAAATCCAGTATTTTTCTCGCTTATTGAGAGTACCCAGTCTATTATTGGTATGTTCAGGAACATGGTCAATGGCTGTGATTTTCAGTAATCCGTAATCTCTATTGTGGAATTTATTAAAATGATGTGAGACACCATGTTGTGCATAGCCTTTCTTAATATTCGATCTGTGCTTGTTCACCCTACAATGTAATTCCTGGGTGGTCCGTCCTACATATTGATACCTACAGGGGCATTTGAGCAAATATATGACAAAGGAAGTGGTACAACTTATGTCAAATCTTATTTTATGTGTTTCACCAGTGACCGTGGATTTAAAATACTGCGCTGATTGCATCATAGTGTAGCACAAGCAATGTTTTTTGCCACATTTCATAGAGCCTTTCACGGGGAGATGCCGAGTTTTGAAAGTACCAGTAGATTTCTTTAATCTACTGGGTGCCAAAATGTTTTTTTATTGTGGGGGCCCTGCGGTATGTGATGCTAGGATTATTTGGCAATAGTTTTCCCAAAATGGGATCATTAAGAAGCAAAGGCCAATGTCGTTGGAAGATTTTTTTAATATCCAGATGTTTTTTATTATAGGTGGTAATAAAGATAAAAATAAACTTATCATTATTACTCGGTATTGTTCTGGGTTGTAGAAGCTTCTCTTGTGAGATTTATTTGCTGATTTTATAAGCATTATTAATAACTTCTATAGGATATTACTGTGCCTTGATTCTATTTTTCAAGAGACAGGATTGTTCTAAAAAATTCAGTTTGGCTGGAACAGTTTTTCCTTATCCTCTTAAACTGGTTAACTGGGATATTCCTTATCCATTTGTTATAATGGCCACTGGAGAAATGCACATAACTGTTTTTATCCACTTTTTTGAAAAATGTCTTCGTCATTATATTTCTTTCTTTTATGAACACCGTCAGGTCTAAAAAATCTATAGTACTAGTATCAATGCGTGGTTCATATTTAAGCCCCCAAATATTATGGGATAATTCGTATAAAAAAAATCGTTTGTCATTTCTTCTATTATCCCAAATAATAAATAAGTCATATGTGTATGTGTGTGTGTGTGTGTATGTCCGGTATTGGCATCTACACCGTCGCAACTACAGCCACAAAATTTTGCACAGTCACACGTCTGGAACTCATACACACCCTATAGGGACACACACACCACAGGGACATACACACATAGAAACCCCACAGGGACACAGAGACACACACACACCCACAGGAACACACAGACCCCATAGGGATGGACACACACCACAGAGACACCCCTCCCCCCATAAGGACACACACCACAGGGACACAACTCCCCCCCACAAGGACACACACCACAGGGACCCCCCACAGGGACACACGCACACCACTGGGACACACACACACCAGGGACACACACCACACAGACACAGATGTGCACAAATCGCCTCACACAACTCGCCTCATACATCTGGTATTTTTAATTTCCAAAAATAAACATCTGATTAAAAACAGCCAATGTGCAACACATGTGCCATATAGGGAATTAAGGCAGATGTCAGTCACATGAGCTGTCTATTATGTGTATGTGTGAGGTAACATATACTGCCCGGCCAGGGGGAGGGTTTACTGTTGGCTGGAGATTTATTAGGCTGCCTATAGCAACCAATCACAGCTCAGCTTCTATTTTCTTACAGGTCATTAATATGACATATTCAAATTCTATTTTGTTATAGCTAACAGCAGTTATTTATTAGCCCGGGCGTAGCCAGGTAGTACAGCTAGTCTCTTATAAAGGACTAGACCAGTTTTGAATTTATTATTGTATATATATATTTCTTCAAAACACCCCATGAATACGTTTGCATAGGCACATGCAACTTTAGAACCCATCACAGTGCCTCTAATTTGATGGTAGAAATTGTCCAAAAAAGAAAAGTAATTATTTTCTAGGATGACTTCGAGTCCTTGCAGAATAAGTCTTTTGTTTTGTAGGAATTCTCTCATCACTTTGTAGGAAGGACTCAATATAAGTTAACCCTATATTGTGCTGTATATTAGTATATAAGGAGGCGACATCTAAGGTTAGGAAGCTTAAGTATCATCCCATGATTGGTTTTTCAAAATATTAATTCTGGACTCTGTACTACAGGTAAATGTGATGATAGGAATTCTGGGTGCCTATGGCTAATACAAAGCTAAGATGTGAAAGATGTAGGGCCCATCTCAGGGGAAGAATGGGAAAATGTATTAGAATCCCTAATGAACGTTTCAATAAATTCAACTAAAAGATGGTCCCAACTGTTCCTGCTCAATATGGTATATAGAACCCCAAAAGCTCAACTTAAAATGAAAATTAGAACAGACAACAGGTGTCCATGATGTGGGGAGGAAGGGGCGGATTTTCTTCCTATGTTTTGGTTGTGTTCTCAACTGACTGGTCTGTAGGAAAATGTTGGTAGATTGATACAGGAGGTATTAAATGTAAGATTTCCACTAAACCTGAAAGTATGTGTATTTAGTCTGGTGGAGGTGAGGTCTGGTTCGTCATCAATACAACTTGCCATCTGGAAAATACTTTACCAGACCAGGATAATTAATTGTCAAGAACTAGTTGGCAGTCTTCCTACCAGGGATGGAAGAAATAATTAAATGTTTAAACAATACAATATTAATGGAAAAAAGGATCTATAGAAAAAGGGGATCTATTCCAAGGTTTGGAAAACAATATGGGGAAATGGATAAAATTTCCCGATGTAGTCTCTGAAGAGTTGGCTACCAATGTGATATTTAACTGCTTGCTTCTGTGATAAATATGTAGCAAACGTGGGTAGGATTAAGAAATACATTTGCATACTAGGGGCTGTTTTCGTTCAGAAACAGGGAGGGGGTGAGATATTGGGATAGGATTGGGACATAGAGTATTACCGTATATACTCGCGTATAAGCCGAGTTTTTCAGCCCAAAAATTGGGCTGAAAAGTCCCCCCTCGGCTTAGACGCGAGTCAATCGGTATATACTGTGTGGGGGGGCTGTCACCGAGGGCTGGAGGAGGCAGGAGAAGGCAGGGGGAGGCTGCAGTGACAGCGGGAGGTCACGCTCATTAAGTGCTATGAATATGCACGGCATCCCCCTGTCAATCAGCGCCAGGGGGAGCCGTGCATATTGCACTTTACTGACTGTATTCAGCCTCCCCCTGCTGGCACCCACCCATCACTGTACAGGGCTCCCCATCCCCCATCGCGGATCAGGGCTCCGGGATCAGGGCTCCCCCCCATCAGGGATCAGGGCTCCGGGATCAGGGCTCCCCTCCATCAGGGATCAGTACTAATGTGTGCTCCTGGCTCCCCCCGCACCGATCATCTCACCCGTCTTCTTCCAGCCACAGACTTCCTCCGGTACGCTCGTTCTCCCTGTATGCTGGACGGGGCGCATGTGCAATGACGTCATGCACCGTGCACAGCAATAAGCCGGCATACAGGGAGGACTAGCGCGTACCAGAGGAAGCCCGTGGCTGGAAGAAGACGGGTGAGATGATCGGTGCGGGGGGAGCCCGGTGCTGAGAGCAGTGCGGGGGCAGGGGCGGGGGCCCTTAGCCCTGGGGGGCCTATACATTGATGGGGGGGGGGGTGCAATGTGACAGCAGGGGAGAGCTGTTAACCCCTGCTGAGGTCCTGTATACCACACTGCTGAGGTCCTGTATACCACACTGCTGAGGTCCTTTATACCACACTGCTGGGACCTGTATACAGCTGTGACCTGTATACCACACTGCTGGGAGCTGTATACTGCTGGGACCTGTATACCATACTACTGGGACCTGTATACTGCTGGGGCCTGTATACCACACTGCTGGGAGCTGTATACTGCTGGTGCCTGTATATATAGTACTGGGAGCTGTATACTGCTGGGACCTGTATACCACACTGCTGGGACCTGTATACCATACTACTGGGACCTGTATACTGCTGGGGCCTGTATACCACACTGCTGGGAGCTGTATACTGCTGGGGCCTGTATACCATACTACTGGGACCTGTATACTGCTGGGACCTGTTTACCACACAGCTGGTAGCTGTATAATGCTGTGGCCTTTATACCATACTACTGGGACTTGTATACTGCTGGGACCTGTTTACCACACTGCTGGGAGCTGTATACTGCTGCGGCCTTTATACCATACTACTGGGACCTGTATACTGCTGGGACCTCTATACCACACTGCTGGGAGCTGTATACTGCTGTGGCCTGTATACCATACTACTGGGACCTATATACTGCTGGGACCTGTATACCACACTGCTGGGACCTGTATACTGCTGGGACCTGTATACTGCTGTGTCCTATATACCACACTGCTGGGACGTGTATACTGCTGGGGCCTGTATACTATACTGCTAGGACCTGTATACTGCTGGGACCTGTATTCCACACTGCTGGGGGGCTGTATACCAATGCTGGGGCTGTATACCACTGCTGGGGCTGTATACCACTGATGAGGGGCTTGTATACCAGTGCTGGCGGCAACTGTATAGTAGTTAGGGGCACTCTATACCAGTGATGGCTGCTATATACAGGGATGGTGGGCTATTTACCAGTGATAGGGGGCTTTATAACAGGACGGTGGTCTGCTGCATTGGCAGTTTACTGTTTCTATTTGAAATAAAAGTTCAACATTTTTTCGTACCTATTTTCATTTTTGAAATTTTTCAGTACCGGTAGCTGCTGCATTGTCCACCCTAGGCTTATACGCGAGTCAATAGGTTTTCCCAGTTTTTGGGGGTAAAAGTAGGGGGTCGGCTTATACGCGGGTCGGCTTATACACGAGTATATACGGTATCTGGAATATTCATGGAGTTATAATGATTCTTTATATGAAGTCGATATGTTCTGTACTGTCTGCATATTGTTTAATAAAAAGATGTTTGATAAAAAAAAAATAAGGTTTACCTCACAAGTGTTATGAATAACAATGGTGTTAGTTCCACCCATCATAATTTCGGATGTATACTCATCCATTGCTCTTTTACTGTCACCCACATGTGGGACATATTTAATAACCACCTGAAAACAGACAAGAGACATGGTATATTACAAAAAAACACACAACATAAATGAAATTCACTACAGGAGTCACAAATGAAATAAAGATGTACTTGAAGGAAAATATCACGGATGTGGTGTACTAGAACAAAAAAAAAAATAATCCTCCGAGGCAAGAAATTGAAGTAACAAATAAGGTTACAATTGAAATACTGTAAAACTATAGAGCCCGAATGGTAAATTATCTAGTGTTGAATAGTGCAAAATGACACTCAAAGTTCAAGTAATAGAGCAGGAACAGCTGGAATAGTATATTGGTTGAAATTTTGCATTCTTAAAAATGGTACAGTGGCTCTCGATATTTATTATTCAGTATCAGGACTAGAGAGAAGTTATGATGTCACCAAGAGATCAAATTATTATAGAGATGAAATAATACTGTGGAGAAAAAAAAAAAAAGACAGATGGACTTGCTGAGATGAAGTACTCACACAGTGGTCTGGTTTCTCATTAGCTCCATATAGGATCGGGTTTGACTGAACCATGTCATCCACCACATTGCTTTTGGAGATCTCCTTTGAGCGGAACTGCTGAGGAGCAGAAAGGTTCTTCCCATCGTTGTTACCCAGGTGGTTATAGCTGACTATGGAAACAGTCTGTTTGATTAATGAAAAAAAAAAGAAAAGTAGAATTTGTGTACTGTTTTGATGGATGTAGCAAAACTCCTTAAAGGAGTAATTAGACAATGAAAGGCTATCCTGTATCCATAAGATATGGGAAAACATACTGATTGTTGGGGTTCACCCACTAGGACACACACCGATCCCCAGAACCGTGCTCTTTCAGAGTGAAAGTTGCACATATGCACTTCCTTCTAGGATGAGGTTCTGCAGAACAGATTTTTGGGAGCATTGGGAATGCCAACAAGCAGACATCCAGTGATCAGTAAGTTATCCATTCACAGGATAGGGGATAATTTTTGATTCTGGAGATACTGCTTTCATGGGTAACTGTAACTTAAATTTTTATTTTTATAAATGAATAGTACACATGAAAATAACCAACTTTGTAATACATGTTATCGCGCAAATTTGGTTCTTTCTCCATCAGAATTGATCCGTCATTATCAAAGTTCTCAATTCTGGGGTAAAATCTGTATTCAGTGAAGACTTTCCCATTACTGAGATAGGAGATGGCAGGTGTTACTGATGACATTCTATATTGATAGAAGAGGGAGAAGGCAGATCTCTGACTCTAGCTCATCCCTCTGCCTCCTCGCTCCTCCCATCATAGACTCTTATCAGTAACAACTGTAATCTCCTATCTCAGTTATCAGTTTCAATAAAATCTGTGTTTTATCAGTAGGAGATTATCACTGCATTCTGATCACTGCTAGATCTGTAGCAAATAAAAATGTGATTGTATCAAAATGACAGCATGCAGATCAGTAAGGGACACATTGCAAAAACCTTCTAACAGCTTCCGTTTATATATTTATATCAGTTGTTCACATCAGGAGCACTGAAGAGCTTTAAACAGCTCAAGAAGGCATTTAGGCTACCTAATAATGTGATTTATCAGTTTCTTCAAGTCAGTCACTCTCTCCACACAGACAAGAACAACAATTTTAGATATTGTTTAATAGCCTGCTTGTTTATCAGGTGATTGGAAGTCTTTGTAGACAGGCCAATTATCCTAGGAATATTCGTTGAAAGCCTGTGATTAGAATTGCGTAAACACACTTTTAGGGTAGGTTTACAAAACACTTTTTTTCAAATGGGCAAAAACTATGAGGTTTTCAAGCAGACAGCTTTAGGCTGCGTTAACACATAGCGTATTTTGCTGTGCTTTTTTGCGCGCGCGCTCTGTGCCGCGTTTTTCAGCTGTGCAAAAAAGCGCAACAAAATACGCAGGGGCTTTCGCACTGCGCTTTCTTTACCCCAGAAAGCGCAGGTGATGTCACAGAGGGGAGGAAGAATCCTGCTTCCTCCTCCCCTCTGTGACAGCCCCATTAGATTTCGTAGTGTATTAATATACACTGAGAAATCTAAATTAAACAAAAGCAAGTGTATGAAAAATAAAAAAGAATCACATACTTCACCTCTCCGACGCCTTTTCCCGGTGACCGGTGTCCGGTACCAGGAGATCTGTCGCCTGCCAGGACCTGTGGTGACGTCAGAGGGGCGTTCCCGGCGCTGATTGGGCGCTCGCGTTCATGTGATACATATCTCCTCCAATGGCTCATGCATTTATGATATCCAACAGTATATATCCTGTGGTACAAGCAATGTGGTATATTATGCCACAACCTCTTTGAACCACTTGCACTTTATACCCATGGAAATGTGAGAGCCATTTATTAGAGACTATTGTTAGTACATGTCATAAGTATTATTGTGTGTTATCCCACAATCCACAAAGTGTCTGTAAAAGTGCAATATATGCTATAAGTATTGCTGTCTGAGAATTTTGATTTTATGGCAATATCTTTTAATATGTATCATCCTTGTATGTATAACCTCTTTTGTTCGATGGTATTTTGGGCACTTATGCACTTTACATCTCCTATCCCGATCCATTTGTCCTTATGATGTAGTGAATAAACTTGTGTATTATTGCATATTGAAGCCTTTACTCTCTTCCTTCTGATGTATATGCATATTCTTGAGTAGCTTCCTAAGGTTAGATTTCCATAATTTGTGGTTCTTTCCTTATGTATTAATGGAAATTTTGTATCTGTACTCTAATTATAATTAAGTTTTGTACCATTTTGGTAATTTTGGAAAACACAGCTCTAGTGGTATAAAAACCATTATCCAGTGAGTGAAGGAACTTAGCATTCCGAGTAGCCGAAACATGTCACCTTAAGTCCATGATACACTGACATTTTGGATTTTACGTGCTGAAAAAATTGTTCTTAACCGTTTTCTAATCAATGGAGATTTCATAAAGAACTCGGATTGCAAAGTTCCTTCACTCGCTGGATAATGGTTTTGATGTATCTGGAAGCAGCTTGAAGTCCACTGAGATCCATGCTCATAATAAGGAACATGGGAGAAGGAAGACCGGTGAGTGGACATAATCTTTGTACTGTGATGTAAAGCTGTTCTAGTGGCATGGTGTACCCCTTACACAAAAACCTTCAAAGGTTGATTAATGTAGATTACATTCTGTCTAAACAAATCAAGTGATCACACACTGTTCTCTAATTTTGATCGTCAGTGTATGTGCCCCTGGTATTTACCGTATAATGTCAGTGTCTGACAATGTAAGAACATGGTCGGCATGTACAACAGCTCAAGGCCAGGGGAGCAAAAATAAGTGATTCTACACACAATATAGCAGTGGCTTGATTTCTGTGCAGTAAAACATTTCGCTGCCTGTTTTCTCACAAGAGTGTTTTTTGTTTCTCCTCTCCCCTGAGCTAATCATAAATCAAGTTAGTGAGGTAGGAGGTCCAACTGCTATTGAGCTTATATGTTACTGACTTGATTTATGATGATTTCATGGGACTGAAGACACGGAAGAAACACTCACTCATGTGATAAAATAGGTAGGGAAATGTTTTACCTCACAGAAACAAAAAGCTGTGATATCATGCTGTCCTGTCTGAGTAGTGTCACGATCCTCCACACTGCACTACTTTGACTTTTTTGTATGTTGCTGTTTGTCGTACCTGGGTGTGGTTGAGTTGTAAGTCTGGTTATGTTCAGAATTATTCTCCATACTGGTTCTGTGAAAGGTTGGAAAACTCAGGTGTTTCTACTTCCAGGGATTTCTCGGCTTCTTAACTGTGCAGTTCACTGTCAGTTCACTGCCAGTTGTACACTTTGCCTGAAGTGCTGTGTGGCCAATACTACTGTGTTTATCCTGATCTTTGTTACTGACCTGGACTGACATTTATTTATTCATTCCCTTTTTCCTGTACTTGTTATCTTTGCCCTGATTTTTGATATCTGGACCGTGGCCTGTTTTACCCTCTTTTTAATTCCTGTAACCTCATCATGATCTCCTGGAACATCAGACCTTGGACCATTATATGACAACGTCCCTGTCTTCTCCTGATGTACTGCGACCTCTATTGGAACTGACCCCGTATTTGCTGACCACTCTCATCTCTATTTTCATAAAAAATTACTTTAGTCACATCTTAGAATGTGAAGTACATCACTACAAAAAGACTGCCACAACCCTGCTACCATAATGACTAGCATCCTAAATACCCCTTTGCTTTCTCCTCTGCCCAGGAAATATGGTATGGTCAGACCACGTTCCTGTATTGTCAAAACAAAAAAAGGGAAGGTTTAACAGCTCATAAGTCCATGTAAATTAGAACTTCCTTTTCAGCTACAGGTGCGGTGCAGGGATCAATCATGGGCCAGTTCCCAAGTGATGCAGTAGAAATGAGGGAGAGGTCATATCGAGCCTCCACATAGGATAAAGGACAATAAAACATGTTTCCTCTTATATTAAAACCATCATTTTACTTTGAAAACATTTAAAACGCAGAAGCTTAAGGCATTGTCCAAAGCGTTTCACGCAGTGAACTGCTCTTATTCATAGCACCAATACCTAAAAACACAACTTATTGTAACTGTTGAGCTGAACAGAGAAATATCCAATAGAAAACAATCAATCATTAATTACATTTAGACGCTCTCTAATTAATAAGCAGCAGGGAGGATCCCCTGTGCAAGTAGTAAGGATTATCTCAAAAAAATATATATGCAGATGTATATATCACTAACCATAGACAATAAATAACATGAAGAGATATCACAATAATGCTAGGTAAAGAATACAATAGAATCAGCTAGAGCATTTGGAACAAATATCAACTGACCATACTATAATAAACAAAAAAAATAAATATCACAATATATCATATATAATAATATCAGTATTGTTCTCCAAAAATGAATAGTAATAGTAATGGTATTAATCACCCCAGAATGTATATATATTTATTGCACATATAAAAAAATATTTTCAACAATACACAATTGAATTTATAGATATCAAATAAAAAAAGAAGTAAAAAGAAAGTATCTAATATAATATTCACCTAGTAGCGTCTGTCATCTACTTCAGTCTGTATGAGGCCAAATCCCACAATCCACTGCACCGACTGGAAGTACGCTGGAAGCCATATTGACATATTGGGACACCCAAGTGATGGATGTCCCAATATGCCGACCGCCACTTCAAACCCCACCACCCGCCGCACTCCCAATGCTCTAAGCACGCCTGGCCACACGCCAATGTCGCTGCCCAACATCCTTGCCGAACCACACCTGCCTCTGCCCACCACACTAAGAAACTCCGTGGCTCTGTCTGCAGCTTGTGTGTCCAAAAGGAAATGGGGCGCAAGCACCCTCTGGTGACTGTGCTTCTGTACACAGGCCACAGACAGAGCCTTGGAGTTTCCTACTGCAGTGGGAGCAGACACACACACATACACATGCACTCATATACATACACGCACACACATATGCATACACATGCATATACTCACATACATGCACATACACGCACACACGTACAGGCATACACATATTGTGAGGTAGCGCCCGGGGTACTCGCTTGCATAACGACACCAAACACGTGCTTTATAAGTTTAACCAATGACTACCCATTTATTGCTCACATATAGCTCATAACCCGGGCAGTACATTAAACATTGAACATAAGCATGTCACATAATACATTACATTACACAGTACATTACATATATTATGAACCCATATTGCACATATACAACTACAGTAACCCCGGATCTGAACCACCTCTCCTTCCAACCCTTCGAGCACTAACGACAGCTCCCGTGGTGGTCACGGCCACCGGCCTGTCTCAACGTTACACATACATTTATAACACATTTTTAACCATATATATCAACGGGCCCTGTGGGTCCCAATAGCGGTACCAGCCGCCTGGCTTTATTTCCCCAGCTGCACACTACCCCGGAGTACAGGCACCAGCCTGACTGGGTTCTTACACACTGCATGGGATCCATCATATAAGCATTCATGGATCATACACGTCCTTCCACAAGCTCACAGCCCATCATATAAATATCCATGGACTGTGGCCCCTCTGGGTTCAGAACAGGTATTGAGCAACCTGAGTCACGGGTACACCATGCATCCCCAAGGGGCTCCTTCCTGGACGTATCTCGCCACACGTCCAGACCGGCGTCCACCTGGTTCAACCACGGTTTCCCCACTCTAGGAGCCCTTCTAACCCCTGCTTCTGACCATCGGTACATACACTTCAACGGGTCCCTTCACTGACTACTTAGTTGGACCCAATGGCGGCTATGCCCGCCTGGCACAATTCATACATCTGCCTCCCGTAGTGCTACATACACTCGCTGGGTCTTTTACATAAGCCATAAAATACACATACACTTCAACGGGTCCCTTCACTGACTATTTAGTCGGACCCAATGTTGGCTATGCCCGCCTGGCACACTTTATGCACAGGGTACACAGTTCACTCTCGCATACGGGAACTGCATTCTTACCGGGCACGGATCCGGGTCTCGCTACCTGGGTCACGGGTACACCAAGCGTCCCCAAGGGCTCCTTCCCGGACGTGTCATGCCACACGTCCAGACCAGTATCCACCTGGTTTAGCCACGGCTTCCCCACTCCAGGAGCTGTCAAGACCCCGGTCCTGGCCACCGGTTTGGAGCTAGCAAGCTCCCTTCATGTCCACACACCACAGAGCTCTGGACTGCTCTGCTCTCAGCGTCCTTCAGTCTGAGACTCAAACACTTGTCTCTCACACAGACTGGATCTCAATCTCTGGTGCTCTCTGGCTGATGACGAGGATCACACTCAATCAGCTGGCAGGCTCTTTATCGTGCCTGCCACTCCCACACTGACACATCCATCTGGGCTTCTATTACTCAGGACACACCCACCTGGGATGCTACCAATTAGGACACACAGTTCCCATACAGCGGCTCATCATGCTCATCTCTGTGTCAGATCTACAGCACTCACTCTCGGATTTAACTCATTGTGTTCCGGATTGGTTCACACAGCATCATCACAGTAAAACCGGCCAGTGTGGACAGGATCATACACTGATCCTGCATGTGATGCACCCCGGCCATGGGGACCATGCCGGCAGTGCCTCACAATATACATACATACACATACATGCTCACACATGCACACATATACATGCGACCGCCATCTTTGGACACAAAGATGGTGGCAGCATGACAAATAACATTACTCCACAGCAAGATTACAGTAATTATAGGATTACATTGGAGGGGAACTTGGCGGGGGCTAATAAAGTGGATAATGAGGTGGCTCTGTCAATTTTGTATGTAATAAAACATTTCTCTCTCAGTGTGATTTTTTTTTCCTCTTTACTAAAAGTATTGGTAATGGCCGGCTGTCATACTGACAGCTGACATAAGCAATGGGGCTTGGCATCAGCTGCCAAAAAAAGCTGACAACAACCCCTTTATTACCCAGTCTGTCACCGTTACACGGCAGCTGGAAGAACAGGGTAACCGCCAGTTTTGGCATCTCTCATGGAGGTGCCAATTCTGGGGCAGCTGCTTGCGGCAATTTTCAGTGTGGGGGTCTAGAATGCTTGGGCCTTATCATGCGGAGAATTCCAGCCCTCAGCTGCCTGGGTTACCTTGGTTGGCAATAGAAGATATGGCAAAGTCCACCACAATTTTTCTTTAGTTATTTATTTAAATAACTAAAAAAAAAAGGTCTCCACTGTATTTTACATTGCCAGCAAAGGTAACACCTGATGGTGGGGGTTGGCAGCCAGTAGAAACTCGGTTTACCTGCGCTGGAAAAGGAAAATACAGCAAGGTACTACACTTTTTCTACCAGGAAATTAAACACTCTTTAAAAATGCAGAAATAGGTTTTTAACTAAAAATACATTTATTTACATACATTAAGAGAGAGACTGAGGACAGGGGGCAGAGACAGCAGCCGCACCTAGTTCCACAGAGCCCACCCCATCGTGATGGCCCTGCCCTTCCAATGCTATTGCATGGGCTCCACATCTAATTAACAATAATAATACCGTAATAATAATAAATCTGTTTTAACCCCTTAGTGACGCAGCCAATTTCCCCCTAAATGACCAGACCGTTTTTTGTAATTCTGACCAGTGTCCCTTTATGAGGTAATATCTCTGGAACACTTCATTGGATCCGAGCGATTCTGAGATTGTTTTTTCGTGACATATTGGGCTTCATGTTAGTGGTAAATTTAGGTCGATAATTTTTGCGTTTATTTGTGAAAATATTAAAAAATTGGCAAAAATTTTGAAAATTTCACAATTTTCAAATTTTGAATTTTTATTCTGTTAAACTGGAGCGTTATGTGACACAAAATAGTTAATAAATAACATTTCCCACATGTCTACTTTACATCAGCGCAATTTTGGGCAAAAAAATTTTTGTGGTTAGGACGTTATAAGGGTTCAAAGTTCATCAGCAATTTCTAATTTTTCCAGCAAAATTTACAAAACCATTTTTTTAGTGACCACATCACATTTGAAGTCCCTTTGAGGGGCATAGATGACAGAAAACAGCCAAAAGTGACACCATTCCGAAAACTGCACCCCTCAAGCTACTCAAAACTATATTCAAGAAGATTATTAACCCTTCAGTTGCTTTACAGGAACTAAAGCAAAGTGGAAACAAAAAATGGACATTTTAATTTTTCCAACAAAAATATTCTTTTAGCCTCAATTCTTTAATTTTCACATGGGCAACAGGATAAAATGCATCCTAAAATTTGTTGGGCAATTTCTCCTGAGTACACCGATACCTCATATGTGGTCATAAACCACTGTTTGGGCGCACGGCAGGGCTCAGAAGGGAGGGAGCGCAATTTGATTTTTGGAGCTAATTTTCCATTCAAAAAATCAAATGGCGCTCCTTCCCTTTCGAGTCCTGCCGTGCGCCCAAACAGTGGTTTATGACCACATATGAGGTATCGGTGTACTCAGGAGAAATTGCCCAACAAATTTTAGGATGCATTTTATCCTGTTGCTCATGTGAAAATGAAAAAATTGAGGACAAAAGAAAGTTTTTGTGAAAAAAAAAGTACTTTTTCATTTGTACGGATCAATTTGTCAAGCACCAGAGGGTTCAAAATGCTCACTATGCATCTAGATAAGTTCCTTGGGGGGCCTAGTTTCCAAAATGGGGTCACTTGTGGGGAAGCTCCAATGTTTAGGCACACAGGGGCTCTCCATACGCGACATGGTGTCCGCTAACAATTTGAATGGAAAATTAGCTCCAATTGTTAGCGGAGACCATGTTGCGTATGGAGAGCCCCTGTATGCCTAAACATTGGAGCTCCCTCACAAGTGACCCCATTTTGGAAACTAGACCACCCAAGGAACTTATCTAGATGGGTGATGAGCACTTTGAACCCCCAGGTGCTTCACAAATGAAACCATAAAAACGAAAATAGAAAATGTTTGTGGAAAAGAAAGTACATTTTCATTTTTACGGATCAATTTGTGAAGCACCTGGGGTTCAAAGAGCTCACTATGCATCTAAATAAATTCCTTGGGGTGTCTAGTTTCCAAAATGGGGTCACTTGTGGGGGAGCTCCAATGTTTAGGCACACAGGGGCTCTCCATACGTGACATGGTGTCCGCTAACAATTTGAATGGAAAATTAGCTCCAATTGTTAGCGGAGACCATGTTGTGTATGGAGAGCCCCTGTGTGCATAAACATTGGAGCTCCCTCACAAGTGACCCCATTTTGGAAACTAGACCACCCAAGGAACTTATCTAGATGGGTGATGAGCACTTTGAACCCCCAGGTGCTTCACAAATGAAACCATAAAAACGAAAATAGAATTTTTTTGTGGAAAAGAAAGTACATTTTCATTTTTACGGATCAATTTGTGAAGCACCTGGGGGTTCAAAGAGCTCACTATGCATCTAAATAAATTCCTTTGGGTGTCTAGTTTCCAAAATGGGGTCACTTGTGGGGGAGCTCCAATGTTTAGGCACACAGGGGCTCTCCTTACGTGACATGGTGTCCGCTAACAATTTGAATGGAAAATTAGCTCCAATTGTTAGCGGAGACCATGTTGTGTATGGAGAGCCCCTGTGTGCATAAACATTGGAGCTCCCTCACAAGTGACCCCATTTTGGAAACTAGACCACCCAAGGAACTTATCTAGATGGGTGATGAGCACTTTGAACCCCCAGGTGCTTCACAAATGAAACCATAAAAATGAAAATAGAAAATTTTTGTGGAAAAGAAAGTACATTTTCATTTTTACGGATCAATTTGTGAAGCACCTGGGGGTTCAAAGAGCTCACTATGCATCGAAATAAATTCCTTGGGGTGTCTAGTTTCCAAAATGGGGTCACTTGTGGGGGAGCTCCAATGTTTAGACACACAGCGGCTCTCCATACGCGACATGGTGTCCGCTAACTATTGGAGCTAATTTTCCATTCAGATTGTTAGCGGACACCATGTCGCATATGGGGAGCCCCTGTGTGCCTAAACATTTGAGCTCCCCACAAGTGACCCCATTTTAGAAACTAGACCCCCCAAGGAACTTATCTAGATGCATAGTGAGCACTTTCATACCCCAGGTGCTTCACAAATTAGTCCGTAAAAGGAAAAAAAAAGAAGATTTTTGTGATAAAAAGTACTTTTTCATTTTTATGGATCAATTTGTGAAGCACCTGGGGGTTCAAAGTGCTCCCTATGCATCTAAATAAATTCCTTGGGGTGTCTAGTTTCCAAAATGGGGTCACTTGTGGGGGAGCTCCAATGTTTAGACACACAGCGGCTCTCCATACGCGACATGGTGTCCGCTAACTATTGGAGCTAATTTTCCATTCAGATTGTTAGCGGACCCATGTCGCATATGGGGAGCCCCTGTGTGCCTAAACATTGGAGCTCCCCCACAAGTGACCCCATTTTAGAAACTAGACCCCCAAGGAACTTATCTAGATGCATAGTGAGCACTTTCATACCCCAGGTGCTTCACAAATTAGTCCGTAAAAGGAAAAAAAAGAAGATTTTTGTGATAAAAAGTACTTTTTCATTTTTATGGATCAATTTGTGAAGCACTTGGGGGTTCAAAGTGCTCCCTATGCATCTAAATAAATTCCTTGGGGTGTCTAGTTTCCAAAATGGGGTCACTTGTGGGGGAGCTCCAATGTTTAGGCACACAGGGGATCGCCATACACAACAAAGTATCAACTTACAATTCCAATTGTTAGTGGACACCATGTCACGTATGGAGAGCCCCTATGTGTCTAAACATTGGGGCTCCCCCACAAGTGACCCCATTTTGTAAACTATACGCCCCAAGGAGCTTATCTAGATGCATAGTGAGCACTTTGAACCCCCAGGTGCTTCACAAATTGATCCATAAAAATGAAAAAGTACTTTCTGTCCACAAAAATGTTCTTTTTTCATTTTTATGGATTCATTTGTGAAGCACCTGGGGGTTTAAAGTACTCATTATGCATCTAGATATGTTCCTTGGGGGGTCTAGTTTCCAAAATGGGGTCACTTGTGGGGGAGCTCCAATGTTTAGGCACACAGAGGCTCTCCACATGCGACATGGTGTCCGCTAACAATTTGAATGGAAAATTAGCTCCAATAGTTAGCGGACACCATGTTGTGTATGGAGGGCTCCTGTGTGCCTAAACATTGGAGCTCCCGCACAAGTGACCCCATTTTGGAAACTAGACGCCTCAAGGATTATATCTAGGGGTATAGTGAGCATTTAGTATACTGAACATTTTCTTTTTTCACATAATTTCTCACTTTTAGAGCATGTGCACAAGATTCGGAGACACCGTGTCCTGGGCGTCTCCTCTCCTGCATTTTTTTTAGTATTTCTTTATTACATTTTTAAAAAAAAATGACGTGGGGCTTCGCCATACTTTTGGTCCAGCCAGGTACAGCAGGCAGCTACGGGCTGCCACCAACCCCTTCTGCCTAGTTTTACCTGGCTGGAAACCAAAGATATAGGGAAGACCTTTTTTTTTTAATTATTTCATGAAATAATTAAAAAAAAAATGGCGTGGGCTTCGCCATATTTTTGGGCCAACCAGGTACAACTAGGCAGCTGGGGGCTGGAATCCACAGCGTAGGGAGGCCCAAGCTTTCTGGGCCCCCCCCGCTGCGAATTGCAGTCCGCAGCCGCCCCAGAAAATGGCGCATTCATAGAAGCGCCATTTTCTGGCGCTGTATCCAGCTCTTCCAGCTGCCGTGTAGCGGTGGCAGACTGGGTAATAAGGGGTTAATGCCAGCTTTTTTTGCAGCTGGCACTAAGCCCGAGATTCTTAATGTCTGGCCAATATTAGACCGGGCCATTAAGAATCCCTAGTAAATTGTAAAGAAGACACAAGACAGAAAAAAATATTTTTATTAGAAAAAAAACACAGACACTATTTAGACCCCATCTTTATTATTCTTTGGCATCCGACGTAGTCCAGTAGGAAGGTCCGACGTAGTCCAGCAGGAAGGTCCGACGTAGTCCAGTGGGAGGTCCCTCGATGATTTCCAGTCTTTTACAGCATATGGGGGCGTCACCCATATGCTATAAAAGCTGGCATTTCTTCCAGGAGAATGACAGGTCATGACCTCAGTAGGGTGATGTGAGGTCAGGATCCTTGGTTCACAAAGCGTCAATTGTGATCCCATCATGGGATCACAATTGACCCTTTGTGAACCAAGGATCCTGACCTGACATGACCTCACTGCGATCATTAGCTGTCAGTCTAATTGCAGGCAGAACAGTCTCTGCACAGACTGACAGCTCATGATTGCAGTGAGGTCATGTCAGGTCAGGATCCTTGGTTCACAAAGGGTTAATTGTGGTCCCATCATGGGATCACAATTGACCCTTTGTGAACCAAGGATCCTGACCTGCCATGACCTCACTGCGATCATTAGCTGTCAGTCTAATTGCAGGCAGAACAGTCTCTGCACAGACTGACAGCTCATGATTGCAGTGAGGTCATGTCAGGTCAGGATCCTTGGTTCACAAAGGGTTAATTGTGGTCCCATCATGGGATCACAATTGACCCTTTGTGAACCAAGGATCCTGACCTGACATGACCTCACTGCAATCATTAGCTGTCAGTCTAATTGCAGGCAGAACAGTCTCTGCACAGACTGACAGCTCATGATTGCAGTGAGGTCATGTCAGGTCAGGATCCTTGGTTCACAAAGGGTTAATTGTGGTCCCATCATGGGATCACAATTGACCCTTTGTGAACCAAGGATCCTGACCTGACATGACCTCACTGCGATCATTAGCTGTCAGTCTAATTGCAGGCAGAACAGTCTCTGCACAGACTGACAGCTCATGATTGCAGTGAGGTCATGTCAGGTCAGGATCCTTGGTTCACAAAGGGTTAATTGTGGTCCCATCATGGGATCACAATTGACCCTTTGTGAACCAAGGATCCTGACCTGCCATGACCTCACTGCGATCATTAGCTGTCAGTCTAATTGCAGGCAGAACAGTCTCTGCACAGACTGACAGCTCATGATTGCAGTGAGGTCATGGCAGGTCAGGATCCTTGGTTCACAAAGGGTTAATTGTGGTCCCATCATGGGATCACAATTGACCCTTTGTGAACCAAGGATCCTGACCTGCCATGACCTCACTGAGGTCATGAGCTGTCAGTTTCCCCTGGCAGACAGAGCAGTTTCTGCTCTGTCTGCGCATGCTCCTGACAGAACAGGAAGTCGGCGCAGGGGGCAGGATGAAAGAAGATCCCGGCCGGTAAGTATGCACCGGTGACCGGGGGGGTGACGCTGGTGACTGGGGGGGGTGACAGTGGGGTGACAGGGGGGTGACCGAGGGAGCGATCATCTCCCTCCCATCTGACAGCTCAGATGGGAGGGAGATGATGGCGGCGGCGGGTGCAGAAACGGCGGCTGAGGACCGGAGCTGGGGAGGGGGGGCACCTGAAGACCGGACCTGGAAGGGGGGGGACTAAGGGGACCCGGAGGCAGGGGGCTTATTCCTCTCTGATGTGACATGTGTGACATGTCACATCAGTGAGGAATCCACAGCATGGGGCTGCAGGCGGCCGGCAGCGCTGCTTGTGAAGCGCTGCGGCTGCATTTTAGGAGGAAAGGAGGGGGTGGGGGCTGGGTACCGGTACCGGGGGCTGTGTACCGGTACCAGAAGACAGGGAAAGACATTTCTCTGTCATGCCACAGGTTTGATCCTGTGGCATGACAGAGAAATCATTTATTTACCGGCGATTCACTGTATATTCATGTGATCACGGTTATACTCCGGTAAACGGTGTATAACCGTGATCACATGGCGGGTACCGGTAAAAAACCGGCCCGATTCATAATCTGCAGGGTCTCAGCTACCCCCGGTAGCTGAAACCCCGGAGATTTTTGACCACTGGGGGGCGCTAGAGCACTTTCCCTGGCTGACGTCTACAGACGTCAGCCAGGCATAAGTACCCATTTTTTCCGACGTCTCTGGGCGTTAGGCCGTCGTTATGGGGTTAAAATTTACTCCAGTTGGAATCCTGGCTTCCATGTAAAATATCCAAGGTGCTTCACGAGCTCGTGAAAACAGTCACCGCCTTGAGATGGTCGTATCTAGTATCTCCATAATGATTTTCTAAGAAGTAATGTGATACTCCTGAGAGGGAGCATTTATTGTTATTTGGGGCATTTTTAGAGTCATTTATGTTCTGCTATACAAATTTTCCGTTTACGTGTGGATGTACTGTAATCTACATATAGAACATGTAACTAGGTAAACTGTGTGTTATAATGCAGTTTATTTAATTACATATCCTAAATGATTTACCCACAGAAAACGATGAAAAAAAAATGCATTTCTGGATATCCACCAAATTGTGGTAATCCACATTTGTAACAACCCTTGCAGGAAAGCCATTTAGTTTTTTTTTGCCTCAAGCAGGGTTCATATATGTACTGGAAGATTAAATATTGGCCAGTGATTTAGACCTTTTTGCTGCAAATCTAACACTATTTTTAAGAATATTTTGTAATTTAGCATCTTGTTTTAGCAAAGCATAATTCAGTTTAATAAATATGAAGTGGAGACAATAACTGGCATTGATGTATATATATATATGTATATATGATGTTTATATAGTGGTGCTTTTATTTGTTAACTTCACCATTCACATAAAAGTTTGCCTCATTACGTGTAAACTGAGGGTCCTGTTCCAATTTTTGTTTTGCCCATTCTGAAAATTAAGTGCACCGATATGGCTCATCCTCGTTGAGATGCTGCTGCAGCAGCTGGATTTTGTAAGGGTGCTATTTGTGCGTAGATAATATCCGCCGAAGGGATGTTGGACTGATGCCACTCTCCAGTGACATGTGGCGAGTGCTACGCTGTGGGCTCTTGCTGAATGAAGCTAGGACAGCCACTGATGTTTCTTCATTAGTGACAGTTTTCTTGTGTCCACATTTTGGCGAATCCAACACTAAACCTGTTTCACAAAATTTGGCAAGCAGTTTGGTAACTGTAGCATGGGAGATGGGTGGTCTCGTAGGGTGTCTTGCATTGAAATCTGTTGCAATGACCCGGGTACTGCGTTCACTAGACATCAACACAATTTCTATCTGCTCCTCACGTGTTAACCTCTGCAAAATGTGAATGGCTGTAAGCAAAGAGAAACTTGAAAATAACTAATGAAGGAATAAAGTTACATTAAAACCAAGCACACCATTGTTTTTCTTATGAAATTCTCAATAAGTTTGATGTGTTACAGGATCCTTTTCCCATTGAAAAAAAATAAAGTTGGATCCAAAATGGCCGACTTGAGAATGGCCACCATGGTCACCACCCATCTGGAAAAGTGTCCCCCTCCCATATACTAATGTGCCACACACAGGAGGTTAATATCACCAACCATTCAAATTTTATTTAGGTGCATCCATATAAATGGCCCACCCTGTATATGAGTTGAACTATGTCATTAATGTTTCAGGTTACAAAATTAGATAAAAAAATAGGTATGTTTAAAGGGATCCTGTCACCTCCAAAACGCCTCATAAGCTAGCAAAACATGTCCCTGCAGTATCCTATCACTAATCTCACACTCCTTTTGTCTCTTAAAAGCATCCTGTGAAAGTGCATAAAAACGTTTTAATACTTACTCATTAGTGATTATAATTAGCAGGGGCTATATTCTTTAGTCACCAGGGCGGGCTGTTTTGCAGCCTCGAGGATCCACCCTCTCTCTGTCTGTGCTGCTGTGATGTGGAGCTGAAGGCAGGACTAATGATTTGCATTCTGTGAGTGATAGAGAGGGGGGAGGGCAAAGCCTGCACAAGCAGAGCACACAGACAGAGAAGGGCTGGATCCTGGAGCCTGCAAAACAACACGCCCTAAGAGCTAAAGAATATAGCCCCTGCTAATTATAATCACTAATGAGTGAGTATTAAAACGTTTTTATGCACTTTCACAGGATGCTTTAAGGAGACAAAAGGAGTGTGAGATTAGTGATGGGATGCTGCAAGGACATGTTTTGCTAGCTTAGGAGGCGTTCTGGAGGTGACAGGATCCCTTTAAAAGGCATCGACAGCAGTAGAACTGTATAACATGCAAACAGCAAAATAGGTATGTGTCTATTAAATATTATGAATGCTGTTATAGATTAAATTACTTCTACTCATAGTGGGATAGTGAAAATAAACACGATACGACGTAAATGTCTGGACTCCAGAGATTTATCATTACGGTACTGGGGTGGGATGTTGCATCCTGTGACAGTCTGATAGATCTGCACTCCATAGATTCATCATTACAGCAGCGCCTGTATGATGCGGAATCCTGTGACAGTCTCATTGATCTGGATTGCAGAGATTCATTGTCTCAGCTCCAGCGATGTAATGATGCATCCAATGTGGTACGTTTGGATAATGGAGAATCCTCTTCACGTTGCTGGCATTCTGATACTGCATTATTTGTCAACCTCCTAGACCTTGATGTTAGATACTTGCTCGCAAGGCGCACTCACTGTGATGCAGCATCTTGTGAGCGTCTCATTGATCTCGACACTGGAGATTCGTGTTGTTGATGCTGTTGCTACAAAATGGCCTCCTGTGACAATTTAATGGGTCTGGACTGGGGGGAGACATATGCGACATGTATGCCCTTCGGTGTAGAGGCTTGGTCAAGGAGATGCTCTCTTTGTTCAGTAGGCTCATTTGTGCGTCGTTGCGTTTTCTTTTGTGCTGCTTTCCTTTCCATATCATCTGCTTACTTTTTTGGATGGCCCATCTTGGTGTAGATTTTGGGGGATCAACCAAACTTGACTGATTAACCAAACTTAGTTTAAAATCTCACATTTTAGTTTAGCTGCCTTTTGTAATGTCCATGGTGTCCTATAGGTGATGCTGTTTTGGGGAAAAACTTACAAACACACAGACTGACAGACTGGATAGGGTTTTTATACACAAGGAAGGGTATGTACTGTACATAAATTATATGTTTCATACCTCCTTCACACATTCACGTTGAAATACGTACGTGAAAAATCATAAGAACCTGTTTCATCAGTGTTTTACATCAGTATGCCATCTTTTTATGGTGCAAGTGTCCGTTTTTACCATCAGTGATTATGTGTGATTTTACGGTATGGATAAAGATAAACATTACAAATCTTCTGCTATACTTAAACACGGATGGCACACAGATGCCATCCATGTGCTGTATATGTTTTTCATGGACCCATAGGCTTCTATTGGTGATTGTCATCCATGCTGCCAGAAAAACAAACATGTAAGCAGCCTCATAGGCTATAATAGGTATGTGTGAGATCCATGAAAATAATGGATGACATACATACTAGAGAAGCGGACATGTGAAGGATGTTAGATGGATTTGTTCTATACCACTTACAGCTAATGGAAAATAAGCAAAAGGAATTCTTACTTATGATATTACTTCAGCTCAATAATGTTTATAGCATTGCACATGTGTGCACATTCCCAGTATGAAAACACCAGCCACCGTTTTTTTGAAGCATTGCTGATTTTATGCAGCATTCTGATATAAACAGGTTAAAATGGACCAAACCACACAGCGCGACTTGTCTCCGCAGGTTCCAGTCCTCCTTCACAAGATTATAAACCCCTTTTTAAGAGCTCATTGGGACATATCTCTGGATTTCGTTCCACAGTCCTTTTTAGGATCCTAATAAAAGGAAATGTTCTCCTCTTCATGAAAGCATCTCCTCTCTGCCAGCATCCTTTTAAGATAAACCTTGACAAAGGTCATTTGTAGGCCAAAACGTTGGTCTATTTTTCATGTATGAATTATTATTCATTTAAATAGCGCCATTGGTTCCATGGCGCTGTACATGTGTAAGGGTAGAACAAGGACGAGAACATAAATAATGACAAATAAATCACACAGGTACATTAGGGCAGAGATCCTGTCCACAACAGTTCACAGTCTAAAGAGGATGGGTGGGAGACAGTAGGAGGGGGAGAGGTGGGATGGTGTAGCGGATTAGGTCTCAGTGTGGGTTATAGGCTTGAAGGAAAAGGTGGGTCTTCAGGTTTTTCTTGAAGGTTCCCAGGGTAGGGGAGTGTCTAATTTGGTGTGGAAGAGAGTTCCAGAATATGGCAGATGCACAAGATAAGTCTTGTATGCGGTTGTGGGAGGTGAAGATTCAGGGGGAGAAGAGAAGGAGTTCTTAAGAGGAGCGCAGATTGCGTGAGGGGTGGTATCGGGAGACCAAGTCGGAGATGTATGAATGGGACAGGTTGTGGGTGGCCTTGTATGTCAGGGTTAGGGTTTTGAACTTAGATCTCTGGGAAGTAGGGAGCCAGTGGAAGGCTTGGCAGAGGGGGGAGACAGGGGAGTAACGGGGCAACAGGTGGATGAGTCGGGCAGCGGAATTGAGGATGGTTCGAGGGGTGCAAGGGATGAAGCAGGGAGGCCGGTGAACAGGAGGTTGCAGTAGTCGAGGCGGGAGATAATGAGGGCGTGGACAAGTGTTTTGGCAGTGTCATGGTCAAGGAAGGAGCAGATCCGTGAGATGTTTTTAAGCTGGAGCTGGCAAGGGCCTGGATGTGTGGCTTGAATGAGAGGGCAGAGACGAGGATTACACCAAAGGCACTTGGCGTGGGGGACAGGTGAGAGTGTGCAGTCGTTGACCGTGATGGTTAGGTCGGGTAGGGGGGAAGAGCAACTTGTGGGGAAGACGATGAACTCGTTTTTATCCATGTTGTGTTTGGGGAAACAAGCGGAGAAGAAGGATGAGATGGAGGACAGGCAGTGTGGGATTTTGGATAGCAGGGAGGTGATGTCAGGTCCGGAGAGGTAAAGCTGGAAGTCGTTGACATAGAGGTGGCATTGGAGGCTGTGGGACTCGATGAGTTGGCCTAGGCCGAGGGTGTAGATGGAGAAGAGTAAGGGTCCCAGGACTGAGCCTTGGGGAACTCCAACAGATAGGGGGTGGGGCGAGGAGGATGTGTGGGAGTGGGTGGCTCTGAAGGTCCGGTCTGTTAGATACGAGGAGATCCAGGAGAGGGCCAAGTCAGTGATGCCAAGGGATTCTAGAATTTGAAGCAGGAGGGAGTGGTCGACTGTGTCGAAGGCAGCAGAGAGGTCGAGGAGGAGAAGGATGGAGTAGTGTCGCTTGCTCTTGGCGGTCAGTAGGTCGTTGGTGACTTTGGTTAGGGCTGTTTCGGTGGAGTGGTGGGCTCGGAAACCGGATTGCAGGCGATCAAAGAGGGAGCACGAGGAGAGATGGGAGGACAGTTCGGAGTAGACATGTTGCTCAAGCAATTTTGAGGCAAAGGGGAGGAGAGATATGGGACGATAGTTAGAGACTGCTGCGGGTTTGAAGGAGGGTTTTTTGAGGATGGGTGTGATGAGGGCATGTTTGAAGGATGAGAGGAAGACACCAGTGGTAAGTGATATGTTGAAGAGATGGGTCAGAGCGGGGATAAGGACAGTGGTGAGGTTAGGGATGAGATGGGAAGGGAGAGGGTCGAGGGCACAAGTAGTGAGGTGTGATCGTGCTAGAAGGGAGGAGAGGCACACTTCAGTCATGGAGGAGAAGTAACTTTTGGTCGAGGGGGGTTGGGTGATAGAGAGGGAGGGACAAGGGTATTGGGAATTGAAGCTTTCTCTGATCTTGTTGATCTTGTTTAAAGAAGCTGGCAAAGTCGTCGGCGGTGATGAGGGGAGAGGGAGAGGGTGCGGGGGCACGGAGTAGGGCATTAAAGGTTATGAAGAGTTGCTTGGAATTGTGGGAGAGGGAGCTAATGAGAGACGAGAAGAAAGCTTGTTTTGCGGTGGTCAGTGCTGTCTTGAAGTCGATGAGGGACTTTTGGACAAGGCGAGGTGCGTTGCAGAGTTGGATTTTTTCCATCTCCTTTCAGCTACCCTGGACGTCCGTCGAAGTTTTTTGGTGCTGGTGGTGAGCCAGGGTTGTCTGTGTGCACGGGTTTTGTATGAGAGAGGGGCAATACTGGTCATCTAAAAAATTCTTTAGTTCAAGCCTTTTGGTGGTCAGGTCTATCAACAACTCACAACTCCGGGAGGACTTATGTTTAACCTCAAGACTACGAATTTGTGATAAAAGATCACCAATCCATTCATTCCTGTTTTTCTTTAGCCTGGCCCCGTGTTTAATCAGCATACCTCTCAAGAGACATTTAAGCGCTTCCCATTTAATAGTTGAAGATGTGGGATCTAATGCATGTGACTGAGTAAAGGTCACTATATCAGATCTCAATTCCTCCAGACAGGCAGCATCCCGCAAAAGGTGACAATTCAATTTCCAAGACCACCCCCTCCCAGCCAGCCAGGGCATCTCCATGGAAAGGAAAATAGGACTATGATCCGATAGGGTAATACTGCCAATATCGACATCAGGTTGGACATCTATTAACATGAACATTTGTTCTGATACTTCACCATTCTTCTTTGTGTGCCAAAATTTCTATACTTTTTATGTTTAAATTGTCCACCACAACTCATGGGCCACAGCTGTGTGATTGCCCCCCCAGGCCAAAATTTGCCAGCCAGCCCCTGCAGGTAGTGATAGGCATGGGGGCATAAATGACCTGAGTGGTTCCCTTTAATGTTTGATGGTCTTCAATTGAATGTTTCTCTGTTTAGTTCAGCAGTTTAAATAAGTTGTGTTTTTAGTATGTTTGTGCTATGAATAAGTGCGTGCTTGAAATGCATTGGCCAATGCGATAACCTTCTATGTTTAAAAAGTTTTCAAAATAAAATGATGGTTTTAATATAAGAAACATCTTCCATTGTCGTTATTCTATGTGGAGGCTGGATATTACCTCTCCCTCATTTTCCCTATACGGTGAGACACAATCATAACACAGTACATAGCAGGGGCACATTTATAAGTTTATCTTGGCAGAGGAACAATTTTATTTTTAAACACATCCAATTGTGGAACTTTTATTTTTTCAAGATCTGTTGATTAATGGGTTTCTTAGAGAGTGAGATAAAATGGCATCTCTGGTATAATCCAACCTGCAGCCCATCCTAGTAACATGTCAGTATGGCCAGCAGGTTGAAGATATACAGCTCCCAAGACCTCTGTGTCAAATCATAAGAACTGTATAATGCATATTTCTATTAGTCTGTTATGTGAAGCTTATACAATTGGGGTTTATCTCTAGGACAGTCTTTCTCAAGGTTAATTTTCAAGTTGGGAGCAGTCATTGTTGTGCACTGCTTTAAAGATGTCAGACTAAGGCCCCTTTCACTTTAGCATTTTACGCTGATTGCGGCAGTTGCGGTGAAAAAACGCAACTGCCGCGATTACCGCATAATGGCAATGTCTATGGGGCTTGCGGCAGGTGCAGCAAGTGCGGTGCAGTTGCGGTTTCGGCACTTGCGGCAGATGCGCCCACGAAAAAAACGCAGTCAGCCGTGGGGCTTGCTGCAAGTGAACCGCAAGTGCGGCCGTTATGCGGTAATCGCAGCAGTTGTGTTTTTTTCACCGCAACTGCCGCAATCAGCGTAAAACGCTGATGTGAAAGGGGCCTAACATAAAAGGACCCGAAAACTGCCTGAAAAGTGCTCCTAATACTCTCTAAAGTTTCTTTAGAGAGTTTTGGGAGCCCCCATTCAGGCAGTTTTCAAGATATACCTGCTTAAAAAACACAGAAAAAAATGTGCGTGTACATACCCTTATAGTATGTGCATACACATAGTTGAGGATTTATTTGGCAGGAGCAGATACTTTAAAAGTAAATAATACTTCAAATACTCTCAGAAAACTCTTTCAATTGATTTCTTTGAGAAATCCACTATGGGGAGGTGGTTTTTTTTTTACTTTTCCTGAAAGAGGTTGAAAAAACAACTAGTGAAAAAACAGGTGCATGTCCCTTTATGAAGCCTAAAAGAAACCTTACCAAGCTAGGAACCGGTCAAACAAAATTCTGCATGTAACGCTTCAGGGGAAAAGCCTTCACAAACTCGGCAAATACTCTTCAAGAAAAAGAAAAAAAAATGTACTGCATTTTTGGATTATAAAACACACTTTTTTTCACCAAAACATTAGAGGGAAAATGGGGCTACATTTTATAATCCCAATCTTGTTTTTTATTTTTAAACTCACCGAGGAGGGGGTTGCAGTGGTGGATTGGATGTGCAGGAAGTTGAGTCTATGGAGGATGTGGGCAAGGGTGCAAGGCTGCAGGACTGGCGTTGGGGTTGTGTCGCAGTGATGTGCAATGGTGGCAGCCATTTTACGGGTTCCTGCAGGCATTGGCAAGCTGCACTTCAGCGTCTTCTGTCCAGGACTTCTAGAAAATGGCTGTGGATCTCAATCTGCGTATGCACCGCCTCCGCGGCCATATTCTTGAAATCCTGGATGGTAGAGGCAGAGTTGCAGCTTGCCAATGCCTGCAGGAACATGGAAAATGGCATTCGCCACCACTGCGACACAGCCCCAGCTCTGGTCCCGCAGCCTTGCACCCTTGCCTACATCCTCTGTGGACCCTGCCTTTTGCACCTCTGCTCCACCACCGCAACCCTCTCGGTAAACCATGGTGAGTTCAGGATGGGGAGTCATGTACAATGATGGGGGACATATATAGCAGGATGGGGGGCTGTCACAAGCGATGGTAGTGGATGAGGGAATAGGAGGTTTGGTGATAACAAAGGGCAGGATACCTGGGTAGCTAGACTGGCATTGTGAACTGGGGTCCCTAGCTGCCCCTGATCCAGAAGGCACCTCTGATAGTGAGGAGGTTAAAACCACCAACCTTATCCTGCTCCTCACCTAACCCTGGGCTAACTCCCCCATCACCTCAACCCACGAACTGGTACAGCAACTGCAAATTACCAAAGGAAAAGGTAGCAGGAAAGCTTCAGCAGCAAACACGAGCGCCCAACTGCACAGCCAGTCAGAACAGAGGGACCTCCATCAACGACATCAGCTGGAGGGACGGCAGGCTATTTAAAGGTCGGTGGCAAGGTCACCTGACAAACCTAGCAACTCCCCACAACAGTATCTGCACATTAACTCTGAACGTGCCAAAGGAAATAAACTCTGGTTACATCTATAGCAGAGCAATCCACGTGGACTGCGAAGCAGTCAAAACGTGACAGGGGCCATGTACAAGGATGAGGGACATATATACCAGGATGGGGGGCCATGTACAATGATGGGTGACATGTATACCAGGATGCACAAGAATGAGGGAGACATAAACCAGGATGGGGGGCCAAGTACCAGGATGAGGGACATATATACTGATTGTAAGATGGACACTGGCATTATAAGACGGACCCCCATTTAAAATAAAAACTATTTTTGTCTCTTTTCCGTCACCAAATTTGGGGGAGCATTTTATAATCCAGTATGTCTTATAAAGCAAAAAATATGGTAATTGGTTTCTGTTTGAAAAACTCATGGTACTTGAATGCCACAAAAAACTCAGTGGCCACAGCTCATTGCATTTGTTCCTATTTTTTAGTGCGTTCTTGCCTTTTTTTTTTTTTTTTTTTTTTTGTGGGCGCCATATTCATTTTTCCATTTACACCTTTTTTTAAAAAAGGGTTTACTGCTTCCAGATGTTTTTGTCTCAATCATCATTTACCATTTTTCAAAAGTTGAAAAATTTGTCACAAATCTCTATACTCTGAACTGATTTTATGTACACATGATATTTTGGCACATTTTCTTTGCCATTTTCCAAAGCATGAAAGTTTTTGCGCTAACAGACTAATGACATTGTACCCAATTTTGAAGAACCTGCAGGCAAAAAATGGTAACTAATATTATGAGATAGGACAAATGAAGAATCAAAGCATTCCTGCACAAACCCTAGGGCTATGCTCACACTGAATTTTTTTTCAGGCATTTAAAAATCACAAGTTTTCAACAAAAATCTCACCAAGAAAGAGGCTTTAGACGCGTTTCTCTTTTACTTAAAGTGACCCTAAACCCGGAAGCCAACCCCACATCCCCTTCATACCTATCCATGCAGCTTGTGAACCTGCTGCCATCGATCCCTGTATCTTGCAAAACCGCTGGGGCATTCTTCATAATTCATACTTTTATGATGTCATTTCTGGGCGTTTCACTGAAATTTTAAAGCCGCAGCAGGCGGGCCTGTGTGCCGCTCTCCCCTCCTTCTCCGTAATTCTGCACGCAGCGATGGGCGTGCTAAACAACAGAGAGGCAGCTCGCCTCATAGTATGGGCGGTGAAGCCGGTATGACGCGTATTACGTCATATCGGCTTCACCGCCCATACTATGAGGCGAGCTGCCTCTCTGTTGTTTAGCACGCCCATCGCTGCGTGCAGAATTACGGAGAAGGAGGGGGGAGAGCGGCACACAGGCCCGCCTGCTGCGGCTTTAAAATTTCAGTGAAACGCCCAGAAATGACATCATAAAAGTATGAATTATGAAGAATGCCCCAGCGGTTTTGCAAGATACAGGGATCGATGGCAGCAGGTTCACAAGCTGCATGTATAGGTATGAAGGGGATGTGGGGTTGGCTTCCGGGTTTAGGGTCACTTTAAGAGGTTTTGCAGAGTTTTAGAAGTGATTTTCTACAGAAGTGTTCTTTGCAGTCTTTTGGATGATTGCTTATTAAGAGAGCTTTCCTTCAGGATGTTCTTTAAAGTGGTAACATGCACTTTCTTCTTTACAGCTGATCAATAAACTCATTAAGCTCCTCATATGAATAGCAAAAAGTTTTTCCCATATAAATGAATTGGAAGAGTTCTCAAAGAGTTTTTTGGGTTGAGATCATCCAATCGGCACTCCCCTTAAGGCGGTGCACAGTAATGGGACGGCACCCCAACTCTTCAAGAGAAAATACTGGAACAGGCATTGTATCTTTATTTTATCTTGAAAAGAGTTGTTAAGGGGAATTTTGGAGAATCTCTGCTCCAAAAAATCTTGAAAAAAAGGAAGTAAATGTAGGCAAAGCCTTTGTCTATCTTGTTGCATAGTTGTGGATAAGTAAAGGCAGCCATGTGGGAAAAGAAAATCTGAACACATCACTGAAAAATATTTGGTTCACATTTAGATGTAAAAAATATTCCTACATTTCCAATACTATGAAATGATAGCCTAAGGAGACTCCTATAGCATATTCCCAATGTCTGACCCTCTAGTCTGGCCTCTAGGACATGTTGCAATGATCATTATATGACAGGCCATTGACTTACAGAGTAGTAACATCCAGTAGCTTTCACTACAGAGACACCTTTCTTCTAGAGGAAAGAGCACTAGCACTGCTTGTCAGATATTATATTTTAGTTGTATCTCTCTGAGTAATGGGCATCAGTCTCCTTTTATATTCTAGAAGTAACAGAGTGCCTCTTTTTAAGAAGTCACATTTTCAAAAAAGGTAAAAAGTTGCATAGACTTAGGGATTAGTATTTTGGAGCATATATTTACCTTCAATCCAGCACTGACAAGAAAATCCACCAGAACAGACTTAATTTTGGTTTGCCCAGATTTGAAGTCATCTCCTCCAATGAAGACGGAGTGCCTCACAGCCAGTTCAATTGCCCCGGGAACAAATGTGTTTTGAGGAGAACCATTTATATAGGCACAGCCTTCTAAGATGCTTGCCACGGCAAACATTGTGGAAGGGGAGACTTCAAGTTCAAGCTGTGCAAGTGAAAAAAATACAGAAATAAACATCCAAATCAAAAGTCACTAATTAGGAAGCATTGATCCATTTCATGATATTACATAAGGATAGCATGACACCTGGAGAGCACAATGATAGAACAACTGTACATAACAATGACTTTATTCAGTAACAAGTATGTGGTTAGATAAGGATGCCACCTGGTAGAACAGAAAGTTCAGCTTTGGATTTATGCTCTAGAGCAATAGCAGAGTTACTTATATAAACCTTATCAACCCGACGTTGTGTAAAAGGCTATATAGATTACACACATTTTCCTATGCAAGTCAGTGAAGTGACGTGTCAAGCAAATGAGTGTGAGCAGTCCAGAGGTCTGTGGTGAAAGCACCACTGCTGATGAAACCTGACCCTTAGGAAGGAAATGCAAAGACAGCAACATGAATGGCATCATCTCTCTAAACCAACCAGATACGTGATCATGACAAGGTGATGGGGAGGAACTAATCTGCTTACACATATTCCCCTCAAATAAGAAGATCCCTTTCACAACTACAGAGCAGGAAATACAGGATATGCTTCTAGCATGTCACAAATGGGCCAGCTGACAGAACCAGAAGATATTCCAACTAAAGTGCAGTGGATTAAAGAGAAAAAGATGACCAGTTTAAGAACCTGGACTACTTTTCTTGGTTGTATGTCTTGCCTGTTTTATCAATATTGTCAGACAAATCACACAAGCTTTATCCTGATCACTCCTAACACATATTAATATTTAATCTGCCTGTCAGAGCTTTACCTACAAGGTTTGAAACTCACCTCAATGGCCTTCATCAGGTTTTCAGCAGTATCATTAACCCCAGGGATCACATCACAGAACCTTTCAGTATTTGCAGTCCACAAAACAATAACCTTGTCCACTCCACTGGTTCTCTTAAACTCTTGGATATCTTCACGAATCTTCTGAACCTAAATTGATAAATAATTGTAAAGAAAATGGAATACAAATTATTTATAAGCATGTGAGGAAATCCCCTTTGGCCTTCTAAAATTATCCAAACCCCAGGGAATAAAAGGATGAGTGAAGTATCCACTCCACTTAGCTGTGTAATTTCATAGTAATCATTTATATAGCAACCAATAACGTAAACTCTCGGAAGATCTGATTTACATTCACTATAAAGGGAACCTGTCATGTCTTTACCTGCATTTAGAAGGTTAGTCTGGAGGAAAATCACATTTAAATTTAGTTGGTTTACGGTACTTGAACAGCAGCTACAGGTAGAATATTAAGTTATATTTACTCTGCAGCCACTCGCTTCAAGTAATCAGGCAGTACAGGGAGTTATTACCATCACTGTTCACTATACACTGAGTAAGGCTGCCTTCACACTTGTGTTTGTGCCTGCATGCAGAGGGCATGCAGACGCAAACGCAGTGCAACGCAGCCCATACTTATGTGAACGCAGCAGAGAATCTCCGCATGCGTTCACATAAGTATGGTGCCCGGGCAGCCAATCAGCTGTCTCTGGAAGCGGCCGGGAGGAGGAGATCAGCGGCAGAGATCTCCTCCTCCCGCCACAGCTGATCTCCCGCCGGTGTCAGCGGGGAGAAACAGCTGATCTGACAGCTGTTTAAATCTCCTGCGCTGACACCGAATAGGGTGATATCAGTGCAGGAGATATGAAACAGCTGATCGCTGCTTCAAATCTCCCGCGCCGACCTCACCTATTTGCTGTCAGCGCAGGAGATTTAAACAGCTGTCAGATCAGCTGTTTCTCCCCGCTGACATCGGCGGGAGATCAGTGGCGGCTCTGCATGATCTCCCGGTGGCCACCGCTAATCACCGGCGGCCACCGGGAGAGATTTCAATGAGATCCGCAGCGTTCTCCAGCGCTGTCATGCGAAGGACACTGCGGATCCATTGAGATCCATGCATTGTTTGTGCGCTTGCGGGCGCTTGCAGATAAAACAAGCGCCCACGACCACACAAAAATGCAACAGGCTGAGTTCCAAGGCCGCACAAATTGTGCGCATCCGAACGCAAACGCAACCGAACGCAGCCAATATGCTGTGCTTGCAAACGCAAGTGTGAAGGCAGCCTATACTATAATCACTCCCTAGAACATTGATTGACAACCTGCTCTGCTCACACACTGCACATAGAATAGCAGCCTGCCCTGCAGCAAATGTGTAAAGGCCCTGTCACACACGTCAATGTCGCCAGCGATCAGATCGCTGGCGACATTAACAGCTGATCGCTGGTGAGTTGTCACACATGCAGACTCACCAGCGATCATTTTACCTGCGACATCGTGGAAATGATTTAAATATCGTTTCCACGATGTCTGCAGGCTGGTGTCCAGGGTAAACTGCGTGTAACTAGGCAGCGCGTGCTGCCTACATACCCGATGTATACCTTAGTTACCAGGGACCCTAGTTACCCGCTGTGTACCTTAGATACCATCCAGTGAGTGGAGAAGGCTGGTAACTAAGGTATACATCGGGTATCTAGGCAGTGCGCGCTGCCTAGTTACCCGCAGTTTACCCTGGATACCAGCTCCCAGCACTTCCTGAGAGGCACTGGGAGCTGGCTGATCGCGATGCTGCGTGTACACCGGGCGACCATCGCCAGGTTTTCGGTCCAGTCCGAAAACCTGGAGATGATCAACCATCGATTTATCGCTGGTTGATTCAGCATGTCACACACGTCAATTTCGCTGCAACGTCACGCGCAGCAGCGATATGGACAGCGATATTGACGCATGTGACAGGGCCTTTAGTGTTGTGGAGTGATTATAGCATGCTCACTGCGTAGTGAGTGATGACTTTAACAACTCCCTGCACCGTCCCAATCACTTGAAGAGAGGGGCCAAAAGGAGAAAAGAACTTAATTTTCTCCCTGTAGTCACTATCCCAGTAACCTGGCTAAGCACTATTAACGCTATACACTGGCAAATCAAGCCTATATGTGCAAGTACATAGCATTTATGGATCCTTTTCAAAGGGGTTTTCCCATCTCAGACTAATAATGCAACATCCGCAGGATAAGTGTGTTCCTGATGGATCTCTCCTTTCCATTTACATCTATGAGTTCTGTAAATAGCAAAGCAAGCTTTGCTTTGACATTTTTGGTATTTTCGGTGGAAGTCAATATAGAAAGCTGTGCATACGCTGGCAGTGAACACAAAACGGGGACCACCATAATCAATATAGATATAGATACCAGAGATGGGAACTAAGTGATTTTGGCCTTTCCTCTGGATACACAAGTTTCAGAAAACTAAAATTATATTGTTTGATAGATTTGTAATTTGTCACATGCATAAAAACTACTCACATTTGCAGGCTTGTGAATTACAAAATACAGCTCTGATCACAGTATAGTCATGGATTTTGTTGTTAAAACTATGACAGAACTTTTTTTAGAAAGCATATCATTAAACTACAAAATATTCCATTGACTTCTGTATTTTTCAGACTATAAGATGTACTGGACCATAAAACGCATTCAGGTTTTAGAGGAGGAAAATAGAGGGAAAAAATTAAGCAATGGCACATTGTTATTGGGGGGGGGAAGGAAAGGATGATCTACTGCCGACACTGTTTATGAGGGAATATCCCCAATTTCTGTACTAATGTCCCCATCCTGGGTCCATTACAGGTATATATGTCTCCCATCCTGGTACATGATTCCCCATCCTAGTAATAAATGATCCCCTCATCCTGGTAATACATGATAATATATGGTCCCCTCATACTGGAAATATATAATATATGATCTCCCCATCCTGGTAATATATGATTGATCCCCACATGCTGGTTCATGGGTCTCCATCACTTTAAAAAAAAAAAGAAAAAAAAAAGGATCATACTTAATGTTCCAGCGCCCCCTCTCGCAGTGGCGACGTCCTACTGAGTTATGCGGAATGCTCAGCTGATCACTGTGTGAGAAGTGCATACAGCGATAACATCAATGTCCTGCGCCCTGTTCCACACAGTGATCAGCTGAGCGTTCAGCATAACACAAAAGTACGTCACGGCTGCGGGATTTAGCGACGCAAGGGTGAGTATGATCGTTTATTTTTTTAATTGATGGGAACTCATGTACCAAGATGGGGATCATATAGTACCAGGATGGGGGGAATCATATATTACAAGGATGGAGGGGATCATATATTACCATGAATATCGCCCTCCCCGTACACATACTGAGGTGGGAGAGATAGAGGTTAGGGAGTAGGGAAAAAAAAGGGCAATACGCTCCAGTCGTGAAGACCACACATTCTTCTGCCTAATGCATGCAAACATAACGTGGGGCAAACAGGCAGGAGTCTATTGACATATGGACCATGGCCCTATAACCTGATGTCAAGGTACCCAGGTCTAGCCAGAGGATGTGAGAGGATGCGGACTAAGCTACTACAGCCTGTACCATCCAGCACAATGTGGGTGAAAGCGTGCACACTTGCACCCTATTACACTAAGACTCCGAAAAGAGAGTTGAAAAAAGATAAACAAAATGTCAGATGGGTCTGGAACAGCCTGCCTCTAACTGATTGATTGAGGAGGTTGGATCCAGCAGGTGAGGTCTAGCATGCTGGGGAGGAGCTAATTTTCAGTTCTAAGTAATATCTGTGTCAGCCTCCAGGCAGCAGAAGACTATCCGAGAGATCTATATCCCCCCAATGAAGCAACCAAACAAAATCAGTAATGTCTTAAATGCATTTTATTTCAGCATGAGTCACTCACACGGCACACACATACACAAGAATGGTAAAAGTGGACAGTGCCATACTTTCACACTTTTATAGGAAGAGGACCAAGGATGTATTAGGAGATTCTACAGCAGCAGCTGAGGTGTGTATTGTGAGGTTCTGGAGCAGCTGAACTGTATCATGAGGGTACAGTCCTGCTCATCGTCAATGGCACCCATGAAGTTTAAGTACATAATGTGGAATGTCTCCTGAAAACAATTAATCAAGTGTAACAGGTTTTTTGTATTGAGCACTCGTGTTAAGTACAAAAGAGCAAATGATAAACAACTATTTAAAGCAAGATACAACAGGAGGGAAAAATAGAAAAACCTAAAGTTTGCTGTGACATTGGTATTGGCACCAATTACATTAAATTAGTATGGAAACACAGTTTGACTTGCCTGTGGTAAATCCCAAATGAGAATCATCTGTGATAGATTGTCGGTGACCATGTACAATGAATTAGCCAATGAATGATGACTTCAGTGTTTTAAAAAACCACATTAGGCCCTGTTCCTTTGAAACAGCGATGAAGACAAGAGAGCTGCCAGTGGACATCAGAACTGCTATTAGCAAACACAAGACTTTACTTTCAAAGAGTATAAGCTATCTCCAAAGATCTTGGTATCCCAGTTTCAATGATGCACAATATTATTAAAAAGTTTGCCAAGCATGAAACCATGAAGAGCCTCCCTGGACAAGTGGGAAAAAGGAAAATCGACAAGATGTCTTTGGAGGTTGGTGCAAAGGGTGGAAAAAACACCATGTAAAACATCCAAAGGCACGAAACCCAACCTGGAACACCCTGGGGTCATGATTTCAACACGGACCATATGCCACACACTAAACCAAACAGTGCTTTATATGTGAAGGCCAAGGAAGAAGCCATTGCTGAAGAAAAGATGTAAAAAGGAACTACTGATCTTTGCCAAAGAGTACCTTGATAAACCATATCCCTGGCAGTATAATCTCCTGTCTTCTATGGTATTTAAATGCCCCCTTCGGAAGGTAGGCTGGGTCTGGTCTAAGACCACCCTCATCAAACACCTCCATAAAAGGGGGATCCACCAATAAGGACTGGATATCACTTACCCTATGGGCCAAAGTAAACATCAACAACAGCTTTAAGGTTTTTAATTGTAGTACACTGTAAGGGTTCAAAGGGGGGTCCTACTGAAGTCTCCAGCAATCTATTAATCCAGCTAGGCAAATACCTGCACCCTAAGAGCACTGGTGGTGAATAGCCCCAAGTCTAACCCTTTTTGAAGGTATTCCAGAATGGACCCTACTGGGACCTCATCACCTGGCTAACCCCCACGAGAAGACAGAAATTTCCTCCAGGGCCTGCCATAAATTCTTCTTGTTCCTGGTTCTCTACTTCTAAAGTAAGGTGGACACTAAATTAGGGGAAAAGAAGCAACAAATTCCAGGCTATCAAATGCAGGCCCATCACTTATGGATGTCAGAATGGACCCTGACTGAGGGCATATGGTACATCCGGAATACACAAGGATCGGAAATCAACATTAGCCTCATCCAATAAATCCACAGCCTCTTCGGTCAACAAAGGGGCTAGGAGGATAATTTTTTTATTATCCTTCCAGATTTTCCTCAGCACTGTCGGGCTCAGCATTATGGGAGAAAAGGCATAAGCTAGGTCTAAATCCTAGGAAATCTGGAATGCAAATACCACGTAAGGCCTCGCCCTGGGGATTAAAGGAAACAAACCTTTCTACCTTCTAGTTCTGTCTGCAAAAAGGTCTATACTTGAAAGGCTCCATAGGTCTGCTATCTGCTGAAGGACTTGCTGACATAAATCCCAATGCCAGTTTCATAGAAAAGAAAAAAAGGAGACAATTGTGACTTAGGAAGACAGCCCTAACTTTCTACTTCCCCCATATGTGCAGTACCGTCAAGAGAGGGGCTCTTCTGCTAATTTAAAAGGTTTCCTCTGCTACTGCCCTCAGAGACGTCTTCCCCCTTGATGACATACGCAACTGATGTCCGATTGTCTGAGAGAATAAGGTCATGTCGATTCTGGAGAACAGGAAGAAAAAGTTTACATGGATCGGGAGATGGCAATATTCATCCTTCAGATCCAAAACGGTTATATAACAGCCCAGATAAGGGAGTTTTATAGCTGATCTTATTGACTCTATTTGAAAAGGCCGATAAATCGATGAACCTGTTCAGCTTCCTTAAACTGATGATGGTCTTGAAGGAGATGTCTAGTTTCCTTGTCAAGAAAAGAAGGGTATAGAATCTTCTTCCTACTTCTTCTGCTGGAATTTATGTGAACACCTGCTTCCATATCAGATCAAGGACTTCTGTTTCCAGGGCCGCCTGCTCTTCCAGTGATCTTCTGAGGTGAGTTAAGACAAATGACTGTGGAGGAGCCATTAGAAATCCCAGCTTTAGATCTGATTTTACTATATCCAGGATCCAAGCTCTACAGTCATGGCCAAAAGTTTTGAGAATGACACCAAAATTATATTTTCACATGATCTGCTGCCCTCTGGTTTTTATTTGTGTTTGTCTGATGTTTATATCACATACAGAAATATAATTGCAATCATATTATGAGCACCAAAAGGTTATATTGACAGTTAGAATGAGTTAATGCAGCAAGTCAATATTTGCAGTGTTGACCCTTCTTCTTCAGGACCTCTGCAATTCTCCCTGGCATGCTCTCAATCAACTTCTGGACCAAATCCTGACTGATAGCAGTCCATTCTTGCATAAACAATGTTTGCATTTTGCCAGAATTTGTTGTTTTTTTGTTTGTCCACCCGTCTCTTGATGATTGACCACAAGTTCTCAATGGGATTAAGATCTGGGGAGTTTCCAGGCCATGGACCCAAAATCTCTATGTTTTGATCCCTGAGCCATTTAGTTATCACCTTTGCTTTGTGGCAAGGTGCTCCATCATGCTGGAAAAGGCATTGTTGGGCGCCAAACTGCTCTTGGACGGTTGGGAGAAGTTGCTCTTGGAGGACATTCTGGTACCATTCTTTATTCGTAGCTGTGTTTTTAGGCAAGACTGTGAGTGAGCCGATTCCCTTGGCTGAGAAGCAACCCCACACATGAATGGTTTCAGGATGCTTTACAGTTGGCATGAGACAAGACTGGTGGTAGCGCTCACCTCTTCTTCTCCGAAAAAGCTGTTTTCCAGATGTCCCAAACAATCGAAAAAAGGATTCATCAGAGAAAATTACTTTACCCCAGTACTCAGCAGTCCACTCCCTGTACCTTTTGCAGAATATCAGTCGGTCCCTGATGTTTTTTCTGGAGAGAAGTGGCTTCTTTGCTGCCCTCCTTGAAACCAGGCCTTGCTCAAAGAGTTTCCGCCTCACAGTGCGCCCAGAAGCACTCACACCAGCCTGCTGCCATTCCTGAGCAAGCTCGGCACTGCTAGTAGTCCGATCCCGCAGCTGAAACAGTTTTAAGATACGGTCCTGGCGCTTGCTGGTCTTTCTTGGGCGCATTGGAGCCTTTTTGACAACAATGGAAGCTCTCTCCTTGAAGTTCTTGATGATGCGATAGATTGTTGACTGAGGTGCAATCTTTCTAGCTGCGATACTCTTCCTTGTTAGGCTATTTTTGTGCAGTGCAATGATGGCTGCACGTGTTTCTTTAGAGATAACCATGGTTAACTGAAGAGAAGCAATGATACCAAGCACCAGCCTTCTTTTAAAGTGTCCAGTGGTGTCATTCTTACTTAATCATGACTGATTGATCGCCAGCCCTGTCCTCATCAACACCCACACCTGTGTTAATGGAACAATCACTAAAGCGATGTTAGCTGCTCCTTTTAAGGCAGGACTGCAATGATTTTGAAATGTTTTTTGGGGGTTAAAGTTCATTTTCTAGGCAAATATTGACTTTGCAAGTAATTGCTGTTAAGCTGATCACTCTTTATGACATTCTGGAGTATATGCAGAGTGCCATTAGAAAAACTGAAGCAGTAGACTTTGCTAAAATTAATATTTGTATCATTCTCAAAATTTTTGGCCATGACTGTACATGAGATCTTTGCCCAGGCAGGAAAGGAGAGGGAGTCTACCTCCTAACAGGAAAACAGCATCACTGGCATGACTTTTTCCCTCTTGATGAGGGACCACCAACCTTAAACACTCTGTTATTGATTTTTTTGTCATCCTACTTTTTTGGCCTTATCGTCTCCTCTGGAAGGATCTTCTATATTCCAAGATGGACAGATTCGTAAAGCTGTTTTGTTCAGTACATCATCCAGGACGAAGCTACATAGGTACTTACTATCACACAGGATGGTGTACAATTTAGTTTTGGATTGAACATCCCAAGGCCAATATTTGAGCCAGAGCGCTCTACGGGTTGCATTGGACAAGCCACAGACCTAGCCGCCAACCTAACAAACGCATCCATCAAGAAAGCTGCTCCCCATGCAGAAACGGAAGAGAGGCCAGGATTTTATTCCTTGGCACACTGTCTAACCTGGTCTTACAACTGGTCTATCCAAATCATCATAAACCCAGTCATGCAAGTTGCAGAAATGGCCTCCGTAAAGGTCTCTGCCGAGGATTCCCAGGTGCAGGCCCTTGAAGGAGTCCTGTATCTTTCTTGGCCTAGATTCTTAGGAGCCCTAGATCCTCATAAGGCAGTGAAAATTTCTTAGAAGATTTTGCAAATGCCACATTCAACTTTGGAACCCTATTCCAGAAAGGTGTCTCTTCATTCAGGGATATCTTCTTTTTGATGAAGAGGGCAAGTTAAGCTCTTCTCTCCCGCTTATCCCATTTTCTTTTTAATAGTAATAGGGCTTGAATTCTATAATTAAGAGGGAATGTGCCCATTTTTTTCTGAACCAACCCCTCCCTCGCCAAAACATAATATCCTGCACTGATCTTGGCATCTTAACTTCAGTGATACCCATAGTGGCTCTTACAACATAGACAAGAGTGTCTGTGTCTTCAATAGGAAAGCAAGGTCTGCCCATTACACCGCCATGGGAGAACGAAGAGGAGGAAATATCCGACTCATATTCACTCACGAACTTATCAAACTCGCTAGAATCACAGGATACTACCATGAACCAAGATTTCTACCACTTATCCCTCTTTTTCTCTCTCTTTTGCTGTATTAAGGATGTAAGGGAATTTTTTACTTCAGCTCCAATGACTGATTTCAATTCAACTGCAGAGGTCAGGGATTCCTTGCATATGGCCTGCTGGACACACACTGGCCAGAGCCTTTTCTGTCATGAGCTGGGTAACTTATGTTTGCAGAGTGCACATTCCTTATTCTTAAACTTCATGGAACATTTCCTAGGTCTTCCCTAGTGCTCAACAACAGAACGAAGAAAAAGGGGGCTTACTACCCTGCTGAGATTTCACAAAGCTCACTCATCCTCAGAAGCTATAATAAGGGTACCAGCTCTGGAGGCAGGCCTGATTCACCCGAGTGATGTTCCCTGGAGGCTGTGGATCCATTCCAATCAACTCAGCTTGTCTGGCTGGTCACACGGTCATTCCCAGGTGTTTCTGATGTTACTGGTGCGATTACAACTGCTGTTCTAATGCTGTCACGGACCATACTGCATACTGCTTCTGCTGCCACATCCGCAGTGGCTACTGCTGTAGTTGCTGATCCTCCGTAGTTAAGCCAGAATGATTGCTGAAGCATGAACCTGCTTCTCAGGCAGTCAGACCACATTTCTAAATCAGGGACCAGTCAATAGCTGCTCCTTCCAGCTGGCAGGTCCACTGGACCCCCAGAAGTGAAGTGGCATCACTGCTGGGTCAGAACTCCCTTCAGCGTATTACAATGCGCACTTCTGAGACTGTAATTGATGATGTGCTTTTCCATGCAAAGACCCAGCTGGTGATGTTGGTGCGCTCGTCATCGGGGCACGCCTCCGATCGTGTGCCCCATGCACACACAGACCCAGCCCATGTTGTTAGTGCACTCGTCATTGGGGCGCACCATCCCAATCACAGCCTGCGTATGCGCAGTCCCGAACAACATGGTGGCCCAGAGCACCTGGACCTGGATGCACTTCCAGGCACATCAATTTTGCTGTCTCTTGCAGAGGAACAGCACAGATGTTGTTCCCAGGCCCAGGTATAGTTTTCTTTACCTCAAAAAGCCATGGTTCTTCTGTGTAGATTCCCTACAAACCAAATAATGTGAGGGAGAGGTGCCCCCTTTATTTTAGTAGGTTGTTTTGTGTTGTTGTGGGCTGTGTGGTGCAGTCATGGATGAAAAGAAAAAAAATACATTTAGCATTAAGTCTCAATTAAAACAATTGGTCATTTTCTGATGACATGTTTACTTTAAAAAGAGACAGACCAATGTAAAAGAAAAAAAAAGGAACAACTTGGATTTTTTTCTCTACAAGCACAGCTGCACATGCCCACAGGTTGGTGTTACGTTCATCCTGTCTGGTAGTTAACCTGTGAAATGTTCATATATTGAGATTTTGCCAACTACAATTATTAGGAATAAGAATTAGAATTACATGTATACTGATTTATAATAGTTTATAGAAAGAGGGTGTATTGCAGCACTCCAGTTGGTAGATAAAATAAATCCTTCATCCAATCACAAAAAAGAGACAGCATTGTCTCGATTCTAAATGTCTTGAAATGTTGCTGTGGTTTTTTGTTGCGATACACCCTTTTCTATACATGAGTTTGGGGCATATGGGTAACAGTCCAGACATTGCCTACACTCATTTTGGATATTTGGCTACTTCTTTTTTCTTTGCTATCCATACTAGTTGTCATTCCGCTCTGTACGTTTACAGTCAGGTAGGGCTTTACTTACCTGTTCAGCTTTTGTGCCATAGATAACATGGTCTGCCCTGTCTTCTTGATTGGCTGCAATAAACTCAGGTATGTAAATTGAAGGTCTTGGCTGCATCTTTTCCATGTAAGGTCTCAATTGTTCCTGGAGTTGCCAGTCTAGAACCTCTGCTCTCTTCATAGCATCAGCCAGATTTAAAGAAGAAATATCCCAACCTATATTATTCCAAATAAAAATACCTTGCTATAATTACATATATATTAGAAATTATGTATTAGAAATAAACATTTGGCTGAAATGTAGAGTTTACTAAGAATTGGCTTTGGTGAACAACTATCTGCTTCAGTCAGTAATGCTTACCCTCGGATATATGTCACTAATGTCAACAGAATATACCATAAATGTCAGTGTTCTCAAAAGCAACAATCTGATCACTTCTTAGTTTAAAATTTGCTCCTTAAATATGCAACTCTGAATCTAATTAGATCTGTGAATGACTGAAAAGGACAACTTACCATCAAAGATAATATCATTAGGATGTACCATGGGAAGAAGGTCCCGAAAAGGTATATACACATCTCCACCAGGTCCACACCCCAAACAGACTGTGGATGACTGGAACAATGAACCATAATAGTTGGCAACCTAAAAAAAAGAATTCATACAAGGTAAATCAGTTCATCTAGACAAACTTTCACCAGATTTCCATGCACTCAATAACCCTCCCTTCACAGAACATAATAAACATTTACTAAGCCTTTTCTAATCTTATCACCAACAGAGGAAACCTGATTATACAGTGGAATGTCTTTCATGACTACTGCAGTTTTCACATTACCCTATATGTACCTAATTGCCTTTTGGCTATAAAGCAATGACACATCATTTTTGTGGGCAGGGTAACGCATTGGAGAAAAGTCATTCTGCGTGTGTATTACATTACATTACTTGTAGGCCATGCTTAAATATGCACATAGGAGCCTTTACGTCTAGTGAAATCAACCCATCAGAAGTATTACAATTTTCGGCAATAAAATGAAATATTTCTATACACATCATAGAGTACCTTCTTTCCTGTCTTAGTCATCCACGATAGCCCCATTTGATTGGCTAATACTGCTGCAGTAACTGTGGTCCCATTATTTCCACCCCAGCCAACCAACATAACTCCAAGCTTGGGTACTTTTCTTTCTGTCCTGAATGTGAACTGGGTTGAACATGGTTTGACCTGTGGACAAGATAATTTATATTTATGACACTGAAATATATAGCAATGGCCTGAAGAAGAGACATAAGACGCCATCATTCCATTCTACCAAAGTCATTTTCGGTCAGAGCCAATTGAATCATCCAACGCTTGCATCGATTGACGACAGAGATTGTATACCACATGTACATTTAATTTTATACAATCAAAGCACAAAATGATCATGAATGTACAATATAGCTGTTCCCCAATCCCATTGTGTGCTGCTATCAAATGATGACCTGTAGCATTTTCTAGAACAAGTTTGAGACAAAGCTTTATAGAGCATAACCCCCAGCCTACATTCAGCCCACTGTGCCTCCCATTTGTGGCCTCAGTCTTTCTGACAAGTGACACAGCTGATTGCCAGGCTACAATGAGTGCTTTCCTTGCTAGTGAAGGGATGCTCTCATTTGTTAATGCAGGCACCACTGAGTAACCAATGAGCACTCGTTTACTACACAACTAAATATTCATTGGTTAATACAGGCTGCAGCCAATAAGCATTTTGCTCTACAGTAAGGAGGTGTTCATTGGATACTGAATGGCACATGAGAGGCTCTGTTTTTATGTTAGATAGGTCACAGGGGTACCCATACTATTTAATGACCCCTTTTCTCAGTAGTCGTGATGAGCAGACCCGTGGATGTTCAGGTTTTACTTGGTCGACCGAACAGTAAAAAAAATAAAAAAAAATAAGGTTCTGGATCCAAACTTGACCCCAAACCCCATACAAGTCAATGTCTGTAAAATGATGGTAGCAAAGGCTAGGGGGCTGCAAATGGAGGCAAAATGGAGTTAAGAGCAGGGAAGTCATACTTAGGGTATGTGCCCACAGGACTTTTTTTAAGCAGTTCTGAACGCAGCAAAACCTGAGGATCCTAGAGATTACATGACAGGAGATTAGCTATGTTCTTGTCTGTGTTTTTTGCACGTTTTTTTGCGCGTTTTTTGTGCGTTTTTCCTGCGTTTTTGATGCTGCGTTTTTCCTGCATTTTTTCCATTGACTTTAGCAAAAACGCAGGAAAATAATTAACATGTCAATTCTTTCCCATCCGCACCAAAAATGCAGGTATTTTACAGTTCTTGACACTTGCAAAACCAATGTGTGGGCACAGCGTTTCTGTGAAACACATTGGTTTTGCTGGGAATCAAAACCGCAGGAACAAATTAGCATACATTACCATAAAACCAATGGTAAACTGCATGCAGAAACCGCAGCAAAAACGTCCTGTGGGCACATACCCTTACTGTGGTTCCCACAAGATAACTCTTTTCTGGGTCTGTTCATTAAGCTTCATGATTATTGACATTGGTTGTAGACTGCCATACTCACCCCCAGCCCTGTGTCAGTGTCTTTGATTGGTTGCAAATGAGTTTGCTGTATGGTAGAGTAAAAAATAAATAATAAAAAAATGACGTGGGCTGAGTTCATACTGTGGGAAACTAAAGCTCAGGCCAATGGCTCAGCTTAGCCTCCTGCACAAATTGTCACTCTCCTGAAGAACAAACCTGAGACAAATTCTTAAAGGGGTTTTCTCGAAAACAAACTTACGGTAATTATAAAGTTTATTTTAACCTCTTTATCACCAATGATGTATAGGTACATCATTAGTTGTGTCCCTGACTGATGCTTTTAGCTTGCAACACTCCTCGCACATGTTGGCTGATCTGACATGTGCAGTTAAAATGCAAGAACCACTCACGCCTGTTAACCTATTAGATTGCACTGTCAAACTCTGACAGCACTATATAACATGTGCCAGGGGATTGTGCCATTCCCCACTGCTATTGGGACCCAGTGAAGCGTTCACAGGGCGCCAATGTGTTGTCTTGACAGTGAGGGTTAGATCATGACCCCTGCTGCTGTGATAATGTGGCACCCCAAAATTCATATGCCACAGTAACACCACAGAGGGTTAACTCCCCACACAACCCACAATACTACACTAGCACCTCCAGGCCAGAAGGGGGAGCTAAAGCTGCTTCCCTATATATTATGGTGTGGAGAGGAAGTGGCAGTTAGTTCAGTGCGGGGCAGCACTGAGGAAGAAAGACCTGGGTGTAAAAGAGCTGCGTTAGGCTCATCCCACGGTCCACTGTCCAGTTCCAGGCCAAGCCAGGGTCTGAGCAAAAGGAGACAGAGCAGATAGGAACACACCTGGGAGACCGAGTACCCTGAGAGTCACCCCAGAGAAGCGCATAGAACGGATATTGGATTCGATGCTGTGCCTGACACAAACAGCACAGTGAACGCCGGATGAGTGAAGGTCCCATATCTTCACCGTACCACAGCGAAGCAACACAACCGGGTCAGGAACACGGAATAAGACTCAATTGCCTAGCAAGTTGGTACCCGTGAGGGGAGACAGGGCCAGCAGCTTAGCTAAAGCGGCAACAGGGCCATACACAGCGCAGAAACAGGGAGCCAAAGGACCTGGCCAGGGTGGGAGCAACCCGGCCCCTGTACAGACTCCATGGACAGTACTCAGCTGAATACCATCAACAGTAAAGGACTTGGAAAACTACAAAACCGTGAGTCAGTGTAATCTTGCAATCCCTGTTCTCCCTCACAAACAGTTTTCATCACCACTGCCCCGGGGACCAGGCTCTGCCCATGGAGAGCCGTCACAGGCTGCCATCCATCATCCCCGGAGGTTCTGCAGCAGCGGTGGTCACCCTGACCACATACCATGGGTGGCGTCACGACTCTATCTCCTGTAAATACCCCCCTTTACTTGTGGGCTCAGGACACGGTCCAGACCAAGAGCACCATGATAACCCCGTGATACCCCGGTCCGGTACAGAGTACCCCGTCCCAGTGGGCTCCACAACTTGGCATCACAAACAGGATCCCCTGTAAATAACCCCCAACCTTTACTTGTGGGCTCGGGACACGGTCCGGACCAAGACCGCCGTGATAACCCCCATGATACCCCGGTCCGGTACCGAGTACCTCTACAATAACATACTTCCTGTTCAGAGGGATGCTAAAGTATGAATTTTCACAGCAGAAGTGTTTGCACAGTGCAGGCTTCAGGTGCCCTAATGGGACCAATCAAATCAATAAAAGGTGTAAACAAAAAAAAAATTAAAATCAGGTGTCCCTTTTGCCCCACTGAAAATTAAAGGGCTCCTGTCACCTCCAAAATGCCTCCTCAGCTATCAAAACATGTCCCTGCAGAATCCTATCACTAATCTCACACTCCAGTTGTCTCCTAAAAGCATCCTGTAAAAGTGGAGAAAAACGTTTTAATACTTACTTATTAGTGATTATAATTAGCAGGGGCTATATACTTTAGTCACCAGGGCGGGCTGTTGTGCAGCTCCAGGATCCACCCTCTCTCTCTGTCTGTGCTGCTGTGATGTGCAGCTGAAGGCAGGACTAATGATTTGCATTCTGTGAGTGATAGAGAGGGAAATGCCTGCACAAGCATTAGTATCAGACCACTGCAAATCTACCAAGACCCGGCCGTCCCTCTAAACTTTCATCACGAACAAGGAGAAGACTGATCAGAGATGCAGCCAAAAGGCTCATGATCACTCCAGATGAACTGCAGAGATCTACAGCTGAGGTGGGAGTGTCTGTCCATAGGACAACAATCAGTCGTACACTGCACAAATCTGGCCATTATGGAAGAGTGGCAAGAAGCCATTTCTCAAAGATATCCATAAAAAGTCTTGTTTGAAGTTTGCCACAAGCCACCTGGAAGACACACCAAACATGTGGAATAAGGTGCTCTGGTCAGATGAAACCAAAATAGAACATTTTGGCCACAATGCAAAACAATATGTTTGGCGTAAAAGCAACACAGCTCATTACCCTCAAAACACCATCCCCACTGTCAAACATGGTGATCGCAGCATCATGGTTTGGGCCTGATTTTCATCAGCAGGGACAGGGAAGATGGTTAAAATTGATGGGAAGATGAAAGGAGCCAAATACATGACCATTCTGGAAGAAAACCTGTTGGAGTCTGCAAAAGACCTGAGACTAGGACGGAGATTTATCTTCCAACAAGACAATGATCCCAAACATAAAGCAAAATCTACAATGGAATGGTTCAAAAATAAACGTATCCAGGTGTTAGAATGGCAAGTCACAGTCCAGACCTGAATCCAATCGAGAATCTGTGGAGAAAGCTGAAAACTGCTGTTCACAAACACTCTCCATCCAACCTCACTGAGCTCCAGCTGTTTTGCAAGGAAGAATGGGCAAGAATTTAAATTTCAGTCTCTCAATGTGCAAAACTGATAGAAACATACCCCAAGTGACTTGCAGCTGAAATCGCAGCAAAAGGTGGCGCTACAAAGTGTTAACTCAAGGGGGCCGAATAATATTGCACGTCCCACTTTTCAGTTTTTTATTTGTTAAAAATTTTTAAAATATCCAATCAATTTCGTTCCACTTCACAATTGTGTCCCACTTGTTGATTCTTCATAAAAAAATTAGAATTTATATCCTTATGTTTGAAGCCTGAAATGTGGCAAAAGGTTGAAAAGTTCAAGGGGGGCCGAATACTTTCACAAGGCACTGTATATAAGATTATCTCAGCACACAAACATTTTTTTAAACACATCCAATTGTGGAAATTATTATTATTCCTAGATCTATTGATTAAAACTAACTTTACAATTAACGTTGTTCATGCGAAAACCCCTTTAAGTGCTTACATCCGGCCACTACCATAGCAGGTTTCAGATGATCAGTAGTGGAGCCCATCTATCTCACCTTGGCCTTTCAGATTGCCCCAAAAAGAAAAAAATCTGCTTTGAGGATTGATCCTGAAAGTTAGCATTTTGAGCATGAAGTTTTATCCACCATGACAGAATTTGGACCACAAGCCATAGCTGGTACTGAAGGGATTGCAACTGATGTGTTCATATTAGAGCACCGTGTTAATTGAAGTTTATTAGTAAAATGCATTTCTTGTCATTTTAACACATTATTAAAGAATATAAAATGTTTTGCTGATTTTTTTTCTTCCTCCATCATCCAGAAAGCTTGTTCACTACATGTATCCATTGAGCAGATGAAATGTGAGACAGGTTCAGTAATGCTGTGATAGAAGTGATATTTTATTAATGAAAGCATGCCTAGCTTAACCGGAGAAAGAAGTACCGGATCCTGGAAACGTGTGACAATGCTAAAGTTGAGGCATTACAGTGGCCTCCAATTACAGCCACTTAACGACGGATAGACAAAACTAGTGACTGTAGAGCAGAATCTAGTCTGTTACATTTCAGACATAACATACCGTACATCCTAAATAGCAGAACACACAGGAAAGTTTGAAGGACAATTACACAATCACATACACACTAGATCAGGGGTATAAAACTTGGCTGCGTTGATGGATCTCACATAGGTAAAAATGGGAGTTGGAAGTTTCGCCCCCAGCAATTCGCCCCCAGCATTTCGCCCCCAGCATTTCGCCCCCAGCATTTCGTCCCCAGGTACACTTCGCCCCCAAACATTTCGCCCCCAGCACATTTCGCCCCCGCACATTTCGCCCCCAGCAGTTCGCCCCCAGCAGTTCGCCCCTGGATGTTTCGCCCCCGGATGTCTCGCCCCCAGCAGTTCGCCCCTGGATGTTTCGCCCCCGCACATTTCGCCCCCGCACAGTTCGCCCCCAGCAGTTCGCCCCCGGATGTTTCGCCCCCAGTAGTTCGCCCCCGGATGTTTCGGCCCTGGATGTTTCGCCCCCAGGTGTTCGCTCCCGGATATTTCGCACATTTCACCCCCAGCAGTTCGCCCCCAGCAGTTCGCCCCCGGATGTTTCGCCCCCAGTAGTTTGCTCCAGGATGTTTCGCCCGCAGAAGTTCGCCCAGTTCGCTCCCGGATGTTTCGCCCCCCAGCAGTTCACTCCCGGATGTTTCGCCTGCAGAAGTTCACCCCTGGATGTTTCGCCCCCAGCAGTTCGCCCCCGGATGTTTCGCCCCCGGATATTTCGTCCCCAGCAGTGGAACAAAAAGAAGAAAATGCTCTTCTTTTTGTTCTGACACTGATGGCGGAATACGGCATTACGAAAGCGAATGGGCGGCTGCAGATTGTGTAACCGAGCCGTTCACTTCTATGGGCAATGCAAGCGGAATGCCAGCATTCCGCCAGCATTGCCCCGAGGTCAGCTGGATGTCAGATCCAGAGCGGATCGACCTCTTGCGGCCCCAAACATAAGTGTGAAACCGCTCTAAAATTACAGTGTGCAAGAGGCCTAAAATCAAAACAATTGTGAACTTTTACCTGAGCCAGCACTGACCTGCTTTGTTGCAAGTTTTGTTGCAGATGTAACAAGTAGCAGGTCACATGTCCTGCAAGTTACATTAGACTAGCTTTCATTCCATCTGTACATCAGAATATAGCAGTGTCTGAAATCTCCACAAAGAGAGAAGTGTACTGCCACAAAAAATCAGTCAGCTTCCACAGCAATTCACTTTCTACAACTATGGATTCAGTTCTGTCCAAACGTGGAAGGAGGAAGTTGGTTCATGAGAATCACATTTACTTATTTTCCAAACGAACCGCTGATGATGTCCATTCCATCTGGGTATGTGAACAACGGTCGACTTGCAAGGGACGTGTTTGGACCAATGAAGAATCTGGCGAAGTTGTGAAAGTCGTCAATCTTCACAGTCACGCAGCACAAGCTGCAAGACCTGAAGCAATCCGACTTGTTAATGAGGCAGTCACCAGGGCAAGGACAACACAGGAGACACCACAACAGATTCTCACAGACGTCGTGTCAGGAGCCCATTCTAATGTTGTAGCACTTCTCCCAAGGAAAGCATCACTGAAGAGAACAATACGATTAGCAAGGCAACTTGGCAATATCCCAAGGTTGCCTCAAACCCTTGATCAACTTGTTATCCCCCTGGAGTTCCAGGAGATCAGTATTGATGGTGTCCAGCATCAGTTCCTTCTGCATGACTCTGGTAAGCTACTTAACCATTCAACATTGCATTAAAACAATTCCATTATGCATAATTATTGTAAAGTTTATTTTGCACACATGTGAAAAATGCTACACTATAAGGTGCTGATATAAAATACTATAGGATTTTTGCCTTCAAGGGAAACTTTGAGGGTAATATAATGTAGTGAGGCCTACTAATTCCAACTAGAGTTGGTGGATCACTGGAAAGATAGGATCAGATCGGGCCGATCATACCGAAAGATTGGAATTAATTTCGATCCAATTTCCAGAGCAAGATATATATATACCGTATATACTCGTGTATAAGCCAACCCGTATATAAGCCCACCCCCCTACTTTTGCCCCCAAAACCTGGGAAAATCTATTGACTCGCGTATAAGCCGAGGGTGGACCCCAGCACAGGTATACAGCCCCCAGCAGTGGTATACAGGCCCCAGCAGTATGATATACAGCAGCCCCCAGTGGTATATACAGCAGCTCCCAGTGGTATATACAGCAGCCACAGTGGTATATACAGCAGCCCCATTGGTATATGCAGCAGCCCCCAGTGGTATATACAGCAGCCCCAGTGGTATTGCAGCCCCAATATACAGCAGCCCCAGTGGTATTGCAGCCCCAGTGGTATTGCAGCCCCTATATACAGCAGCCCCAGTGGTATTGCAGCCCCAGTGGTGTATACAGCAGCCCCTATATACAGCAGCCCCAGTGGTATTGCAGCCCAGTGGTATTGCAGCCCCAATATACAGCAGCCCCAGTGGTATTGCAGCCCCAGTGGTGTATACAGCAGCCCCTATATACAGCAGCCCCAGTGGTATTGCAGCCCCAGTGGTATTGCAGCCCCTATATACAGCAGCCCCAGTGGTATTGCAGCCCCAGTGGTGTATACAGCAGCCCCAGTGGTATTGCAGCCCCACAGACTCCACACAAATGCTGGCACACGTCCCCCCCTGTTGTAAGGCCCCACCCTGCTGATTACTTACCATCCCTGGTCTTCAGCAGCACCTCCGCGCCGGTCCTCTGTGCTCCGGTCCACCTTGGTCCCGTCCTCTGTGCTGCCGTCCACGGCTGCTTCCGGGGTCCCCGTGCGTCGCAGAAGCGATGATGTCATCGCTTCTGCGACCCGGCCGGTCACATGATACAGCCGGGGAACGGAGCACAGAGGACGGGACCAGGGAGGACCGGAGCACAGAAGACCGGCGCGGAAGTGCTGCTGAAGACCAGGGATGGTAAGTATTCAGCAGGGGGGCCTTACAACAGGGGGGGACGTGTGCCAGCAGTTTGGGGGGCATTATCTACCGATATGCACTGCTCCCCCTGCCGCTGATTGACAGGGTGATGCAGTGCATATGTAATGAGCGGGCCCACGTGAAGGGCCGCTCAATATACAGTATCCCCACCGCCTCCTCCTGCCTCCCCAGCCTGACACAGCCCCCATCCCACTCACCCTGTATAGTGACTCATGTATAAGCCGAGGGGGGGTACTTTTCAGCCCAATTTTTGGGCTGAAAAACTCGGCTTATACACGAGTATATACGGTATATATATATACTAGATGGTGGCCCGATTCTAACGCATCAGGTGTTCTACAATGCTTCTCCTGCCCCCCCCCCCCCCCCGCGCTGTAATGCTACTTCTGGCCCCCCGCTCCTCCTGAGGAGAGGAGGCTCAGGGGGGGGGAGAGCGGAGAGGAGGCACAGGGGAAGAGAGGAGAGGAGGCACAGGGGGAGGCAGAGAGGAGGCACCAGGGGAGAGAGTAGGCACCAGGGGGGATAGAAGACACCAGGGGAGGTGGAGAGGAGGCACCATGAGGGAGAAGAGACATCGGGGGAAGCAAAGAGGAGGCACCAGGGGAAACGGAGAGCCATGAACCGGTCCGGCACACATTATCATACGTCTGGCGGCGGCGCTCTCATAGCTGAGCTGCTCCTGCCAGAGATGTGCCGGCCGCCTGCCCGAGCCGCCCTCCGCCATGGGAGATTCAAGTAAAGTTTACCGACTCTGTCTCCTCTCCGTCCCGGTCCTCCTTGTTCATGCACCGCACCGGCACATAGGCATCCCCAGCAGCACCGAATCAGAGCTGAGGGTGGCCGGTGGTGAGTTGGCCTGCTGCCGGACAATGCCACCCCTGCCCGGGAACTTTGAAGCAGCCGCACACATCGTATCTGAGAGTGTCTTCACTCTTCTCCACAGTGGTGGGCCTCTCCTTGTCTCTTCTGGCATGCAGGCTGGGTGAGGAGGACGGGGTGGGCCGTATGATGGCGGAGGAGCGGCGGGGACATGGAACAGCGGAGCCACTCCCAACTGGCTCGCCGCTGACCGGAGCTCAGCCACAGCTACTGCAGCACAGCGGTTCGCCAGCCGGGAGATGACCGGCTAACGCCGGTCATCTCCCGGCTGGTTCGCAGCGGACCTCTTCCACAGGTATCCACGGCCGTAAGCCAAACCCTGCTCTAGCAGCACACTCAGCAGAGTCCTCAGCAACAATCTCAGGTGAGCCACTCTTCTTCCAGCTTTCTTGCATATATATAATGGCCCCAAGCTGCGCTGTTATAAAATAAACAAACCCAGTTATTCACCTCTCTCTCCGGTGTCCAGCGCTGTCTCTGGCAGTGCAGTGAATTTCGAAATCCCAGCACCATGCATTCTAGGGTGTTTATCACCACCTCTGCGCATGCGCCAGGCTGTTCTGTGATGTGATGGGTGCTTTCCCAGGACCGTCTAGTGAGCGGTCTTGGGATCACTCTCAATTGTATTTATAATACGGCAGGCACAGAGGCGGCGATGTGCCGCCCAGTTTTCGGGATTCCCTGCACTGCTGGGCTAGGAGCCGGAGCCAGTACTGGACACTGGAAAAAGAGGTAAGTAACTGGGTTTGTTTAATTTTTAACAGCGCAGCCTTGAGCCATTTACTAAAGCTAAATATGCACACACACAGTACACCCGTACAGTGTGTGTGTGTGAGTACATATATATATATATATTTATATATACGCACACTGTTCGGGTGTGTATGCCCTGACAGTGTTTTCAGATTACGGAGGATTCCGATTTCTAATTCAGATCATCATCTTGATCTGGCTAGAAATCGGATCGTAATTTAAAATAACAATCAGCCTTAAAATGGTAATAAATTACGATCTTCAGTGATCGGATCAGCCAACACTAATTCCAAATATGCAGCATTGTACTGGCCATACCTGTCCTGGATGCTGCCCTGGAGTTCAGCCTCGCCTGTCTGCGGCATGAATGGGCTGAACTGCCATCGCTGGCTGATTCTTCGGCTCTCGTAGTTCAGTCCTGCAGATCCATGAACAGGTCGGGCTGATTTCCGGAGCTCAGGTGGGATACGCCAGGATTTGCAGAGGCATTTTGCCTGCTGCTTGCAAGCACTTTTAAAGCACTTTGCAAGCGCTTTGGCAAAACGCTTCTGCAAATAAGGGACGTGGCCAAGCTCTGCTATGGGCGTGGCCATGCCCTGCTGTGGCCTTAACCGTGGTGAATACGCTCGGATGAGAGTATTTACCATGGTTTGCAGGTATTTTCCGGCCGGTTTCCCTCTTGGCCATTCCCTTGAATGGGCGAGTTAAGCACGGGATCCGCCGAAAAAAAGCTATTTTCCGGTGGGGCGTTTTCCTGCCCCGGCTGGAATCCGTCCGTAACCCACCACATAGACATGAAAGGGTGTGTTTCAGACAGGAAACACAGCTCGGAATACGCCGGTAAATCCAGCTTGTCTGGATAAAGCCTGAGGCCTCGTGCCCACTGACGGAAGGGGATTGCGGAGCGGCATCTCCGCAGCAGCTGTAATTGCGGTAGCAATTGCAGATCCCACAGAAATCTATTTGTGCCTGCAATTGTGGCCAGTATTGTGGTCAGGGCTGCCACTAGAAATTTCAGGGCCCCTTACTACCAAAATTTTGGGGCCCCCCCAAGACTCTGCCCAGCCTCCACCCTCGCTCCACCTCCAGCCAGGCTCCGCCTTCACCCTAGCTCCGCCTCTACCCAAACATACATTTTATACAATATGTATACTGAATAATTGGAACAGCACCAAAAATCACCTCAGTTTATGAGCAAAGCTTTCCCAACCAGCGATCCAGATGATTCCTTACAATAGAGTTAAAAAAAGGAAAAATAGCACAAAACAATAGAACAAAGTGGACTTTATTGCCCAATGCGTGGCCACACCATTGGTCAATGAAGTCTGCTTTTTTCAATTTTTTGGGGTTTTTCCTTTTTTTTTAGACTCTTTTGTATGTTACACACACACACACACACACACACACGCACACACACACTTTAGACTCCTGTGGGCTGAATACACAATAACTGTATATACAATAAAGAATACACAATAGAGATGGCTGCAAGCTGTGTACACAATAGAGATGGCTGCGGGCTGTACACACAATGTAAACTGTTGCTGGCTTTACACACAATAGTCAATATACAATAGTGATAGTTGCGGGCCGTATAGATAATGGAGACGGCTGCTGGCTATATACACCAGTAGAGAATACACAATAGAGACTTCTGCTGGCCGTACACAATAGAGACTGCTGCGGGCTATTTAGACAGCTTCCCTCCATCCTCCCTGCATCCTGACAGCCTCCCCGCATCCTCCCTGCAGCCCGACAGCCTCCCTGCATCCCGACAGCCTCCCTACATCCTCCCTGCAGCCCGGCAGCATCCCTGCAGCCTGACAGCCTCTAGTGGCAGCCCTGCCCCCCTGTTTCTCCCCTCTTGTTGTGGCCCCCCATTCTCCATTTTTCCCCTCTTGTTGTGGCACCCCATTCTCCCTGAGTCTCCCCTCTTGTTGTGCCCCCCTTCACCCTGCTTCTTCCCTCTTGTGGCCCCCTGTTTCCAGCCCCCCTCCTTGGCTCACTTCACCTCATTGGGAGCAGGAGCAGGACAAGGACAAGGTAAGCGCCAGAGGGTCTTCACACACACATCCAGCACCTCTGACCACAGCATCAGCGCTTCCGGGTCAGGAGGAGCTCAGCTGCTCTGATATAAGCTGAGCTCACTCACTGATTCCGGAAGTGCCAGCAGTGCACACAGGGGGGTCGCAGCGGCAGCATCCCAGCAGTACTCAATAAGTCCTGGGACACTGCTGCTGCTGCAACACCCCCCTGCATTTGCCGGGCAGCCTGGGTGCTGTTAGCTCTCAGCGCCGCCGGTGCCTGCCCAGGGCACATGTGGGCGGCCGGTGGCGGGCAGTGCGGTGAGGATTATTGATAGGAGAGGGGGCCCACGCAGGACAAGAGGGCGCCCGGGGCCCCCCTGCTCATGACGACAACACCTCCTGGAGTCACGGTCCACCGGGCCCCTCTACCCCTAATGAATTGGCCACGCCCCCTGCAGTGAGGCCCGGGTCCCTTACGGCAGTAAGGGCTGTAACCCCCTAGTGGCGGCCCTGATTGTGGTACCCTAATTCTGTATCAAAATCTTCACTTAACTCCATGGATTTAGGTGCAGGTTGGTTTTAGTGCAGGATTTCAGCCCCTTGTCTGAATGGCTGGAATTTTCTTTGTATAATGGCAGCATACATTGACATGCTGCACTGCATGTCATTTTTTTTAAACAAAATTTTTTCATCATCATGTGGATGGGATTTACACATTTATGCTGCATATGACCCCAGCCTAATGGACCATTCATTTATGCCTTAGGCCAAAAGCACACTGGTGATTTTACTGGCGTTTTACGCCAGTAAAAAAAGCCAGTAAAAACGCAATTGCCTTTTATACAGGCGTTTTTTAATCCCCTCTCCACAGTGCTGCTGTCCAAGGTGCTGAAGTTTCATCATCAGCACCTTGGACAGCATCCGTAGCGCTACGCTGTGTCTATTAACCCCTGAAGAGCAATGCTCACTGGTGAACACTGCTCTGAAGGGGCTGGTGAAAGGGGCATGCATGAAATTCATGCGTGCCCGGTACCTGGCGGGCTCCCCTGACCTCGCTCGTGGCTCTGTGCGGCTCCGTACGGCCCCCCCACACCACCTCATACCTGCTTCCGTGTGTCGGCTTGGCGCTCTGCTGTCTGCAACCTGGCTCTTCTGATTGGACTCGGCAAGCTCCAATCAGGAGCCGCCGAGATGAGCCGTACCGCAGACAGCATTAGCAGAGCGCCGAGCCGACACAATGAAGCTGGTAAGGGGGGGCGGTACGGAGCCGCACGGAGCAGCGAGCAGGGTCAGGGGAACCCGCCAGCTACCAGGCATGCAGGAGTTACATGTGTGCCCCTGTCAACCCCGCCGTAGCGCTCCCGGTGAGTGCTCCAGAGGGGAGAGAGACACGATTTCAATTCCGTTTTTCAAATCGCGGCAAAATCACACGCAAAATTGGAATTTAATTTACTCTCTGGCGGTATCTCTTCGGCCGTCTGATTGACAGGTTTGTGCGTCCTGCACAATCCTCTCAATGAGACACCATAGGTAGCTCGGACGTCATAAACGTCTGTGCTGCCCACCCGACGAGTATCGCGCCCATCCGCCTGAATGGAACGCCCATTCAGGCGGGTGGCCCGCCCAATCGTTCATTCAGACGTCCAGCCACATGCCGCGAGTGGATGCGGCTGTCAACTAGATGGCCGTTCAGTATGGCGGCGATCGGCCATGCTGAACGGCCGTCTAGTTGAAGGGTCTAAAGGTACCCTAAAAATGTTTCCTATTTCAAGTTTGGAAGTAATTTTAATTGTAAACAAAAATATATAATTTTCCACTGGGACAATATATGGTGTAAAAGACTATTGGTTGCCCGTTCACACAAAATTTTGCTCCAGTTTTTTTTATTGTGAAATCAGAAAATCTGGAGAAAAATGTGAGTTTTTAATGTGAGATATGATCAGAGGCTTCTGATTAGGATATGTTTTTTTGCGAATTCATCACAAAATTCTCTGTCTGCTGCTTGTTACACTTTTTCTGTTATTTCCTCTACTAATACTTTCATTTAAATTAGGAAATGGACACAGCCGTATGTTGATATTTGGAACAAGAGACAATCTCCATCTACTGGCACAAAGTAAAGAGTGGTTTGCTGATGGCATGTTTTTCACTACACCAGCCTTGTTTAAGCAACTTTACACAATCCATGTAGTCCATAGCGGCCTTGTTGATCCGCTAGTGTACACCTTGCTGACAAACAAGAGCCGTTCTACATACCAGAGGTTGCTGCAAGAGCTGAAGAACTTGCAGCCTGGACTGCAGCCAGACAACCTGATGTTGGATTTTGAACTAGCTGCAATACAGGCATTTGAAAGTGAATTCCCCAACCTTGAGAAGATTGGTTGCTTTTTCCACCTATCACAGTCGGTTTGGCGTAAAGTTCAAAATGAAGGACTCAAGTTGCAATACCAAGGTGACCATGAATTTGCCCGTTGGATACGCATGATACCTGCCCTGGCCTTTGTACCACCACAGAATGTTGTGCAATCATTTGAAGAATTGGTGGAAAATCCTGACTTTCCACAAGAAGCAATACCTATTGCCAACTATTTTGAAGACAGCTATATCGGTCGAATGAATCGCAGAGGACGCCAAGCACCTTTGTTTCCAGTTCAACTCTGGAATGTGTATGAACGAACATTGAATGATCAACAGCGAACAAATAATGATGTCGAAGGATGGCACCGTAGCTTTCGAGAAACATGTGGTACTCTTTTCAAAAATATATACCGGTTCATTAACTGTCTGAAACATCAGCAAGAGCTCCATAGTTTTGAAATTATTCAGATAATAGCAGGAAATCCCATTGCTGCAAGAAACAAAAAGTATGCTGCAATTTCTGCAAGGGTTAAACGTATCGTGCAAGATTTCAATAATAGAAGCTTGATGGATTATCTGAGAGGCATTGCCTACAGCTTTGAATTTTAGTTCATGGTCACATATTGTATGTTTTGAGAGCAGTGTTTTTAGCTGTAAAATAATTCAAGCATTATAACCTGTAATTTGTCTTTTCTCTTTTTCTCTAATCCTTCCCCTCTATACCTTTTTATGTTTCTTGTTTTACCAGTTTTGATATATACAGTTAAAGCATAAGTCTACAAAAAACATAAGATATGTCATAATACCTGTGCCCATGATATTCATTTCGAAAGAAGACCTTCCAGCAGCTTCATTTCTGTGTGAAGTCTCATCCAAGTTAAAGCTCCATGTGCTGCCGGATTTCAGTGGTTGCTAAGGAGGTTGTTTCTCCTTAGTAGCAGTACTTGTGGATGGATTCTAGAGGGCGGGGCTGCACAGGAGCATGCAACTAACAATATATTCCCTATGATGTATAAAAGGCTGCTGGTTTACAGCCCTCTGCAAAGCCCCCCATGTGTTCCGTCCTGTAACGGCTTTACACAGGCGGGGGAGCCCTCCTCTTGTCCAGGACAGAGCACATGAGCGGAGGGTGAAGGAGAGCTTTGCAGAGGGCTGTGAAGGAGCAGCCCTGAATGTATCACAGGGAGCCAGGATCCGTTCTGCTACCAAGGGGGCACGACCTAATTAGTAACCAATGAAATCCTACTATTTTCCTGTCTGTTTGTAAAATTACTTATCTAGAAAGCAAAGTTTTAGAATAAAAAAAACCTAATTTGATCAGCATTCTATATCTTAGACTCATATGGTGTATTATTAGTGATACGCGAACCTGCCAAAGTTCAGTTCAGGCAGGTCTTTCCTGGATGCGAAAGATCCAGGAGCATATTGCTAGAGGCAAAACATCCAGGGATGAAATGCTGGGGGTGACACAACCGGGGACGAAATGCTGGGTGCGAAACATTCGGGGCCGACCTGCTGGGGGCAAAACATCCGTCGGCGAAAGATCCGGAGGCGAACTGCTGGGGGCGATACATCTGGGGGCGAACTGCTGGGGGCAAAACATCCGGAGGTGAAACATCCGGGGGGCGAACTGCTGGGGGCAAAACATCCCGGGGCGAACTGCTGGGGGCGAAATGTGCGGGGGCAAAACATCCAGGGGCGAACTGCTGGGGGCGAAACATCTGGGGGCGAAACATCCAGGGGCGAAACATCCGGGGGCGAACTGCTGGGGGCGAACTGCTGGGGGCGAAATGTGCGGGGGCGAAACATCCGGGGGCGAACTGCTGGGGGCGAAATGTGCGGGGGCGAAATGTGCGGGGGCGAAACATCCTCGGGGCGAAATGCTGGAGGCGAAATGTTCGGGGGCGAAATGTACCTGGGGGCGAACTGCTGGGGGCGAACTGGTGGGGGCGAACTGCTGGGGGCGAAATGTTGGGGGCGAAACTTCCTAAAACCGGTAAAAATTGATATCGGGGGGCCATATTCCTTGTAGAACTAAGTGACATTTTTAGTAATACCATAATTTTTTGCTCTATGTACTAAAGTTCAAATCCTGATCCCCTTATTGTAGGAATGTCCCAATCCTGTATTAATGTTCGGTCCCTATACTGCAACGTAATGTCTCCATCCTGGTCCTCAACATGCAGTAATGTCCCCATCCTGGTCCTCATCATGTAGTAATGTCGCCATCCTGGTCCTTATCATGAAGTGAAGTCCCATCCAGGTCCTCATCATGTAGTAATGTCGTATTGTGGTCCTCATCATGTAGTAATGTCCCCATCCTTGTCCTCATCTTGAAGTAACATCCCCCATCCTGCCCCCCCTTGTAGAATTGTCCCCTGGTCCACTTGTTGTAGTAATGTCTCCATGTTGTACTAATGTCCCCTTGTAGTATTGACCCCCATATTGGTCCCCTTTTGTAGTGATGTTCCCCATACTGATCCCCTTTTGTAGTGATATCCCCCATACTGAACCCCTTTTGTAGTGATGTCCCCCATTCTGATCCCCTTTTGTAGTGATGTCCCTGATACTGATCCCCATTTGTAGTGATGTCCCCCATACTGGTCCTCTTTTGTAGTGATGTCCCCAATCCTGGTCCCCTTTTGTAGTGACGTCCCCTATTCTGTTCTACTTTTGTAGTGATGTCCCCCATACTGATTCCCTTTTGTAGTGATGTCCCCCATACTGATTCCCTTTTGTAGTGATGTCCCCCATCCTGGTCCCCTTTTTGTAGTGATGCCCATCCTGATCCCCTTTTGTAGTGATGTCCCTCATCCTGGTCCCATTTTATAGCGATGTCCCCCATCCTGGTCCCTCTTTTTGAAGGCTCCGTGGAGAACTTAATGATGCAGTGGTCTATAGTCAGTCCAGGGGGCCCCCATGGTCCCCACTTTAGTACAACTTCCAGATGCTCACACAAGTCTCTCGCTTAGCTAGATCAATGCAAGCTGCCAGCCAATCAGAGGCCCACAGATGACGTCATACACTAACATCACCTGAGGGATTCTTATTAGCCGGCAGCTTGCATTGATCTAGCAAAGCAAGACAGCTTGTCTGAGCTGCACCCGGGAATCATAATAAAGTGGGGACCGCAGCAGCCCCCTGGACTAACTGGACCGTGGCATCATCACGTTTTCCACAGACTTACCTGGTGGGCTGCACACTGAAGCTCCAGGGGCTGCATGCGCTAGATCAGGGGTGGGGAACCTCAGGCCCCAGGCCCGAATGTGGCCCTCAAAGACCAGTTCTGCGGCGCTTGGGCAGATTCCTGGGGCTGCAGTGTTCCCCAGTGATCTTTATACCCAAGCCTCAGCTTCCCCACTGACGTATATGCTCCCCCAGCCTCTCCTGTGATGTTTATGGCCCAAGTAAACCTGGAAAAGCAGTTGAGAAGCAACATGAGCAATATCACCTAAAATCAGTCATGGCAACGAAAGGCAGCCCAGCCATCACAGTAGGGATGAGTTGATGGTTTAACCAAATATAGCAGGGGTCTTTTCAAGTTAATAATTTTTTGTTAGGATGGATGGAAGAAATTTTCAAATGGCCCCCGGCAGAAAAAGGTTCTCCACCCCTGCGCTAGATGAATGTCTGCTCAACCTACCAAATTCAGCTAGATCAACTAAATCCCTAATGTACAGTATGTGGTGGTGTTCAGACTTTCCACTGACATCACACGTCAAGAAAAAGAAATATCACGAGTATACCACCACTTTGAAATCTGTGTGTTTTAACCCCTCCAGCCAATTTTCGCCTTCCTGACCAGGCCAATTTTTTAAATTCTGACTAGAGTTGTTTTGTGGTAATAACTCTGAAACGTTTTAGTATATTCCAGTGATTCTGAGATTGTTTTTTCGTGACACATTGTACTAGGAGTAGTGGTACATTTTGGTTGATATTTTTAGCATTTATTTGTTATTCAATTAGGAAATTAACCCTTCAGGTGCTTCACAGGATTTAAAGCAGGATGTTAGCCCCAAATGTATCATTTTCTCAAGGGCAACAAGAGAAAAATGGACTGTACAATTTGTTGTGAACTTTCTCTCAGGGCTGTGGAGTCTGTAAAGGTACCGTTACACGAGGCAACGTTGCTGCGATGTTGCCGGCAACTTCACGGGAGCGTGGACGTTTTTGGCACTTTTCGAGATTGCCTTGGAGATGTCACATGCAGAGATATCATAGGCAACGCAACTAGGATGTTGAAAGCAACTGTCGTTCGCTGGGTGATGAGCAACCCAGCGAGCGATCCTTATCAATGTAGTGGATAGGGGAAGTTGTTTTCAACATCGCTATTACGGTGTCACACAGAGCGATACTAGCAGATCGCCTGAGCAACATCGCCAGGTTTCAGAACATGTTCATAAACCTGGCAACTCCGCTCAAGCAACTTATCGCCGTTGAATAGCCCTGTCACATGTTGCAACGCACTAGCGATGTCAACAGCAACAGCGATGCCTATGTCACTTTAGGGTGATATTGCCGACAACATTGCCTCGTGTAACGATATCTTAAACCAAACCACCGACTCAGACTCCTCAATTTCCCTGACTCTGACTCCCTCATACATGGCTCATATTAAGTGATACATTTATTGTAGTACAATGTAACTTCAGGCTTTTAATCATTATTATTATACAATAAACAAGCTCATTCGATAGAACATAATTCATAATAATAATAATCAGCACATACTGTACTAAATTTATGATATATTTTAGGAGTTGAAGTCGGTCCATTTTATACCAACTCTATCAAAATGTACAGTGCCTACAAGTAGTATTCAACTCCCTGCAGATTTAGGTGGTTTGATAAGATGCAAATAAGTTAGAGCCTTCAAACTGCAAACGAGAGTAGGATTTGTTAACAGAAGCATAAATCTTACAAACCAAAAAGTTATGTTGCTCAGTTGAATTTTTATAAATTTTAAACATAAAAGTGTGGGTCAATTATTATTCAACCCCTAGGTTTAATATTTTGTGGAATAACCCTTGTTTGCAATTACAGCTAATAATCGTCTTTTATAAGACCTGATCAGGCCGGCACAGGTCTCTGGAGTTATCTTGGCCCACTCCTCCATGCAGATCTTCTCCAAGTTATCTAGATTCTTTGGGTGTCTCATGTGGACTTTAATCTTGAGCACCTTCCACAAGTTTTCAATTGGGTTAAGGTCAGGAGACTGACTAGGCCACTCCATCACCTTGATTTTTTCCCTCTTGAACCAGGCCTTCGTTTTCTTGGCTGTGTGCTTTGGGTCGTTGTCTTGTTCGAAGATGAAATTACGACCCATCCTAAGATCCTTGATGGAGGAGCGGAGGTTCTTGGCCAAAATCTCCAGGTAGGCCGTGCTATCCATCTTCCCATGGATGCGGACCAGATGGCCAGGCCCCTTGGCTGAGAAACAGCCCCACAGCATGATGCTGCCACCACCATGCTTGACTGTAGGGATGGTATTCTTGGGGTCGTATGCAGTGCCATCCAGTCTCCAAACGTCACGTGTGTGGTTGGCACCAAAGATCTCGATCTTGGTCTCATCAGACCATAGAACCTTGAACCAGTCTGTCTCAGAGTCCTCCAAGTGATCATGAGCAAACTGTAGACGAGCCTTGACATGACGCTTTGAAAGTAAAGGTACCTTACGGGCTCGTCTGGAACGGAGACCATTGCGGTGGAGTACGTTACTTATGGTATTGACTGAAACCAATGTCCCCACTGCCATGAGATCTTCCCGGAGCTCCTTCCTTGTTGTCCTTGGGTTAGCCTTGACTCTTCGGACAAGCCAGGCCTCGGCACGGGAGGAAACTTTCAAAGGCTGTCCAGGCCGTGGAAGGCTAACAGTAGTTCCATAAGCCTTCCACTTCTGGATGATGCTCCCAACAGTGGAGACAGGTAGGCCCAACTCCTTGGAAAGGGTTTTGTACCCCTTGCCAGCCTTGTGACCCTCCACGATCTTGTCTCTGATGGCCTTGGAATGTTCCTTTGTCTTTCCCATGTTGACCATGTATGAGTGCTGTTCACAAGTTTGGGGAGGGTCTTAAATAGTCAGAAAAGGCTGGCAAAAGAGATAATTAATCCACACATGTGAAGCTCATTGTTATTTGTGCCTGAACTACTTCTTAATACTTTAGGGAGACTAAACAGAATGCTGGTGGTTTGAGGGGTTGAATAATAATTGACCCACACTTTTATGTTTAAAATTTATTAAAATTCAACTGAGCAACATAACTTTTTGGTTTGTAAGATGTATGCTTCTGTTACTAAATCCTACTATCGTTTGCAGTTTGAAGGCTCTAACTTATTTGCATCTTATCAAACCACCTAAATCTGCAGCGGGTTGAATACTACTTGTAGGCACTGTATACTGACTCCAACTTCACAGCCCTGCTTTCTCCTGAGTATGCTGATACCCCATGTGGAGTGGAAAACTACTGTTTGGGTGCCCAGCAGGGCACAGAAGGAAAGGACCGTTATTTGACTTTTGAAATGCACAGTTGCATGGAATAAATAGCGGACGCCATGATGGGTTTGCAGAGACCCCTGAGGAGCCTCAACAGTGGAAACCCACCACAAGTTACCACATTTTGGAAACTACAGCTCTCAAGGAATTTATTTACAGATGTGGTGAGCACCGTGAACCCACAGGTACTTCAAAGAATTTTATAACGTTGAGACGGGGTAATGAAGGAGATGAAAGAAAAGTACCGTATATACTCGTGTATAAGCCGAGTTTTTCAGCCCAAAAATTGGGCTGAAAAGTCCCCCCCTCGGCTTATACACGGGTCATACGGTATGCTGTGTGGGGGGGGGGGCTGTGACCGGGGGCTGGAGGAGGCAGGAGGGGGCCGCGGTGACCGCATGCGGTCACGTGGGGCCGCCTCATTAGTGCAATGAATATGCACGGCATCCCCCCGTCCATCAGCGGCGGGGGGATGCCGTGCATATTGCACTGCACAGCCCCCCTCCTTAATATGGGTCCCCCAGTAGTAATAAACAGCCCCCCCTCCTTATCACGTCCCCCCAGGCTGCGGCAGCTGTTAAAATAACAAACACTGTATACATCACCTTCCGACGCAGCTCTCCGCTCCTCCGGTCCTGTGCCCTCCGCTCGCCGGCTTCTTCTTCCTTGATGTGCCGGTGTCATGTGACCGGGCGCAGGAGATGACGTCATTTCCTGCGCGCGGTCACAGAAGTCGGCACATCAAGGAAGAAGAAGCCGGCGAGCGGAGGGCACAGGACCGGAGGAGCGGAGAGCTGCGTCGGAAGGTGATGTATACAGTGTTTGTTATTTTAACAGCTGCCGCAGCCTGGGGGGGACGTGATAAGGAGGGGGGGCTGTTTATTACTACCGGGGCTGCTGGATACTACACTGGGGCTGCAATACCACTGGGGCTGCTGTATATAGGGGCTGCAGTACCACTGGGGCTGCAATACCACTGGGGCTGCTGTATACAGGGGCTGTATACTACCACTGGGGCTGCAATACCACTGGGGCTGCTGTATATAGGGGCTGCAATACCACTGGGGCTGCAATACCACTGGGGCTGCTGTATACAGGGGCTGCAGTACCACTGGGGCTGCAATACCACTGGGGCTGCTGTATACAGGGGCTGTATACTACCACTGGGGCTGCAATACCACTGGGGCTGCTGTATATAGGGGCTGCAGTACCACTGGGGCTGCAATACCACTGGGGCTGCTGTATACAGGGGCTGTATACTACCACTGGGGCTGCAATACCACTGGGGCTGCTGTATACAGGGGCTGTATACTACCACTGGGGCTGCAATACCACTGGGGCTGCTGTATACAGGGGCTGTATACTACCACTGGGGCTGCAATACCACTGGGGCTGCTGTATATAGGGGCTGCAATACCACTGGGGCTGCAATACCACTGGGGCTGCTGTATACAGGGGCTGCAGTACCACTGGGGCTGCAATACCACTGGGGCTGCTGTATACAGGGGCTGTATACTACCACTGGGGCTGCAATACCACTGGGGCTGCTGTATATAGGGGCTGCAGTACCACTGGGGCTGCAATACCACTGGGGCTGCTGTATACAGGGGCTGTATACTACCACTGGGGCTGCAATACCACTGGGGCTGCTGTATATAGGGGCTGTATACTACCACTGGGGCTGCAATACCACTGGGGCTGCTGTATATAGGGGCTGCAGTACCACTGGGGCTGCAATACCACTGGGGCTGCTGTATACAGGGGCTGTATACTACCACTGGGGCTGCTGTATATAGGGGCTGCAATACCACTGGGGCTGCAATACCACTGGGGCTGCTGTATATAGGGGCTGCTGTATACACCACTGGGGCTGCAATACCACTGGGGCTGCTGTATACAGGGGCTGCAATACCACTGGGGCTGCAATACCACTGGGGCTGCTGTATATAGGGGCTGCTGTATACACCACTGGGGCTGCAATACCACTGGGGCTGCTGTATATAGGGGCTGCAATACCACTGGGGCTGCTGTATATAGGGGCTGCAATACCACTGGGGCTGCAATACCACTGGGGCTGCTGTATACACCACTGGGGCTGCAATACCACTGGGGCTGCTGTATACAGGGGCTGCAATACCACTGGGGCTGCAATACCACTGGGGCTGCTGTATATAGGGGCTGCTGTATACACCACTGGGGCTGCAATACCACTGGGGCTGCTGTATATAGGGGCTGCAATACCACTGGGGCTGCAATACCACTGGGGCTGCTGTATATAGGGGCTGCAATACCACTGGGGCTGCAATACCACTGGGGCTGCTGTATATACGGGCTGCTGTATACACCACTAGGGCTGCAATACCACTGGGGCTGCTGTATATAGGGGCTGCAATACCACTGGGGCTGCTGTATATACCACTGCGGGCTGCTGTATATTATACTGCTGGGGCCTGTATACCACTGCTGGGGGCTGTATACCTGTGCTGGGGTCCACCCTCGGCTTATACGCGAGTCAATAGATTTTCCCAGGTTTTGGGGGCAAAAGTAGGGGGGTCGGCTTATACACGGGTCGGCTTATACACGAGTATATACGGTACATTTTTTTAGCCCCCGAAGAAAATTTACTATATAATGTGTTGTGCAATTTCTCCTGAGTACATTGATACCTCTTATGTGGCGGAAAACTACTGTTTAGGCTCATGGCACGGCTCGGAAGAGAAGGAGCGCTAATTGAATTTTGGCTGTAATAGATTGCCAAAGCTATGTCACATTTAAGGAGCCCATGACATGTCAAAACATTGGAAATCCAGGAACTAATCTAGCAGTGTAAGAGCATTTTAACCCACATGCAATTCACAGAATTGTGTAACGTTTGGCTAAATAAATGGAAAATTACCATTTTTTCCACTAAAATGTTGCTTTTGCCACATGGTTTCAATTTTCAAAAGGCTAATAGGAGAAAATAAATGACACAACCTGTTATACAATTTCTATTGAGTACACTGATACCCATTTGGGGTTGAGAACTACACTCCCTGACAGAAGTTATGTCCATGTTATGTAAATAAAAGCTTATAACCTGACGTTAAATTCATCCATTGGTTTTATAAATTACTCTTTTGAAAGCTGAAACCCTCCCAAATGTGGTTTAGGTTAAGAAAATAAATTGGCATCAATGCTGAAATATTGATCATTTAATGAACACAAAATGGTCAGATTTTAGCAAGACAAAAGCTTTGTCGCCTGGTCATATAATGCACCCAATCCTAGTTTACATCCTCGCCTGTTCTCCGTAAATGATCAGTTAATTAGTGGGTGTGTATAAAAAGAAACCCAGCACCTCAGAACTTCACTTGAACTGCAACTTCAGCTCTGACAACATGCCAAAAATCCACCCTGCCACCAAAGCCTTGATTATCAAGAGGCTGAAGACCAGATCTACTGCAGAGGCGGTTGCCAACTTTAATGTGTCTCAGCGTCAAGTAGAAAGAATTAAAAAAAGATTTGGAGTTGTATTTGACAAGCCCAGGTCCGGCAGACCCCGCAAGACAACTGCTCAGGACGTTTGTTGGTTAGAAAATCCAAAGCAAGCCCCACTTTCACTGCAGCAGAGCTCCAACAGACCTGGTCACCTCAACTCCCTGTGTCAACTAGAACAGTTTGTAGTATTCTGTCTCAAAATGGCCTCCATGGTCGAATCAGTGCCCAGAGGTCAGCACTAAACAAAAGGCAAATAAAATATCATGTGGCATTTGCAAAGTCCCACAGCCTGCTAAACAGATGGATGCTGGAAAAGTGGCAGAAGATGTATTTCTCTGATGAATCTTCAGTAGAATTACACCACAGCCACCGCAAATACTGCAGGAGACCTACTGGAGCTCGTATGGATCCAAATTTGGTGGTGGAAAGATCATGGTCTGGGGTTACATTCAGTATGGGGGTGTGCAAAACATTTGCAAGGTGGAAGGTAATATCAATAGCCTAAAATATCAAAAAGTATTAGCTACCTCTTACATTCCAAATCATAAAAGGGGTCAAATTCTGCAGCAGGATGGTGCTTTATCTCATACATCCCTCTCTACAACAAAGTTCCTCCAGGCAAAAAAGATCAAGGTGCTCAAGGACTGGCCAGCCCAGTCACTAGAAATGAACATCATTGAGCATGTTTGGGGTAGGATGAAAGAGGAAGCTTGGATGACAAAACCAAAGAATCTAGATGAACTCTGGGAGGAATGTAAGACTGCATTCTTTGCTATTCCTGATGACGTCATTGACAAATTGCATGAATCATTGTTGAACCGCATGGATGCAGTGCTTCAAGCCCATGGAAGTCAAACAAAATATTAAATATGACTCTAATAGCACCACAACTTAATTCACCAATGTTATGCAACATATATTTGTATTTTAAGTTAATTACCGTATATACTCGTGTATAAGCCGACCCGTGTATAAGCCGACCCCCCTACTTTTGCCCCCAAAACCTGGGAAAATGTATTGACTCGTGTATAAGCCGAGGGTGGACCCCAGCACAGGTATACAGCCCCCAGCAGTGTGGTATACAGCAGCCTCCCAGTGGTATATACAGGCCCCAGCAGTGTTACAGCAGCAGCCCCAGTGGTATATACAGCAGCAGCCCCAGTGGTAGTATACAGCAGCCCCAGAGGTATATACAGCAGCCCCAGTGGTAGAATACAGCAGCAGCCACAGTGGTAGTATACACGCAGCCCTAGTAGTATATACAGCCCCAGTGGTAGTATACACGCAGCCCCAGTAGTATATACAGCCCCAGTGGTAGTATACAGCCCCAGTGGTAGTATACAGCAGCCCCAGTAGTAGTATACAGCCCCAGTGGTAGTATACATCCCCAGTGGTAGTATACATACAGCCCCAGTAGTAGTATACAGCCCCAGTGGTTGTATATAGCCCCAGTGGTAGTATACATACAGCCCCAGTAGTAGTATACAGCCCCAGTGGTAGTATATAGCCCCAGTGGTAGTATACATACAGCCCCAGTAGTAGTATACAGCCCCAGTGGTAGTATACAGCAGCCCCAGTGGTATATTCAGCCCCAGTGGTAGTATACAGCCCCAGTGGTAGCATACAGCCCCAGTGGTAGTATATAGCCCCAGTGGTAGTATATAGCCCCAGTGGTAGTATACATACAGCCCCAGTAGTAGTATACAGCCCCAGTGGTAGTATACAGCAGCCCCAGTGGTATATTCAGCCCCAGTGGTAGTATACAGCCCCAGTGGTAGTATATAGCCCCAGTGGTAGTATATAGCCCCAGTGGTAGTATACATACAGCCCCAGTAGTAGTATACAGCCCCAGTGGTAGTATATAGCCCCAGTGGTTGTATACAGCAGCCCCAGTGGTATATTCAGCCCCAGTGGTAGTATACAGCCCCAGTGGTAGTATATAGCCCCAGTGGTAGTATATATACAGCCCCAGTGGTAGTATACATGGCCCCAGCAGGGCCCCCTCATAATTTGGCGCCCCCACCTCCCTTTCTGGGCCCCCCCGCATGCAGCGCTGCACATATACATTACCTGTCTAGCAGCTGTCACCCTCCGATGGCGGATCGCGGCTCCCGGCTCCGGGCTCCATCTTCCTCGCTGTCTTCCTGCTTTGTGACCGGGGCTCAGCGCGATGACGTCATCGCGACGCCGGCCGGTCACCTGACAAGCAGGAAGTCAGCGAGGAAGATGGAGCCCGGAGCCGGGAGCCGCGATCCGCCATCGGAGGGTGACAGCTGCTAGACAGGTAATGTATATGCGCAGCGCTGCATGCAAGGGGGCCCAGAAAGTGAGGTGGGGGTGCCAGTGAGGTGGGGGCGCCGTATTGACTCGCGTATAAGCCGAGGGGGGGACTTTTCAGCCCAATTTTTGGGCTGAAAAACTCGGCTTATACGCGAGTATATACGGTATTTGTTTGAATATCACATTACTTTCTGTGGGCGACAAAACTTTTGTCTTGCGAAAATCTGACCATTCTGTGTTCATTAAATGATCAATATTTCAGCACTGATGCCAATTTATTTTCTTAACCTAAACCACATTTGGGAAGATTTCTGCTTTCAGAAGAGTAATTTATAAAACCAATGGATGAATTTATTTATAGAACATGGATAAGCGACATAAAAGTACAGTCCCTGACAAAAGTTGAGGCACAGTGCAAAGCTCAGAAGAGGAGGAGCGACATATTGGAGTTTGCAGGAATGGTTTGCGGGTGCCATGTCACATTGGCCAAGCCCCTGAGGTGTCAGACCAGCAGGCTGCCCCAATAAGTGACCCTATTTTCCATACTACACTGCCCATTATATTCATAAAGGGGGTGCAGTAAGCATTTTGACACCCCATGTGCCTCACAGAATTTTACCCCATTGGACAATGAATAATTATAATTTTACCATCAAAATGTTGTTTTAGGCCCAAGTTCTTTATTTTTATAAGGGCTAAGAGGAAAAAATGAACCTCACATTTTGTTGTGCAATTTCTCCTACATGTAATTAGGAATTACTTTTCAGGCACAGTGGAAAGCTCCGAAGGGAAGGAGTGACATATTATAGTACAGATTTTGCTGTTATGGTTTGCAGGTGCCATGCCACATAAGGTAGAGTCCCTGAGATGCTAGAACAGCAGAACTTCACATAAGTGACACAATTTTCACAAACTACACCCCTCAATGAATTAATCTAGGGGAGCAGTGTTGATACTGACATCACAGGTTTGTCACAGAATTTAATACGATTGGGAAGTGAAAAAAACATTATCACATTTTTAACCACAAAAATATAGGTTTAGCCCAGATTTTACACTTTCACACAGGAAAATGGGTATAAATGGCACCAAAATGTGTGACACTTTGTTCTGATTGTAGCAATACCTCATATGTGGCTGTATAGTACTGCTTAGCCACACCCACACGACAAAACTTTTGGAAAATAAATTATCATCGAATAGCTTGCGGCCTCCATATACAGAACCCCTAAGTGTCAGAAAAGCAGAATCCCTCCACAAGTGTCTTATTTTGGAAATGACATTCCTATGGGAATGTATCTGCAGGTGTAGTTACAATTTTGACTCCATGGGTGTTTTCCAGAAACAATAAGCAGTGGATGTTGCTTAAGGAATATTGCAAATCTGCCATTGTAGGGCCCATTTATTGTGACCAGCTCGTGCTACTGCAGATACACACAACGTAAATTAAATGGATTCTTGTTGCTACAGAAAGCCAAACATGTGGATGCTGAATGTGGTAAAAGTGTAATGTGGGGCTCAGAGGAGCATTTGGATTTGGGAGCGCCGAAGTCGCCGGATCTCTTTTGGAGGGTGAGGAGCCAAAGCTTTGTCTGACCCCCTTCTCTCCAGACCATCCAGTCTGCAAGCCAAGAGGTGACCAACAAGAGATCTGAGCTGACAGCCACAAACAGGAGCCTGGATGAGTTGAACACTGCAGAACACTGTGTCATGAAGCAGAAACAGAACAGCGCAGCACAATACACAAAGTCTAACATGAAGCTGAGCACATCTGGTAGGATAAAGCAAGTCAAATGCACTCGTGGTTTGCTGCTAATGTAGGGGGTTATAACGAACATTTTGTCCTTAATAAATTTGTATATCCCTTTGCATGATACTCGAGTCTCTCCCACTGTATTAAGGTTAAGAGGAGTATGCTCATGCTGATAGGGATCCTCTTATATAAATCATTATGTGGGGAGAATCTCATCATATTTTTTCTAAGCCAATTTGGACTTTAATTCTAACAAGGTAGGGGGGTGTCACAGATGCAGGATTAAAGTGAATCAGTCATGTCCTTTTTTGTTATTAAACAGCCCCCAATGTTGTTTAGATCAGAGGTCCCCAACTCCAGGCCTCGAGGGCTGCCAACAGTGCAGGTTTTCAGGATTTCCTTAGTATTGCACAGGTGCTAATGTGATCATCTGCACAGGTCATGATTCCAACCCCTGTGCAATACTAAGGAGATCCTGAAAACCTGCACTGTTGGTGGGCCTTAAGGCCTGGAGTTGGGGACCTCTGCTTTAGATCATGTACTGTTCATTAGAAAGCTTTTTTTTTAAAAAAAAGAAAGAAAAAAAAATTGCTGTATTTGTCACAAAAAAGGCATTTTAGATACTTAGGCCGGTTTCACACCATAGTTTGATCAGGTCCAGGGCTGTCTGATGCGAACCAGATAGCCCCGGACCCGATTTTGACACAATGCCCTATGGTGCCGGATAGGGCTGGATGGCAGTGATTTGCCATCCGGTTTTGTCCCTGTCAGCATCAGGCTGTATTCGTTTTTTGTTCCGGACACTAAATCAAAGCTTGCATCATTTTTGTGTCCGGGATAAAAAAATTAAACCAAACCGGATCTGCCGGATTCTCCCAGATTCGGCGCTCCCTAACATCGGGGTCTAAGGGGCGCCGGACAAAACACCGGACAGAACCTGATACACCAAAAACGTGGTGTGAACCCAGCCTTAGATATTTTTATTAGCTAGATACCCAAACAGTCAGTCATCTGACTAGTTAACAGCTTACAGACATGTCACTGAACTTGCATGCTGAAATGACCTGTGTGATGTCACGGCCATGTGACTATAAGCTAAGTCTACACATAGTACTTCAAACTTAGCTCACTTAGTGCCGCCCATTATGGTCACATAGTCGTGACATCACACAGGTCCTTTATACAGACGAATTTCAACATTGCTGACAATAGTGACAATTTGCTAACAGCTTACTAGCCGGATGACTAGCTGACTGTTATTGTCGTCACGTAGCTAATGAAGACATGTAAGTATTTAAAATACTCTTTTGGGATAAATACAATGATATAAAAAAATTTGTTTTTAAATTACTAATGAACACTACATGATCTAAATAACATTGATTGTGGTTTAATAACAAAAAAGGACATGACAGGCTACCTTTAAGTTCACTTGCTCTAACAAATGTCATGATACAGACAGTCTGACTACACCCAATCACTCACGCCAGCAGAATAGGGTGGAAGGAGGAAACTGTGAATATTCATTGGACATTTAAAGTACATACACTTGACTAACCAGCATGCGACTATAAATTTTCCAGGGCTTACAGCAACACTATGGGGCAACATACAGGAATAAAAAGCTACATATCCTTATAGGACTGCCCAACCCCTATATCAGGACACGGTTATTATGCTACGCAAAACTCACCTGACAGATTACCAGTGTCGCTGGTGTTTCGTTAAGGCCGGCATCACACTTGCGTTCGCTGCCGCTGCGTATTGCGGCGGGCGAACGCAAGCAGACCGTAAGCACTGCCCATCCCTATGTTTAACATGGGGACACACGGTGTATGTGGTCAGGTGCAGATGGCCGTGCGTCCCCATTGACTTCCATGTGTGATTTGTACGTGTATTCGGTGTGGACGGGAATGTATGATTTGTATGCAAGCCTCTGCATGCGTACAAATCACATATGGAGGGCAATGGGGACGCACGGCCATCCGCACCCGACTGCATACACTGTGCATCCCCATGTTAAACATAGGGATGGGCGGTGCTTGCGGTCGGCATGCATTCGCCCACCGCAATACGCAGCGGCAGCGAACGCAAGTGTGAAGCCGGCCTTAGTGCATGGTAAACGTAATTATATTGTAACCTCCTCTGATGGCTACATATTTTATTCTATTGCTTACCATAGTGAGTTATCAACTGAATTACATTACATGAGATTTCAGATATTACCTTGGTAACCCCATTTTCTTCATAAACTTGGGTGGTATTATAGGTGTAATCTGCTTCTATAACATCTTTTAAATATCGTACATTGGGGCTTTCAATCTTGAATTTTTCTGCCATTCTTAATCTTAATGGAAAAAAAAAATCACACAATGAAACACGTTAAACAGAAGTTTGTATGTCATCTCCAGTAAATGTTTTTGCACAGGAACCCATAGGCCCTCTCATGACAATATAAATAGTAAGCAGAGGGGGAAGAAATCAAAAAGAGAAATTCCAACTTTAGACAAAAAAAGATGGTTACAATGTGAAAATAAGACATGTCATAACAGTCCTACATCTGACACATATGTTCAGTACAAGATTGCCTATACAAACTACAGTGGGTACGGAACGTATCCAGATCCCTTTAAATTTTTCACTCTTTGTTTCATTCCAGGCATTTGATATATTCAAAAAAGCTCTTTCTTTTCTCATCAATGTACACTATCCATCATGACTGAAAAAAACCCAGAAATGTAGAGATATTTGCAAATTTATTAAAAAAGAAAAACTGAAATATCACATGGTCATAAGTATTCAGACCATTTGCTCATATTTAAGTCACATGCTGTCAATTTCCTTGTGATCCTCCTTGAGATGGTTCTATTCCTTCATTGGAGTCCAGCTGTGTTTAATTAAACTGATAGGACTTGATTTAGAAAGGCACACACCTGTCTATATAAGACCTCACATCTCACAGTGCATGTCAGACCAAATAAGAATCATGAGGTCAAAGGAACTGCCCAAGGAGCTCATAAATAGAATTGTGGCAAGGCACAGATCTGGCCAAGGTTACAAAAGAATTTCTACAGTAGTCAAAGTTCCTAAGAGCACAGCGGCCTCCATAATCCTTAAATGGAAGGTGTTTGGGACCACAAGAAGTCTTCCTAGATCTGACCGTCCAGCCAAACTGAGCAATCGTGGGAGAAAAGACTTGTTGAGAGAGTAAAGAAGAACCCCAAGATCACTGTGGGTGAGCTCCAGAGATGCAGTAGGGAGATGGGAGAAAGTTCCAAAGTCAACTATCACTGCACCCCTCTACCAGTCGGCCCTTTAGGGCCGAGTGGCCCAACGAAAGCCTCTCCTCAGCTCCTCAGTGCAAGACATATGAAAAGCCACATAGAGTTTGTAAAAAAAAAAATTAAAAAAAACACATGAAGGACTCCTAGACTATGAGAAATAAATGGTCTGATGAGTCAAAGATAGACCTTGTTGGTGATAATTCTAAGCAGTATGTGTGGAGAAAACCAGGCACTGCTCATCACCTGCCCAATACAATCCCAATAGTTTAACATGATGGTGGCAGCATCATGCTATGGGGGTGTTTTTCAGCTGCAGGGACAGGATGACTGGTTGCAATTGAAGAAAACATGAATGTTGCCAAGTACAAAGATATCCTGGATGAAAATGACCCTAAGCACACAGTGAAAATAACAAAGGATGGGCTTCAGAACAACTCTGTGACCATTCTTGACTGGCCCAGCCAGAGCCCTGACCTAAACCCAATTGAGCATCTCCGGAGAGACCTGAAAATGGCTGTCCACCAAAATTCACCATCCAACCTGATAGAACTGGAGAGGATCTGCAAGGAAGAATGGCAGAGGATCCCCAAATCCAGGTGTGAAAAACTTGTTGCATCATTCCCAAGGAGACTCATGGCTGTACTAGCTCAAAAGGTGCCTCTACTCAACACTGAGCAAAGGGTCTGAATACTTATGACCATCTGATATTTCAGCTCATCTTTTTTAATAAATTTGCAAAAATATCTACATTTTAGGAGGGGGTTTTCAGTCAAGATGGGGTGCAGAGTGTACATTAATGAGAAAAAAATGAACTTTTTTGAATTTACCAAATGGCTGCAAGGAAACAAAGAGTGAAAAATGTAAAGGGGTCTGAAAACTTTCTGTACCTACTGTATATCGGTAGAGACCCTTTGTTCTGCGCTGCAGTCCATTGATGTTTTAGGTTTCTGGATTTCTTCTAATAGTCTTGGTACTCCTACAACCAGACTACATACATACGGTACATAAGTTGGATATTTTCACTATAAAATCAGAGGCATTTCCATGACTCAGACTCTTCTAAGATGGCATACACTATTTAAAGCACAATAGTACTTTTAATTTTTATTTCATAAATCAATAGGACTCCTATGAATTGTAAATTGCTGCAAAATATGTTGGTGCTATAAATAAACATTGTTATTATTATCAATAATGCACATAAAAAAGTGTGATATATCTTAGGCTGTATAAATTAGGCCCCTTTCACATCAGCGGTATTAGAAAAATGCGGCAGTTGCAGTGAAAAAAACGCATCTGCCGCATTTACCGCATAACGGCTGCACTTGCGGCAAGCCCCATGCATTGTCTATGGGGCTTGCGGTAGGTGTGCAGCAGGTGCGGCAAGTGCAGTTTCGGCACTTGCGGCAGATGTGGCCACAAAAAAAATACAGCTGACCGCGTTTTTTTCGCGGCCACATCAGCTGCAAGTGCCGAAATCGCAACTATGCTGCACCTGCCGCAAACCCCATAGACATTGCATGGGGCTTACCACAAGTGCAGCCATATGCGGTAAATGCGGCACATGCGTTTTTTTCACCGCAACTGCCGCATTTTTCTAATACCGCTGATGTGAAAGGGGCCTTATAAAGAGAGCGGCACCCAAGCTGGATGAAATACAGTTGCAGCTTTATTTGTTAAAAGTCCATGAAGTGAACAAGGAGGGAGGGAGTGAGGTGCAGGATGATGGTGACCATTTCACGCCGACTTGGCACTTCTACAGGTCCACAATACCCACCACCGTACTGCAGGTCAGTGCCCGGTTTCATTACTTATTGCACATATCTTATGGTGGGTTTACACGTCGCGATATCGGGCGATATCATATCCAACGACGCGGGAGCTCGCTTTTTGAGTGCGCTTTTCCCTGCATCGCATCGCCGGTTTACACAGCGCGATATCGGGATACAACGTCTCGACGATGTGTACGCCCCCCAACCCAGGAACGACCATTTAACATGGGAGTGAATGGGTGACGTGGCAGTACACATCGGAGTTGGGCTGTCACACAGGACGATCTGGCTCCAACCGGCATCCGATATCAGGCGGTTAAATAGCACGCTCATTCGAAACCCCGATATCGGTTTGCCGTCGTTTCTGCATCGCGTTGTACGTTCACACCTTACAACGCACGAACAATATCGGCTCCAACGCCCGAACCACGTGACTTTTGGTCGGAGTTGGACGCCGATATCGCAACGTGTAAACCCACCATTAGGTTATGTTCACATGTTCAGTTTTTGGTCAGTTGTTTACATAAGTATTTGGAAGTCAAAAGCAGTAGTGGGTGACACATACAGAAGTGGTGCAGGTGTTTCTATTATACTTTTTCTCTGATTGTTCCACTCCTGGGTTTGGCTCGTAAATACTGATGTAAAATACTGACAAAATACTGAATGTGTGAATGTGGTCTAATAGAAAGACGCACCACTTCTGTATTTTTCATCCACTCCTGATTGTGGTTTACAAAAACAGACGTGAAAAACTGACCAAAAACTGAACATGTAAATGTGGCCTTTAGGAGAAACTTTCTATCTGGTTTATGCGTTACTCTTTAAAGGGAACCTGTCACCTCCGAAAAGCCACCTAACTTATCAATACATGTCCCTGCACCTTCCTATTACCATTATAACTATCCCTCTCTCTGCTAAATGCTTGCTTTCAATCTGCTAAAAACAAACATTTTTATACTTACTTAATTAGGATGATAATGAAGCGGGGGTGCTATATGCAAAAGTCCCCCTGGGCGTGTTGGTTTGCAGCCTGAATTATCATTTATCAACACCGCTGCTACGGTAAACATCGGGTTGCTAAGGGACCATAGCAACCTGATGTTTACCGTAGCAGCAGTGTGCGCTGCTATGCGGGGTTCTATGGAGCCCCGGTTAGCAGCGCTAGGTGTTTTTAAGGCAGGGGTCTTAAACTCCAGGCCTCGAGGGCTGCACACAGTGCAGGTTTTCAGGATTTCCATAGCATTTGACAGTTGGTAATCAAATGACCAACTGTCAAATTCTAAGGAAATCCTGAAAACCTGGACTGTGTGTGGCCCTCGATGCCTGGAGTTTGAGACCCCTGCTCTAAGGTAAACATCGGGTTGCTAAGGGGCCCGCGGTTCCAGAAATGATGCGTTCAGCGTCATTACCACAGGAAGGCTGCACAGCAGAGCGGAGGGAGCCAGGCTGGGAGTGCGAAATTTAATTTCAACGATCTTTCAGGCTGCAAACCAACACGCCCAGGGGCACTATTGCATATAGTCCCCGCTTCATTATCCTCCTAATTAGTAAGTATAAAAACGTTTTTTTAGCAGATTGAAAGCAGGCATTTAGCAGAGAGAGGGATAGTTATAATGGTAATAGGAAGGTGCAGGGACATGTATTGATAGGTTAGGTGGCTTTTCAGAGGTGACAGGTTCCCTTTAAAGCAGGTGTTGGGAACCTCAGGCCCCAGGGCCGCATGCGGCCCTTGATAACCTTTTTTGCGGCCCCTGGGGAGATTCCTAGGGACTGCATTGCTCAGGCTGGCTGAAGCATTTTACAGACTGCCTGCCTCTTAAATACAGTTGCCCAGTGATTTCTATGCCCCAGCCTCGCTAGTGATGTATATGCTCCCAGCCTCTCTTTTGATATCTATGGCCTTTGCAAATCTGGAAAAGCAGTTGAGAAACAACATTATCAATATCGCCTAACATCACAGCCACTCCAGAGAGAAGCAGCTCCAGCCACCACAGTAGGGATGAGTTGATTGTTTAACCAAATATACTGGGTAATTTTCAAGTTGATAATTTTGTGCGGCCCCTGAAGGATTGTAGAAATTTCCAAATGGCACAAAAAGGTCCCCCCTGATTTCAAGTGAATCTGTCACCCACTTTGGGCATTATAAACACTGCCCAGCACCTTAAACATACTGTAATTGGGGTTCTGGTGACCCCTCTATTCCCCCAGACTGGCCCCTGATTACCTCAGAAAATAACATTGTGTCCCCGTGCTGTATGGACACGTAGCTCACTTGAGTTTGGGCCGCCCCGCTGCCTACAAAACCAGCCAAAGTCTCGCGAGACTTTGTGCAGCTGCAATAGAGCACAGTGACCAGCGCCACTGCGCAGGCATGAATGCCGTCCCTTACCACAGGAGTGGCGTCATATTACAGGCACAGGGGCTGGTTTTACAGGCAACGAGGTGGCTCGAACTCAAATGAGCTACATCCCACCAGACCAGGTCCATACAGCGTGGGGACACTCAATGTTATTTTCTGAGGTAATCTGGGGCCAGTCTAGGGGTATAGAGGGGTACCAGAACCCCAATTACACTGTTTAAAGTGTTGGGCAGTGTTTATGATGCCTAAAGGGGCTGACAGGTTCATTTTAAGGCTTAGATACACATTAGACAATGAACAGTTTCTACAGACAGCATATTGGCATTTCCAATCTCATTAGGATTTGGTTTTTTTTTAGAAGGCTTTTGAAATGGGTCTCAAAAATATAAACAAAAATCTTGGCCTCTTTCTGTTCATTTCAATTCAAATGCGGCTTACTGTTCATACATTCAGCCTGTTGAGTGTTTTTATTAGGATCACTTTTCCAAATGCAGAAAAAGTAACATTTATTGTCTCTAACTCCATACTTTATAATAAGGCTGCCTTCACACTTGCGTTTGTGTCTGCATGCACGGTGCATGCAAACGCAAACGCAGTGCAACACAGCACATACTTATGTAAACGCAGTGGAGAATCTCCGCATGCGTTCACATTAGTATGGTGCCCGGGCAGCCAATCAGCTGTCTCTGGGGGCGGCCGGGAGGAGATCAGCGGCAGATCAGCTGATCTCCCACCTGTGTCAGCGGGGAGATACAGCTGATCTGACAGCTGTTTAAATCTCCCGCGCTGACACCGAATAGGGTGATATCAGTGCAGGAGATATGAAACAGCTGATCGCTGCTTCAATTCTCCTGCGCCGATCTCACCTATTCGGTGTCAGCGCGGGAGATTTAAACAGCTGTCAGATCAGCTGTATCTCCCCGCTGACACCGGTGGGAGATCAGCGGCTGCTCTAGCTGATCTCCCGGTGGCCGCCGGGAGAGATTTCAATGAGATCCGCAGCGTTCTCCTGCGCTGTCATGCGGAGGACACTGCGGATCCATTGCGATCCATGCATTTTTTGTGCGCTTGCGGGTGCTGGCGGATAAAACAAGTGCCCGCGAATGCAGAAAAAAATGCAACATGCTGCGTTTGGAGAGCGGTCGGGGGGAGCATAAATTATGCGCATCCGTACGCAAATGCAGCCAAACGCAGCCATATGCAGGCACATGCGTTCCAATGTTAAACATAGGAACGCATGTGCGCAAGCGTTTGGCTGCGTTCGGTGCGCTGCGCTCCACACGCAAGTGTGAAGGCACCCTTAGAAGGATCCAAAAATGCTAAAAAAAAAAACCACAAAAACACTAAAAAACATTTACAGAAAACGTTAAAATGCTAACAAAAAAGGCTTCAGTAGAAAAACAACACATTAAAGGGACTCTGTCACCAGGTTTTGACCATCCCATCTGACAAAAGCATAATGTAGGGATAGAGACCCTGATTCCAGCGATGTTACTGAACTACTTGTTGACATTTTGATACAACTACTATTTTCTCTGCTGCAGATTTAGCAGCTCCTAAATATGACTGGACTACTTAGTCCTATAATGTTATTATCCAGCTGATTTAACAGTGATGATATCAAGACTACACTGAGCAGCCCAATAGGTGATACATCGCTGGAATCAGGATCTCAGTGACTACATTATGCTGCTCTCAGATGAGATGGCAAAAACCTGGTGACAGAGTCCCTTTTAAGGTCATTTCTTGAAGCTTGTTTTCCTTGAAAACCCATTGTCTGACTGCCTCAAGACCATTTCGGTGGGCACAGATGTTTGACAACAGCTCACAACAATAAGTAAGCGCTCCAGGGTATGGGAGATGGGCAGGATAGCCGCTGGGGGGCATCAAAAGTAGGTGGGGCTTTAATCTTAGTACTAACACCAGTGTCAGCCAATACCTAAATTAGGAATGAGGAAGGTGAGGAATACAGGCACCTACAGGTGGAGCTGATGTCACCCATATACAGATAGGGGGGCACACACTGTGTACAAGTCTGAAATGAAATGAGCCTGGCACAGGGGGCACGGATAAGGTTTGCTACTTCTCACATGTGCCATAGGTTGGATGACGTCATGGAGGTCAGGGGCTGCCACTTACAGCACTCCCATCAGGGAGAATCTGGGCTCAAACAGTGAATGCAGGGCTTCTGGGGATAATCCATCCAGTAAGGGCATCCCAGAAGTCTACATATTAGGTTAGATATAAAGTGGGCACCTCAGCATGGGGAGCCCAGGCTAAAAAAGCTGACAGTCTCTTACATGAACCTATTTCTAGCCATCATACCTGGTGCTATTTCATGAAGCTGGAGAAATGGATGCCACTCTGCCTACCATACCAATATAGCACCCTCTCCCCAGTCAGTAAGTCTGCTGTCAGTCAGACCTGTAACCTGCCACCTCAGACTGGACAGAGGCCATGGAGCCTCCAGCACTCACCAGGGCTTCCAGGAGCTGTCAGGAGAAGATGCCGGCTGATCTGCAGCTTTCTAGTAAGACACGTCTGCAGCTGCCAGGCTCAGTCCTCCTCCCTCCCCCTGACACAATGCTGCTGCTCACCATGGCCGCCCCCAGCAGCCTCCCCACCCTCCTCTATTCCGAGGCCTGAGGGAGGGGATGGAATGACAGCATGAGAGTACAGTAAGGGAAAGGTGCTGGAAGATCAGTGTTAGTCAGAGCCTGTGTCTGCCTCCTCATGGCGGAGAGAGCTGACAGCACATAGTCTGTTTTCTGCCAGTTTATCACTCCCACCATCTTACTGCATACAGGGGCCCAAAAGGTAAAGGGGCCCATTCCTATCTCCAAAGTGTCACATCACCATTGGACTCGGTGGCTGGTGTTCCTGCCTCGGCCACTGGGAGGAGCCGGTTTCCTTCGGCTGATGGCGCCAGTGATAGGAGGGCCTTGTCCTCATATGGACCTGCTCCAGCGACGTCTGCCTCTGTCGCTGAGCGCCGCTGTGTTTCCCCTCTGGGTGGTGTTGGTAGCAGAGGAGCGGGCCCTGCAGAGGTGTCCGTTAGGCGCAGCCTTCGTTCTTCTGTCAGAGGTGGGCTGGGTGGAGCCAGTTGTGCATCACCATCTGGCCTGGATCTAGGGGCGGTCGGATGAGGTCATCGGGCTGTGAGCTCCAGCCTATGGGAGGTAACCGCGCCCTTCAAATACATTGGAGCCTGTCTTGCAGGCCGCCAGATATAGTTTTGGTTCCCTAAGTGATATACTGTGTGTAGTTTTGTGTCTGACCTTGCCTGGATTTCTGACTCTGCCTCTGCCTATCGATTTTGTACCTCAGCTGCCCTCTTGATTTTTGCCCTTGACCCTTCCCTGGATTTTCGACTCTGCTACTGCCTGATGATTTTGTACCTCAGCTGCCCTCTTGGTTTTTGCCCTTGACCCTTGCCTGGATTTTCGACTCTGCTACTGCCTGATGATTTTGTACTTCACCTGCCCTCTTGGTTTTGCCCTTGACCCTTCCCTGGATTTTCGACTCTGCTACTGCCTGATGATTTTGTACCACAGCTGCCCTCTTGGTTTTGCCCTTGACCCTTGCCTGGATTTTTGACTCTGTTACTGCCTGATGATTTTGTACCTTCGCTGCCCTCTCGGTTTTGACTCGGACTTCTGACTTTGTTTTTCGGGTCTTGATTTTTTCCCTGGTGACCTTCCCTGCTCTGTTGCTATAGGCAGCTACCCCCTGGGCTTCGTTGTAATTCCAGATCCCTGTATAGGGGTTAAGGGTCTCGGGGTTTCTCGGGGTGCTGCCTTACCAGCAGCTCAGCCTCACAGCGGATGGTCGTCACACAAAGCAGGTGAAATTGTGCATGTGAAAATAGCCCCTCATGTAAACAAACATAACATTAAATAATGCAGGAAAAGAGTCCAATGACCGGGCACTACACCTGTGGAGCTCTGCTAAAAGCCTGTCGGCTATCCCCCGTGCCTGGTGTTGCACAGCCTTAAAAGAATAATCAGAGATTCAAAAAAGAGAATAAAGAAAGGCGGCACTCACCGTATAGGCTGGTGGAAGGGTGTTTTAATCCAGGAAAATCAATCCATTAAAACATTGTTAGTGCGGTGGGGAGAGGGAGTGAGAGGCTGTCGGAACGACGGTACCGTTTCGTATCGTGTAGTGATACTTCTGCGGGTTCCGACGGCCTCTCACTCCCTCTCCCCACCGCACTAACAATGTTTTAATGGATTGATTTTCCTGGATTAAAACACCCTTCCACCAGCCTATACGGTGAGTGCCGCCTTTCTTTATTCTCTTTTTTGAATATAACATTAAATAAATACACAACACCAATGCATGGTTGATAAAGGCCGTCAGGCTTTACTTCGGGTTAATAAATTCCATTAACTCAATAAAAACCACAAACATTCAGTCATCAAACTTAGAATGGGAAGAACATCCATCCGTGAGTTTATTCAACACAACCTTCCAAAGAACTTAAGCGCCCTACTGCAATGGGCATGTATTTCCCACAAGTAAAGCCTAACGTCAATGATCTCCAAAGAATCCATCCTGAAATGAGAAAAGAGAGAGAACAAATAAACTTGGGAGGGAGGGTGGGTGACGTCTTCTCCTCCAGCTGAACAGCTGACTGACGCTCCGTCAGTCAGCGGAGAATTTAAATACTGCCGTGTTCCCGCTCAAACTAGGCAGCCAATCACAGCGCTGCCACATAAAAACCCAGAGATCCAGGTGGCCACTCACAGCTCGCCTGGACTCTGTTACTAAGCTCACTATAAATGTACAGAGAGCTTCAACCCTGAGGATACCTCAGAGGACATCAAACAAAACACTTATGTAAAGACATGCCATTAATCCATAAATATTCCAGATACTCAAAAGTAGTGAAGGCAGAGGGGCATTTGCATATGAAACCCATTATGATGGGCTCTTGGGCTGCAAAGAGGGCCCATACAGTCAGAGCTGTATTTACCACTATGCATCCAAAGTCCAGTGCCAAAAGAGGCTGCACCATGGTTGGCAGGATTAAGGAAAAAAAAAAAATATATATATATATATTACATCTTCCCCCCAGTCTATACAGAAACTGAACTCCTTGGGGTGGGAGAGGTAGTGTCTTTGTATTCATCTGTGTTAGCATCTTTAACCCCTTACTGACTGACCCAATTTCCACCTTAAAGGGAACCTGACCCCTCCAAATCGATCCCCAGCCTCTAAAAACCTGTCCCTGCACCTTCCGATAAGGTTTCAAGCTATCCCTCTCTTTCCCTATAGCTATTCTGTAAAGTGTAATTATCACCTTTATTACCTGAGAAATCTGCGGCTTCTGAATCCCCAAGGAGTCACAGTGGGTGTTCCATCTGGCTCCTTATGGCTGCCTCCACTGCTGTTTTTCACACCCCAATGGGCGTGAAAATGAATGTTGATGATCCTGTGTCGGATCACTGGGCGGCAATAGCCGAAATGACGTAAATCGCGTCATCTCTGGCGCTGTGACGTCGATACACCTCACGCTGCGCATTGCGCATGCGCGAGTTGTAAATAACACTTTGCGCATGCGCAATGCGCAGTGAAGTCCGTACATACACCCAACGGTTGTATCGATATCACAGCGCCGGAAATTACGCGATTTTCATCATTCCGGTAAACTTGCCCAGTGATCTGACAAAGGATCATCAACATTCATTTTCATGCCCATTGGGGCGTGAAAAAACAGTGGAGGTGCCATAAGGAGCCATAGGGAACACCCACTGTGACTCCTCGGAGATTCAGAAGCCGCAGATTTCTCAGGTAATAAAGGTTATAATTACACTTTACAGAATGGCTATAGGGAAAGAGAGGGATAGCTTGAAACCTTATCGGAAGGTGCAGGGACAGGTTTTTAGAGGCTGGGGACCGATTTGGAGGGGTCAGGTTACCTTTAATGACCAGATCATTTTTTGCAATTTTGACCAATGTCCCTTTATGAGGTAATAACTCTGGATGGCTTCAGTTAATCCCAGTGATTCTGAGAATGAATTTTGTAACATATTGGAGTTCATGATAGTGGTAAATTAGGACGGTATGGTTTGTGTTTATTTGTGAAAAAAAAAAAAGAATTTTGGTGAAAAATTAGCAATTTTCAAATTCTTAATTTTTATTCCATTAAACCAGAGTTATGTGACACAAAATAGTTAATAAATAGCATTTCCCACATGTCTACTTTACATCAGCACAATTTTGTAAAAAAAAATGTTTTGGGTAGGAAGTTATAAGGGTTCAAAGTTAGGGATGAGCGAGTATACTCGTTACTATTCAATACTCGACGAATAGTACGATATTCGGGCTACTCTTTACGAGTTTCCTTGTAATTACTCGCTAGGAGTAACAAGTACAATTAAGTCAATGGGAAATGCGAGTAATTTCTCTACTGTACCCTATACAGCATTCTGGGGGCTGAAGAAAAGGCTGAAGTGCCCCACATGATTGTTTAAAAGCCGGCGGTAAAAAGCCACAGGCTTTTAAACAATCACTGAGCTGATCCTCACTCCCCGCCGCCTCCCTGCCTGACTCTCCACTCCCTGATGCTGCCTATTTATACCTGGCCGGACGCAACAATATATCGAAGCCCTTTTTTTTTTTCATTTAATGAATTGCATGAAATAATGCAAAAAAAAAAAATGTGAGGCTTCGCGCTATTTTTGTGTTCAGCCAGGTACAACTAGGCAGCTGGGGGGGCTGGAATTCACAGCACAAAGAGGCCCTTGCTTTCTGGGCCCCTCTCCCCGTTGCAAATGCAGTCCCCAGCCACCCCAGAAAATGGCGCTTTCATAGAAGCGCCATTTTCTGGCGCTGTATCCTGTTTATCCAGGGCCCTGGTGCAGTGGCTCACAGAGTAATAACGGGTTAGGGCTAGCTTTGTTTTATCAGCTGGCCCTAAGCCCGAAATTCATGGGGTCACGCCAATATTAGACATTACCGCCATGAATTTCTAGTAATATGTTAAAAAAAAAACACAACACAGAGAAAGGTCTTTTATTAGAAAGAGAAAAAAAAACACTTTGTATTAAAACAACCATCTGTATTAAAAAAATCTTCCGTCCGACGTAGTCCAATTCAGTCTTCTTCTTTAGTTCAGCTACATCTCTGGTAGAGAACCTCTACCAGAGATGTAGCTGAGCTGTGTGGCCGTGGGAAAGTTCATGTGAGTTCATGCAGTCAAGCATGAACTCACATGAACCCTCTGACAGCACTGTGCGGCTACCTCAAATGAACAGCTGATCAGCATCAGCTGATACCTCAGCTGTTCATTTGAAATAACCAGCGGGAAAGCCAGCAGTGATAAGACTTCACCGCCGACTTTTTTACGCTCACCGCTCCCTGATGCCCCCTCCCCACCCGATCCTAAGTTAGGACCAGGCTGGGAGCGAAGCACCAGGGAGTGGGGAGCTAGCATCAGGGAGCGGGAAGCGCAGCACCGAACGGGAAAGCTGGCGGTGAAGTCTTATCAGCGCCATCTTCTCCACCCAGGTCCTTCGCTCCCTGCTCACTGGTGCTGCGCTCCCCGCCCGGTCCTAACTTAGGATCGGGATGGGAGGTGGTGAAGGGAGCGGAGAATCGGGATGGGAGGCTGCGTGGAAGCGGAGGATCGGGCTGAGTGATTGTTTAAAAGCCGGCGGCTTTATACTGCCGGCTTTTGAACAATCATGCACCCATTTCAGCCTTTTCCTCAGCCCTCAGGCCACTTTGTAGGGTCCAGCAGAGACATCACTCAGCTTACTCGCTTTTCCCATTGACTTACATTGCACTCGCCACTTGTAACGAATACCCGAGTATTGGGACCAACTCGTTACGAGTATAGCGAGTCCGATTATTTCACTTCTTGCTCATCTCTATTCAAAGTTCATCAGCAATTTCTCATTTTTCCAGCAAAATTTACAAAACCATTTTTTAGTGACCACATCATATTTGAAGTCCCTTTGAGGGGCCGATGTGACGGAAAACACCCAAAAGTGACACCATTCCAAAAACTGCACCCCTCAGACTGCTCAAAACCATATTCAAGAAGATTATTAACCCTCCAGGTGCTTCACAGTAATGAATCCAAAGTGGAATGAAAAAATAAATTTATATTTTACCTAAAAATGTTGCTTTAGCATCAATTAATTCACTTTTACAAGGGATGGCATGACAAATCTGATGCCAAAATGTGTTACCCAGTTTCCTCTAAACGCACTGATACCCTAAATGTGGTCAGAATCCGTTCTTTGAACAAATGGGAGGGCACAGAAGGGATGGAACGCTGTTCAAATTTTGGAACACAAATTTGTGTGAAATTGATGAGTTACCATCTTTCATTTTCTATACCCCTAGGGTACCTAAACAGTAGAAACCCCTCACAAATAGCCCAATTTTGGAAACTAGGCCTCTCAAGGATTATATCTAAGGGTATAGTGAGCATTTTGAACCAACAGGTTCTTCACAAAATTTGAAACCAATAGGTTATCATTGTTCTGGCACCCTCGCTCTGTACTCCTGAAGAACGAGTTGACAGACAGGTTAACTCTTTCCCATCAATGCATTGACATGGACGCTGGGGGTCCTTTTCAACTTTTATTAATAGGTTAAGTGTAAAACTAGAAAAAACAAATAGAAATTCTCAGTACAACATAAGCATATACGAAGTGCAAAACATTACATTGTTACAGGTCACACAATGTGATTGCACGATACGGCGAATACACAATATGTACAATGGCAGAAGAACGATAAGATGATAAACAACAGTAGCTACATTGTACATTTAGGTGGGCAGTAGCATATTAAACTCACCGACTGTGCTATGTTGAGGGAAACATGCAGATAAGCCAAAATTCAGGGAGAGAAGGGTCAGCACACCAGGATGTCAGCTTGTATGAGGCTGTAATGGCTGCTGGAGAAGGGGCAGAGCCAGGAGCACGGCCTCATGGGATTACATAGGCATGGAGGGACCAAAATTAGACTATGCAGTAAACATAATGTAATGTGGGAACATTGTCAACAGATGGCGCTATGGGATAAATCATTGCTGAACAAGCAAACAATATATTTTCTCAAGCAAACTAAATGCACGCATTTCTAAGGCACGACACTCCCCGTCTGGTATCCGGGGGATGCCACATAAACTTCAACTAGAGCAATAGAATAAGTTCAGAAACAAGTCTGCTAGCAATTGAAGTCTTTTCCACTGGGATTTGTACCAGTCTTTAGTAGTAGACTCTCCGGACGTCGGCGTGCTTACATTAAACTTCTGGGTGAGGAGAAGTGGAGGAGGGAGCAGAGATGGCTCATCAGGATCGCTGATTGTGGACAGGACGCTTCATCATGTGAAGGTTTTTTTTTTTTTTTTTTTTTTCTCCAGGTTGACTTGAAAAGTTAAACCATCAGACTCTGAGTCCCAATTAAACCCTAGACTGCGTTGTACAGGAAGAGAGTCTGTGGATGAGTCTAGAACTTTCGATTCAGTGGAGTTGTCTTCTCTTCCATTTAATTGTGCCGAGTTGGTGTGCTTCTCCTTCACAAGGAATTTGTTGGGGCAGGGTAGGAAAAAGGATGGATGGCCACTCTCCAACGTGTTCGTGTAGAGAGAGTAAACGTTGTTTGACTTGTGAGCGTCTCTGAGGCAAACGTCCCCTATAACTACCCATCCTAGGTCTAGCTTCTGAGCGTAGGGTGAGTTATGAGGACCGTTTATCTGTTTCCTCACCTTGTGGACTCTGATGATGTCTCTCCCTAGCAAAAGGACTAACTTGGCTTGGGGATTGAGTGCGGGAATAAGATGCGCTATGCTTCTCAAATGAGGGTGATGTAGTGCCGCTTCTGGAGTGGGGATTTCTTCTCTATTGTTCGGGATAGAATTACACTCGATTAGTGTAGGAAGGGCTAGGGATGTCTTCCCATCCAGGGATTCGATTTGATAACCTGTAGCCCTCCTCCCAGATTCTTCACTCACTCCTGTGCATGTTTTTAGTGAGTAGGGCGAGCCGAGTCCCTCGATTTTAAAGATGTCAAAGAAAACTGAGCTGGCAAGTGACCTATTACTCTGGTCATCGAGTATAGCGTAGAGTTTAACCGCCTTTTCTCTGTGGCCAATAGGGTAAACTGTAACCAAACAGATCTTTGAGCAGGATTTGTTAATAAGACCTTCTCCGCAGACTTGAGTGCACTGGGGTGACACTTCAGGAGCTGTACTGTCTTTCCCCTCCCCCCGTGCTCTGTAAGTCTGTCTATGGATGAAGGGGTCTGCAGGGCTGGCCTTGGGTGTAGAGCTGTGCTGTGCTCTTGGCTGTTACACTCCGAACAAACAATACCGGCTTTGCAGTCTTTAGCTAAATGGGATGTAGATGCGCAACATCTGTAGCATATGTTATTCTCTTTGAGGAAGAGTCTACGGTCTTTAAGGGATTTTCCCCTAAAACCCCTGCACTCTTGTAGTGGGTGAGGCCTTTTATGTAGAGGGCACTCCCTTTCCAGGTCCATCGTTATTGACCTTTTGGGTTCTACTGTGCTGTGGGTCTTGTGTGATGAGTCTGCAGAAGACACATTAGTTTTGTGTATGGTGACAGGTGAGTCTCTAGGGTTGCGAACTGGAACAGGTTTACTTGTTCTTGGGTTGACAGGATCTACGGCAGAAAGATTGAAGCTGGGATCGTTCCTGATCTTGGCCTGCTGGCGGACAAAATCTGCAAAGATGTGGAATGGAGGGAAGACCACGTTGTGACGCTGCTTGTAATCTGAACCCCAGTTCAACCATTTCTCTTGCAAACTGTAAGGTAGTTTCTTCACTATGGGTTTGATGGCTCTGGCTGTGTCTAGGAATGCGAGGCCTGGCAGGTCTCCTTCAGTCTTGGCGACTTGGAGTTCTACTAAGAGGTCGCTCAATTCTCTTAGCATGTGAAAGTTCTTATTAGAGATTATAGGAAAGTCTTCCAACCTTTTGAAAAGGGATTCTTCTACCATCTCTGAGGAGCCATAGCACTCATCGAGTCTCTCCCATAACGTGCACAAACCTTTCCTCGGGTTGTTGATGCTGAGATCTCTGATGCGTTTCGCGTGTTCTACCGATTCATTTCCTAGCCACTTAACCAAGAGGTCGATCTCTTCGCTGGCAGAGATGTCTAGGCCAGCGGTGGCGTTTCTGAAGGAAGCTCTCCACGCTCTGAAACTTTCGGGACGGTCGTTAAACTTTAAGAGACCTTTGGTGAGTAACTCACGACGTGCAAAGAACTTGAGGAAAGCTGGTAGCTCTTGTTCTCTGAGAAGGCGGTCCGGGTGACTGTTGCTGTGATGAGGTCTCAGTGAGCTATTGTTGCCGTAAAATGCATCTTCGTCACGATAGTCACCGTCGGGGTCCTCTATCTTGAAAGTGTTCTCTGTGTATTAGGGATCTACAGGTTCGGGTGCTGGTCTCACTGATGATGGAAGGTGGACAGAATTACCTTCATGCTTAATGTGGGATGATTGATGAATGAAGGGTGATGGCTGAATGACAGGATTCAGTCTCTCTCTTGGAGCTGAATGTAGATTGTCATCTAATGTGGCATGCTGTAGCACGTAGTCTGAAGTGCGTTGTGAGATATCACGATGATTAAGTTCAGGTCCTAGCCTTAAGCTGAAACTTTCACTATCGCAGCGTGCTGCTTCTTCTAAAACCTGTACCTCAGCTTCTGCTGCCGCTGCTTCTGTGTCTATGGCGAGTTTTGCGAGGTCGGCTTCCAGACGTGCCTTTTCTTTCTTTAGGTTCCACTCCTGTTCTGCGAAGGCAGCTCTCACTTTGGCGGCTTCCGCCTTCGCCCTGGCGATGGCAATTGCAGCGCTGCTCACAGACTTCCGTGAAGATGCGCTTACATGGGAGCGTGTCACATAAACTTCAGATCCTATATCTGACATTGTGTCTGTATGCGGCTTTACTGTTCTCTGCTGGAAGTCAGTGTCTGTGCTTCGACCCCGTTTATAGCAGTCGTTTTACTGTTCTGGCACCCTCGCTCTGTACTCCTGAAGAACGAGTTGACAGACAGGTTAACTCTTTCCCATCAATGCATTGACATGGACGCTGGGGTCCTTTTCAACTTTTATTAATAGGTTAAGTGTAAAACTAGAAAAAACAAATAGAAATTCTCAGTACAACATAAGCATATACGAAGTGCAAAACATTACATTGTTACAGGTCACACAATGTGATTGCACGATACGGCGAATACACAATATGTACAATGGCAGAAGAACGATAAGATGATAAACAACAGTAGCTACATTGTACATTTAGGTGGGCAGTAGCATATTAAACTCACCGACTGTGCTATGTTGAGGGAAACATGCAGATAAGCCAAAATTCAGGGAGAGAAGGGTCAGCACACCAGGATGTCAGCTTGTATGAGGCTGTAATGGCTGCTGGAGAAGGGGCAGAGCCAGGAGCACGGCCTCATGGGATTACATAGGCATGGAGGGACCAAAATTAGACTATGCAGTAAACATAATGTAATGTGGGAACATTGTCAACAGATGGCGCTATGGGATAAATCATTGCTGAACAAGCAAACAATATATTTTCTCAAGCAAACTAAATGCACGCATTTCTAAGGCACGACAATCATACTGAAAATGTTCTTTTTGTTGTTTGTTTGTTTGTTTGTTTGTTTTTTTTAACAAAAAAGTGTTGCTTTAGCACCATATTTTTCACTTTTACAAGAGGTAATGTGGTACCCCGCTGGTCAGTGCGCCACAGTAGGGGTACTGCACCCAAAGTTAGTGAGTGTTGTATCCCAGTTATTGGAGGATGTGATGTTGAACTGAGGCTCTCATCCCAGCATCCCTACACCTAGAATAGGGGGACTAAAGGATTTGCCTCTTTGCCTGGGAGACCCAGCCCCGGTGGGAGGAGTGTTAGGGTAGGAGTGGGAATCACACAGACAGAGCATGGTGCAGAAGGAGCCTCAACCGCACGGACCGGCTAGACAGGTCGGTGTAGCCGCCATGACAGGTGAGCAGAAAAGTGCACCAGCTCCTGTACCGGAACAACCAGGTTGGCTATGAGCGGCACGCAGGGTCAAGAGGATGGTGCGCCCTGTGTATTTACAAGTGTGTGGACTAGAGACTGAAAAACCCGGTCGTGTATGTAGTTGTTTAATTTGAAAATGCTGCACTTTTGTGGGACTCATAGACTTTAATGAAAACTTTTTGTGTGAGCATGGACTGAACCTGTTAAGCTAAAGACGCTGATAATGTGCTTAGATAAGAATGTTTGCAACATTTAAGAAAAGCACCTCCCAGACGGAAGAAAAAGAAATGTCATTATTAAAAGTGTTTATTTGTTTATTGTTCATGCATATAAAAAGTGTGTTTCACCAAGGGGGAATGTGGTGCCCCACTGGTCAGTGCGCCACAGTAGGGGTACTGCACCCAAAATTAGTGAGTGTGGTATCCCAGTTATTGGAGGATGTGATGTTGAACTGAGGCTCTCATCCCAGCATCCCTACACCTAGAATAGAGGGACTAAAGGGTTTACCTCTTTGCCTGGGAGACCCAGCCCCGGTGGGAGGAGTGTAAGGGTAGAAGGAGCGGGAATCACACAGACAGAGTCTAGTCTGAGGTACGAAGCAAGGAAAAAGTCCTAGAGGGACACCACAGGGAGGACGCCCGAAAAGGAGTGGCAACCCAGACAGAAAGGGGAGACCCAGTGCCAGACTATCAAAGTAAACGGCCTGCGGAATCCCGATCGACAACGGGGTACCGGCTCTGAGTCGCGGTGCAGGCGAGTCCAACATTGAGTCGCCAATAACGGTGGGTCGCAGGTCTGCCAAACAGCCCCCAACCTCTTCCACAACGTGCAGCCCCACCAGGTATCTTCAAACCGAGTTGAGCCCCTTAGAGAAGAAGGATCACCTCATCACACCTGACGGGCCTGGTAGAAAGTGGGTCTGTACAGGGCAGCACACTGATAGAAAGGAGGCGCAAGAAAGACAGAGCACAGTGAATGTAGCAGAAGGAACACTTGGGGAGCCTCAGAGAGACTTTGTACCCTCCGGTGATTACCCGGCCAGCTACCCTCAAAGACTGTGTAACTGAACTGCCGTGAACTGTTGCCAGTAAAGTACCCATACAGAGTCAGCAAGCCTCTGGTGTTTTATTCTGCTTAAGTTAAGAAGTAGCTGCTGCCACATCGACCAGCTCAGCAGCAGCTCTGCCTGGGATCCTGTTCTGCCTGCAGGAAGCGTTATCAACTGGCTTCAATACCACCATCCCCGGCAGTCTGATAGCGGCGCTGGTGAGATCACCAGAAACTGCAGGTGGCGTCACAAGACTTTATTTATTCTTTGTTTTTATTATTTTTCCCCTTTTACCCAAGTGGCCCCCAGGGCACGGGCCCAGGCACAGGCCACCGAGACATCACTCCACAGCACAGCACAGCACTCGGTTACCGAGTTCCCAAAGACCCTTGGGCGGGTCAGTAATGCCAAAAAGTGGACCTCACAATTTGTTTTACACATACTTATAAGCCCAGCGATACCCCACATGTTGTCAAAAAGTTTGGACAAACGGCAGGACTTTGAACAAACTGAGCAATATTTGACAGACTCCATCTTGCATATCCCAGACCCGTAAAGTACCTAAACAGCAGAAAACCTCCAAGTGACACCATTTTGGAAACTAGCCCCCTAGAAAGGATTATTTGTAAGGGTATAGTGAGCATTTTAAGGCCAAAGGTACTTCACAGAATTTGACAATAGGCTGTTATATTGAATTTTTTTTTTTTGTAAGTTTAAGTGTTGTTTTAGCACCAAATGTTTTACTTTTACAAGAGGTAACGCTAAAAATTGAACCCCACAGTTTGTTTCCCACCTTCCTATGAGCGCAACAATACCCCACATGTAGTCAAAAAGTTCTGTTTAGACAAATGGGAGGGTTCAGAAAGGAAAGAGCAATATCTGAATTTTGGAAAAGCTGAAATAGATTGAGCTCACCATATCGCATTTGCAGGGCCGCTAGGGTGTACAAACAGCAGGAACCCCTCACATATGAACCCACTTTGGAAATTAGACCCCTCAAGAATTTTATCCAGGGGTACAGTGAGCATTTTGAACCAGGGGCGTAACTAGAACTGGCAGGGCCCCATAGCAAACTTTTGAACGGGGCCCCCTCCAAGACACACCCCCCAATGACATGTCCCCTCCAAGACACGCCCCCCCCAATGACATGCCCCTTCAAGACACACCCCCTTACAGGCCCCAGCAGTATATACAGCAGCCCCAGTGGTATACCGCAGCCTCCCCAGTGGTATATACAGGCCCCAGCAGTATTACAGCAGCCCCAGTGGTATACAGCAGCCTCCCCAGTGGTATATACAGGCCCCATTAGTATTACAGCAGCCCCAGTGGTATACAGCAGCCTCCCCAGTGGTATATACAGGCCCCATTAGTATTACAGCAGCCCCAGTGGTATACAGCAGCCTCCCCAGTGGTATATACAGGCCCCAGCGGTATTACAGCAGCCCCAGTGGTATACAGCAGCCTCCCCAGTGGTATATACAGGCCCCAGCAGTATTACAGCAGCCCCAGTGGTATACAGCAGCCTCCCCAGTGGTATATACAGGCCCCAGCAGTATTACAGCAGCCCCAGTGGTATACAGCAGCCTCCTCAGTAGTATATACAGGCCCCAGCAGTATTACAGCAGCCTCCGCAGTGGTGGTATATACAGGCCCCTGGTGGTGGTATATACAGGCCCCTGGTGGTGGTTTACAGGGCCCCTGGTGGTGGTATACAGGGCCCCTGGTGGTGGTATATACAGGCCCCTGGTGGTGGTATATACAGGCCCCTGGTGGTGGTATACAGGGCCCCTGGTGGTGGTATATACAGGCCCCCCACTCTCCATTACCTGCAGCAGGCAGTCGCGCTGATCGCAGCCACAGCCTGTCATGTAGTGTGACGCTGTAGCCGGCGATACAGGAAATAGAGCGGCACCGGTTACAGCCCACATGACAGGCAGATCAGCGCGACTGCCCGCCGGTAATGGAGAGCGGGGGACGCAGCAGCTGTGAGGGCAGGGTGTGTAAGGGCAGGGTGAGTGTGAGGGCAGGGTGAGTGGAGGCAGGGTGTGTGAGGGCAGGGTGAGTGTGAGGGCAAGGTGAGTGTGAGGGCAGGGTGTGCGAGGGCAGGGTGAGTGTGAGGGCAGGGTGTGCGAGGGCAGGGTGAGTGTGAGGGCAGGGTGTGCGAGGGCAGGGTGAGTGTGAGGGCAGGGTGTGCGAGGGCAGGGTGTGCGAGGGCAGGGTGAGTGTGAGGGCAGAGTGTGCGAGGGCAGGGTGTGCGAGGGCAGGGTGAGTGTGAGGGCAGGGTGTGCGAGGGCAGGGTGTGGGAGGGCAGGGTGAGTGTGAGGGCAGGGTGACTGTGAGGGCAGGGTGAGTGTGAGGGCAGGGTGAGTGTGAGCGCTGGGCGAGTGTGAGCGCTGGGTGAGTGTGAGCACAAGGAGAGTGTGAGTGCAGGGTGAGTGTGTGAGCACAGGGTGAGTAAGGGCAGGGTGTGTCCATGCAGCAGGGGGGTCAGATGAGACCAGGTGGTCAGGGGCCCAAGGTAATGGTGTAGGAGATGGGCACCTTTGAACAGTCAGCAGGCTGTGGCAGGCCAAGGACTGCTGTGGAGCATCAGGCTGGGGGACCGACGGAGGCAGGGCACTGCATGCGGCATCGCTGATCCCTGCTCAGCCTACAGCCCCGCGCCACTGTGGAGGGACCCGAGGGTAGCGCTGCTGGCCCCACTGTGTCCTCAACTTTAGTCAGGCTGCGGTGGGCTCCGTGGGTAGCACCGTCTGTCCCCCGCAGCCCGCGGCTATGCAGTGCTGTGGGGGGGACAAGCACCGCCACAGGGGCCCAGGAGTGGGGCTGTACAGGCCGCGGTCGGGACCTGCAGCGGTGGTGGGGAGATGTGGAGAGCGGGAGCGCTGGCAACGCACTTACCGGTGGCGTCTTGGCGGAGGCGAGCCGGGCTGGCCGCACGAGGGTCCGGGCTGCTGCGAGGAGGAGCGCACCAGGTGGATGGTGCAGCCTCAGCCGCCAGGACTGCAGAGAGGCCGCGGGTGCAGGCTACGGCTCAGGGCCAGGGCACTGAACCAGGACGTGCCCGCAGTGTCTAGATGGAGCGGCTCCCCGGGGCAGGCGGTCTGGGGGCCCCGAGGATAGCGTGTGGGGGCAGCGGTCAGGGGCCCCCTTGTATGACATGTGGGGGCGCTCAGGGGACCAATGGGCCCCCCCTTTCTGTCCGGGCCCCCCCCTACAGCACCCAGGGGGTATGGGGGCGGGGCTTAGTGGGCGTGGTCCCAAAGTGTCGGGGCCCGCTGGGCCAGTCCGCCCCTGTATGTATCGCAGGCGCAGCTGCCGGTATAGCAGCGGCTGCGTAGCGGCGCTGGGTCCGGGCCCCCCACAAGCGCCGGGCCCCAAAGCGACCGCTACGGCTGCTATGCCGGTAGTTACGCCACTGTTTTGAACCCACAGTTACTCACAGAATTTGATAACAATAGGTCGTCATATTAAACATTTTCTTTTTATCACACTAAATTTCTCACTTTTAGGGTATGTGCACGCGATCCGGAGACACTGCTTCCGAGATGCAGGGAATCTCTGCAGATGTCAGCGTTCAGGGCAGGGCAGGTTTTTGTGTGGTGGGGTTTTATATGTCCTGAGTCTGATAACTTCTGACTCTTAGACAGCGGACCTCATGGGTAAAATGACTGACCTTTTGATTGTTTCACGGAAAAATGTTTCCAAGTCAGCAATTCTTTATTACCATTACTGCCCAGAATGTATTAGTCCAGTTGTCTTTTTAGATATCGTGAAATAGGCTTCAATGGCTATTTAACATATATATCAGTGGATAATGTGGTAACACAGTGCTTGGTGCAATATATAACCCAGGAAGACTATAATTGTGCAATATTATTACATATAAAGTCGAGAGAATTATATATGACATGGTTTCTATTGGGTTAAAAAACAGAAATTTTGCACTGTGTATGAAATTGACCTGCATATATTCAATGTTCCCCCATTGATTAAATTAGGTGGACTCTATTAATGTTTGTAAAGCACTTTGTGTCATGTCTTTGTAATATGTCATGTACTTGTCATTTATGATTTTTAGCATATCACTGTATAGAGATTTTGTATAAATAAAGATTTTTGATAGATTTTTGCACAAAACTCCGATGTTTTCTCCTTGTATTAATGTGTGTATTTGGAGGTGCAACATACAGTTTGCCAAAAAACCTGAGATGTTGAGGTTGAACTTTGTTTATGCTAATTTTCCTTTCTGTGTTATCCACAGCCTGTTCAACTAATGGCATAGACTTTAGTTCCAGGGATCAAACCTGGCTTGACCAACTTGATGCCATGTTCAAGGATGATGGTGATGCTGGTGCAGGGGGTGAGGATGGACAGCCCACACAAATACTGATTCCTAAATATAAGAAATTACTAAAAAAAAAAAAAAAAAGATAACGAAAATCTGGTGGAATAGAGCGTTTTTAACAAAATACATACAAAAAGGTTTGGTCCCTAGGGGACTTAGAGTTCAAGTTTTCCCCTCCTTTCAAGTTGATGACGAGGAATTTAAGAATAGGTGGGAGAGTGCAGCAAAGGAATGCTCTAAAGCATTTTTTAAAATTCTCTGTGAACATAATACATCGATTCTGGAGGATTTAGAAGTAGAAATAGAAAACATTGGTGAAGCCCTCAAAGAGAAACTCCCTGAGGAGGCTTTAAGTAAGCTTAAGGGCCACTTTACACACACCAACTTCTGTGTCCAACTTCTGACCAACTTGCTGGTTGCAGTGAAATGATGGACACATTGCTCCATTTTGTGACTGTGTGTAATGGAACAATGTGTCCATGATTTCACTGCAACCAACAAGTTGGTCAGAAGTTGGACAGATAAGTTGGTGTGTGTAAAGTGGCCATTAGGAAGATGTGGATCAGGATGTACTGAAATGGGAGAAGGAATTGAAGGACAACAAGCTTAAAAAATTACAACGAGATTCCCAGGATTACACCAATAATAAGGTGTTCAAGTGGAACACCAGACCAAGACGAGGTAAACCAGGAGGCAGAGGTGGTCAAGGAGGCTGCGGAGGCCATGGGGACCAGGGTGGACAGGGCAACCATGGTGACCTAGACTACCATGGATTAAGATCTGCTTCTCTGCTTTCCTTGGGCTCTAATACAAGTATTACTTCTGTGAGTTCGGTGGGGACTACGGATGGGGATTACCTGAAAGGTGTCAGCACTAGATCTGGAGCAGGACATCAAGGAAGTAACAACAAACCAAATCCCAATAATAAACTTCAAGGGAAGAAAGGCCAAGGATGCCTTCAAGTGATCAATCATTCATCCCATGTCCTGACCAGTTGGAATTACTGTCTAGTGGGTTAAATTTTGCACCTGCTAACCCTTTTCATTATTTTACAGCCCTAAAGGATGTTAATATCTTTGCAAGAAAGCTGCTCCTATGGAAACTACACCAAAAACTACCTATTGGGGATCCTGTGAATCGGGCAGAGAGAGAAGCTTTGTTAGCCCTGGAGGAGCTTCTGGACAAAGAAACAACATCAGCTATAAGTAAGTTTCCAAAATCCCTCCTGCCTAAATCGACGCGTTTCCCACCCCTTGTCTGTCTGCCCTACTGGTCAGATCTTCACTTGATTGGTGACAGAGGATCTTAAACGTGTGTAAACACGCCGCCACCATGACAACTTAACCCATCACCAACGCACAGCTTCACGTGAACTACAGGAGTTGGATGATGTGGTTAAAAGTAGGCAGACAAGTGTGGGAACATAGTTGTTTGGCCAAAGATAAAATACAAACTAGATGTACTTGGGCAGTTGAGGGACATGGAGACTTACCAGAAGCTCCCCTTTAATCCCTTGTCCAGTTTTTCCAATGATCTTGCTAAAATTCTATTTAAAGCCCTAGATCAGGGAATTCTAGATAAAAAAAAATGAGAGATGGGCTTATCATTAAATTCCCAAGCATTTCCACATTCTATATTCTTCCCAAAGTCCATAAAGATGCTGTCAACCCACCAGGATGTCTGATTGGCTCGCATAAGTTGTCAATACCTGACACAATTTGCCGCTTCATTGATCAATATTTAAAACCTTTGGTAGAATTGTTACCCTCATACGTGAAAGAAACGACGGACGTCCTGAAGCGTGTTGATGGCATCTTTATGGACCATGCATGATATGCTGTTTAAAATCAAAATCTCCCGTCCATCCTCCCCAAAAGGGCCCACGAAAGATATATGAAACTATAGTTTCTTTCACAATTGTTTACTTTTATTATCCTAAAAAATTAGTTTACCATACTGAACACTGTATATGGGAACTATATTGCCACCTAGAGTGGGTTATAAATATCATGGGTGTGAGGGATGTCACCTTTTTTACATTACAGTAGGCGTCATAAAAGGTTTTTTTTGGAAAGTACACGTAGTATATGGGTGATGAATATACTGAACACTATATACTGGAACAGTACTATCACTAATGGTAGTCATTGAACATTATGGAGTGTGTGACGTCACTTTTAGACTATATCACGAGGTATTATGAATTATTGTATGCATTGTCACTGTGAGTTAATTTATTAGCACTGTCACTTTAAATAATATATATAAATTTTTGGATTGTCACTTTAAATGTTTTTTTATGCACTGTCACTTTAAATTAAATTATATTATGTGTGGTTATAATAAATTGGTTATATAATATTTAAGTTTAATTATTATTGAACACGTATATTCACAATACAATGTAACATTATTGAGCACCAGTAGTATAACTATGTGCACAGTGTCTAAACACTATAATAATAATATTATGGGGAAGTGCACCACACATTGGTTAATTGTAACTGTTCTGAGGGGTAATGATAATATACTTATACAGGGGAGGCTTTATTATAAGTTTTTGATGTAAACTGGCCCGCAGTGAACAATATAGATGCTGATTGCGGATAAATGAATGCGCTGTGTAGATTATCGCCGCTGAAGGGCAGTGCGCATGCCTGGCGGGGAAAGCCCTTGTCTTCCGGCGTCTTGGTCACTATGACAGCGCTGGCACGCATTACTACATCCTTGCGCTTCACAGACCGGATGCTTGATGACGCATGACAGGAAGGGGCGGACACGGAAGACGTGCGCCGCAATTGTTCACAGCGGCGGTGGGATTCTCATTAGGAGGATACTATATAAGGATGAGGAGTGAGATCTTACAGTATGCCCTGAGGAAGAGTACTAACTTGAAACGTACGTTGGCTGGAGGGGTGAGGTGCCCGTGTGACAGGACAGCGTGTGTGCAGCCTACAATCTAAGGTAAATCTAAGCAGCAATCCTAATAGATGTGCTGTAAGGGGGACCTTTGGGAAGTTGATAGAGGTTAAGAAATGGCCCCTATGGTAGGAAGGTATTGTACGTAGGCACTGCAGGATGTAAAGTGTGTGCTATTGTGAGCACCACTATATATAGCTGTCAGAAGTACAGTAAGTAATGTTATGAGCACCCACATATACTGTTATATAGATATGTTTGTAAAGATTTTTTAAGGAGTATTAACTTTAGCCTGTAATATTGTGGTACTTTAACTGATGTATTAACAATTTTTAAGAATAATAAAAGTAAACAATTGTGAAAGAAACTATAGTTTCATATATCTTTCGTGGGCCCTTTTGTGGAGGACAGACGTGAGATTTTGATTTTATAATTTTAAAGTGAAACTCATTATAATTGGACAGTTGGTGTTTATGATATGCTGTTTGTAACCTCAGACGTGGAAAGTCTATATACATCCATTAGACATGAAGATGGGTTACGGTTAGTGCGTTTCTTCCTTGAGGCTGGTGGTCAGGACAGCAGGATGGGTGGTTTAATCCTTGAGATGCTCCATTTTGCCCTGATGCATAATTTTTTTTGCAAAAATCAATTTTATTTAGAGACGCGTGGCACTGCGATGGGCGCGGCTTGCGCTCCCTTGTACGCCAACCTCTTCCTGGGTTACTGGGCGAGGTTGGTGTTTGGCAGCGGAAATGCGGGGGTCGAGGCCCATCTGCAGTGCTGGATTCGATATATAGATGACAGTTTGATCTTGTGGCAGGGCACTGCGGAGCAGCTCATGGAATTTGTGGGGAAGCTGAATAATAATATGAACATCAAGCGAACATTTAAAAACAGCCCCAAAAATATTGATTTTTTTGGGATATTGACATTAAGCTGGACACATGTAGGATGATACAGCCGGATGTCTTTTGGAGGGAAACATCCACAAATTCACTCCTGCACGCATCTTCAGCCCATACGCAATCAACCATCCGTGCTGTTCCGACTGGCCAGTATCTCAGGATGAGATGTATTTGCTCCTCCCATCAGGATTTTGAGACTCAAGCGAGCGATTTGCGGAATCGCTTCATAGAAATGGGCTACAGCGGACGCTGTTTGAAAAAGTTAACAGACAGCAAAAAATACACAGAGACAAGATCTTTTGCAATACTGCAATAGATCTACGGATGGTGGCGACGATAAAATACAGTTCATCAGCACTTTCAACCAAGAGTGGGAAAAAATGAGGAGCATCTTTGCATCCCATTGGTCCATATTAAAAACTGACCCAGTCTTGGCTGAAACCATGTCAGATGTGCCATTGATGACTGCACGACATGCAAGGAATCTTAAAGATTTACTTGTAAATAGCTACTACATGCCTAAGAAAAAGTTGCCTTTTGGTCAACGTACACAGCGTCTTGGTTGTTTTCCCTGCGGAGACTGTTCTGCCTGCCCCAATGTCCATCGCACCTCCACCTTTCACTCTAGTGATGGGAGTAGAATGTACAACATCAGACAATACATATCATGCAAAAAAGCCAAGAAGCCAGCGCTGCCTAAGGTTAGCACGCAATACAAAAAGTGCATGTGCACATAATTTCTAACTGTACTTTAAACTGAGACATTTGGCAAACAATTGATCAATTCTTTGAGCTACCCCGCCACGTCACAGCATTCTCAGATGGGGCAGTCCTACTCTACATTTTTTAATTCGCTGTGCCATTACGGCCTCCTGAATGCATTAAAAGCAGAACCATATCAAATGCACACGTACCTGAAGCATTACTGAACTACTCCCATGGCGCCAGAAAATCAGCGCAGATAAAGGCAGACCAGGTCCGGACATGACATCCGGACATTATCAGATCTGACCCCCACACCGCCCAACCAACAACCATGGATGAGGGTAGAACAGGCCCAAACACATGTGCAACAATCAAGCAGAGCCTATGGGCAGGGTATGGCCGCTGTATGTATGTACAGCAGCCTAGATCAACCACATTAAAGACAGATAGAATGGCATGCACAACCAAGCGCGCACGGCAAAAAGTGGTGGTCAGCTACAAACCTATAACAAATAAAAAAGCCAAGAAGCCAGCGCTGCCTAAGGTTAGCACGCAATACAAAAAGTGCATGTGCACATAATTTCTAACTGTATTTTAAACTGAGACATTTGGCAAACAATTGATCAATTCTTTGAGCTACCCCGCCACGTCACGGCATTCTCAGATGGGGCAGTCCTACTCTACATTTTTTAATTCGCTGAGCCATTACGGCCTCCTGAATGCATTAAAAGCAGAACCATATCAAATGCACACGTACCTGAAGCATTACTGAACTACTCCCATGGCGCCAGAAAAGCAGCGCAGATAAAGGCAGACCAGGTCCGGACATGACATCCGGACATTATCAGATCTGACCCCCACACCGCCCAACCAACAACCATGGATGAGGGTAGAACAGGCCCAAACACATGTGCAACAATCAAGAAGAGCCTATGGGCAGGGTATGGCCGCTGTATGTATGTACAGCGGCCTAGATGAATCACATTAAAGACAGATAGAATGGCATGCACAACCAAGCGCGCACGGCAAAAAGTGGTGGTCAGCCACAAACCTATAACAAATAAAGGAGCCAGCGCTGCCTAAGGTTAGCACGCAACACAAAAAGTGCATGTGCACATAATTTCTAACTGTACTTTAAACTGAGACATTTGGCAAACAATTGATCAATTCTTTGAGCTACCCCGCCACGTCACGGCATTCTCAGATGGGGCAGTCCTACTCTACATTTTTTAATTCGCTGTGCCATTATGGCCTCCTGAATGCATTAAGAGCAGAACCATATCAAATGCACACGTACCTGAAGCATTACTGAACTACTCCCATGGCGCCAGAAAAGCAGCGCAGATAAAGGCAGACCAGGTCCGGACATGACATCCAGACATTATCAGATCTGACCCCCACACCGCCCAACCAACAACCATGGATGAGGGTAGAACAGGCCCAAACACATGTGCAACAATCAAGCAGAGCCTATGGGCAGGGTATGGCCGCTGTATGTATGTACAGCGGCCTAGATCAATCACATTAAAGACAGATAGAATGGCATGCACAACCAAGCGCGCACGGCAAAAAGTGGTGGTCAGCCACAAACCTATGCGCGCTAACCTTAGGCAGCGCTGGCTTCTTGGCTTTTTTATATAATACATATCATGCAGTATCACACATGTGGTTTACTTTCCAACATGTGGATGCCCTCTTATTTATGTAGGGTTAACATCACGTGAATTATGAACAAGAGTGAGGGAACATATGAGGGGCTTTGAGGCGGCCAGAGCAGTCGACGACTTAACATTACTCAAAACCCTGCCTAGAGATACATCACAATTGTGATGCTAGCAGTCTTAAAGTAAGGGGCATTGATGCTATTCACGCTGGCATTAGGGGGGTAACCTTAAGGGTATGCTGGCCAGATTTGAGGCCAAATGGATTTCCACCCTTGACACTCTAGTCCCAAGGGGATTAAACAAGGTAATTAGCTACACTCCGTTCTTGTAAATATGCTGTCCATCTTTGCCTTCTGTGACCTGCCTTACCTGACCCATTGTGTTTGTCTTTGTGATATGTGTATTTATGTGAAAATTTCTCTTTTGCCCATAAAGAGCCGCAGATACACCATCGGTCAATCCTTGGAGCCCTGATGATGACCTATCACCTTTCTATAATAACATTCACAACAGTGAGGAATGCCACCCAAATGATATATGAACTCCAAAACCTCTTCAAAACAAGGATTTACCAATATAATTATTTTTTAGCTGTTAAGAGGTGTAGGTAATTAAGTTTTTTTATTATGTTTTGGTGGTTTCTCTCTCCAATTATGAAGAACAGGCTCCGAACCCCGCTGTGCGCTTGCGCAATGACACCCGCTGTTCCTGTCCTCTGAACAGCGTCCGCATGGCAGTATTCATGGCCGGGAGCCATGGCAACCTCCAGACTCCAGAGACATGGTTTGAGACGCACTTCCGGGATGCTGGGGGAGTTTCCGGTGACATGGTCCTGCTCAGAGCGCATGCGCCACTGATAGACGGGGACTCGGACTCTCTCCAGGTGGCAGAGATTCTCAGGGGCTCAGCTTATGATTTAAGACCATGGCCGCAGTGTATGTACTAGGCTCTCTCCTTGAGAAAGCATTCCTATCACCCCAAAAAATAGCGAAACGGGTGTAGGAGGTCCTTTGTGTGGTGGTGTTGTTTATGTCCTGAGTCCAGTAATTTCTGACTCCTAGACAGCCGATCTCATGGGTAAAATGGCTGACCTTTTGATTTTTTTCACGGAAAAATGTTTCCAAGTCAGCAATTCTTTATTACCATTACTGCCCAGAATGTATTAGTCCAGTTGTCTTTTTGTTAGATAAAGTGTAATAGGTTTCAATGGCTATTTAACATGTATATCAGTGGATAATGTGGTAACACAGTGCTTGGTGCAATAAATAATAACTCAGGAAGACTATAATTGTGCAATATTATTACATATAAAGTCGAGAGGATTAGATATGACATGGTTTCTACTGGATTAAAAAACTGAAATTTTGCACTGTGTATGAAATTGACCTGCATACATTCAATGTTCCCCCATTGACAATAAAATTAGGTGGACTCTATTAATGTTGTTTGTAAAGCACTTTGTGTCATGTCTTTGTAATATGTCATGTACTTGTCATTTGTGATTTTTTTTTTTAAGCATATGACTGTATAGAGATTTTGTATAAATAAAGATTTTTGGTATGTTTTTTTGCAAAAAACTTCGATGTTTTCTGCTTGTATTAATGTGTGTATTTGGAGGTGTAATACACAGTTTGCCCAAACACCTAATGGCCACTTTACACGCGGCAGCAGGAAGATAGAAACCGGCAGGTGTCGGAGACAATTGTACCTTTTACCTTCAAAACACCTTGAAGTGGCTGCGTGTAATTCAGGTATCTGCAAGGTGTTTTGAAGGTAAAAGGTACAATTGTCTCCGACACCTGCCGGTTTCTATCTTCCTGTTGCCGCGTGTAAAGTGTCCATAAGATGTTGAGGTTGAACTTTGTTTATGCTAACATTTCCCACATGTCTACTTTACATTAGCACAATTTTGGAAATAACATTTTTTTTGTTAGGAAGTTATTCAAAGTTCATCAGCAAGTTTTCATTTTTACAGCAAGATTTACAAAACCATTTTTTAAGAACCACATCACAATTGAAGTGACTTTGAGGGGCCTATATGACAGAAAATACCCAAAAATGACACATTCCAAAAACTGCACCCCTCAGACCGCTCAAAAACACATTCAAGATTATTAACCCCTCAGCTGCTTCACAGGAATGAATCCAAAGTGGAATGAAAAAATAAATTCATTTATATTTTACCTAAAAATGTTGCTTTAGCATTAATTAATTCACTTTTACAAGGGATGGCATGACAAATCTGATGCCAAAATGTGTTACCCAGTTTCCTCTAAACGCACTGATACCCTAAATGTGGTCAGAATCTGCTCTTTGAACAAATGGGAGGGCACAGAAGGGATGGAGCGCTGTTCGAATTTTGGAACACAAATTTGGGTGAAATAGATGACAGGTACCATCTTTCATTTCCTGGACCCCTAGGGTACCTAAACAGTAGATTTCCCCCACAAATGACACCATTTTGGAAACTAGGCCTCTCAAGGATATTATCTAAGGGTATAGTGAGCATTTTGAGGCCAAAGGGTACTTCACAGAATTTGACAATAGGCTGTTATATTGAATATTTTCTTTCTTTCTTTCTTTCTTTTTTTTTTTTTTTTAACAAAAATTGTTTTAGCACCAAATGTTTTACTTTTACAAGAGGTAACACTAAAAAGTGAACCCCACAGTTTGTTTCCCACCTTCCTATGAGCGCAACAATACCCCAAATTTAGTCAAAAAGTTCTGTTTAGAAAAATAGGAGGGAACAGAAGGGAAGGAGCAATATTCGAATTTTGGAAAACTGAAATAGATTGCGGGCTCCATATCGCATTTGCAGGGCCGCTAGGGTGTACAAACAGCAAGAACTCCTCACAAATGAACCCACTTTAAAAACTAGACCCCTCAAGAATTTTATCCAGGGGTATAGTGAGCATTTTGAACCCACAGGTACTCACAGAATTTGATAACAATAGGTTGTAATATTGAACATTTTCTTTTTGTCACACTAAATTTCTCACTTTTAGGGTATGTGCACGCGATCCGGAGGGTCTCCTGTCAGGAACGCCGGGGATCTCTGCAGATGTCAGTGCTCAGGACAGGTTTTCCCTGCATTCACTCACGGATATAGACTCCGCAGAGCTAAATTAGCATGCGGCGGTCAATCTGCTTCATGGAAAGTTCAGTTAATGCTGTGGTGAAAACAATCACAGTGGGCACATGATTTCTGCAAATCCCATCTGCTGTGATTGTACTTAACAATACAGTACAAGACGTAGTAATAACACGCTGCGGCCAAACCGCTGCAAATACTAATTGTGTGAATATACCTTTAGGCTATGTGCTGGCTGGAGCAGATTTTGTGCTTCCAGAAATACGCATCTGCAGAAAAAAAACAGCAGAGAAATAGCTGTGCCCATGGTGCATTAATGCCTTGTTTTGTCATGCGGATTTTGCTGCTTTTTTATTAACAATTGTTCACAGTTGTGACAGTGAATAAAGCTACATTAGGCTAGCCTGGGAAATAAAAGGGTTTCAAGGTGTTATAATGTGACATGGGGCTCTGCTGTATTTTTGGTAACCAGACAGGTACAGCAAGCAGGCTGCCTCCCATTCCCCCACCTCCCTAGTTTACCTGTCAGTTTATCAAAAATATTTTTTTTTATTATTTATTTACTAAATTTTTAAAACAAATTAATTGGGGCTTCGCCATATTTTTGTTGTCAGCCAGGTACGGGCCACCACCTATGCCCAGCTGCCTAGTTTTACCTGGCTGTAAACCAAAAATATAGGGAAGCCCTTTTTTTTTTTTTTTTTTTTAATTTCATGAAATAATAAAAAAAACGAAGTAGAGCTTGGCTGTATTTTTGGCTCCAGCCAGGTATAACTAGGCAACTGGGGTTGGAAACCTCAGAGTAGGGAGGCCAAAGCCTTCTAGCCCAACCCACCCCCACTGTGAATTGCAGCCTGCAGCCGCCCCAGGAAATGGCGCACTCATATAGAAGTGCCATTTTCTGGCGCTGTATCTGAAACTTCCAACTGCCGTGTAGTGATGGCAAACTGGGTATTAAGGGGTTAATGCCAGCTTTGTATTGGCAGCTGGCATCAAGGCCAGGGGTTAGTAATGTTGCGGCGTCGATCAGATACCTGACATTATTAACCAAATCAGTATGTACACATATAAACACAAGCAAACTAAATATTTATTTGAAAAAACACACTGCAACACAAAACGCCTTTACACCAATTTATTGGAAAAAAAAAGGTCAGGCGTAACCAGTCTTCAGACCTTAATCCTATACAAAACTTATGGAGAGAGCTGAAGCTCCGAGTTGCCAAGCGACAGCCTCAAAATCGTAAAGATTTTTAGATGCTACAAAGAGGAGTGGATCAAAATTCCTCCTGACATGTGCACAAATCTCATCATCAACTACAAAAAAAAGTCTGACTGCTGTGCTTGCCAACAAGGATTTTGCCCCCAAGTATTAAGGGTACCTTCACACGCCACAATCTCGCCTGGAGATCAGAGGTGATTTAACGTGCGCGAGCACGCTTATCATGGTCGCCTCAGATCGTCGATGGCAGCGTTACACGCCGCAATCTCGCCCTGAAAGTAAGGCGATGTGTCACTCCGGAAATCGCCTCTCCTACAGCGGAACCAATCTTGCCTCATTCCATCGCCACTTCACACGCCGCAATTCCAAAGGCAATGTGGGCGTACATGTTCTGCGCGGCGAGGAGATAGACGTGCCACAGTGGTTTACACCACGCCCCATACACGCTCATTGGACAACGCAACAGTGTTACGATTGGGCAGCCTGCTCTGGAAGGCTGGCTAATACATGACACCATTGGGGCTGAATGGACAGCTCTTCAAATATGGCGCCCTGTCAACTGACAGCCAATGGGAACACAGTAGCCAACACCAATCATCGCAGATGGGGCGCAGACTACAGAACGGTTGAGGCACGCCTACGGGAAATGCTAGGCAAAGATGATTCCATCACTATCACCCTTTCACACGCCACAACACGGAAATATCGCCTTCATGGTTGCGGCTGATTTCTGAGCACGGTTTAGGAATCAGGAGACGGCCGACAGGCGATTTATCGCCGCAAAATTCCCAAATCTCACACCGCTACTGTGAGGCCATTTCATGACGATTACACCGGGGCAACATATCGCCTTTATGATTGCCAGGCGATGTTGCGGCGTGTGAAGGTACCCTAAGACTTGTTTGCCAGAGGGATCAAATACTTATTTCTCTTCAAAATGCAAATAACTTTATTTAATTTAGGCAATGTGATTTTCTTAATTTCATTGTTGATATTTTATCTCTCACTGTTAAAATTAACCTTCTCTTAAAATTATAGCCTGTTCATCACTTTCTCCGTGGGCAAACTTACAAAATCAGCAAGGGATCAAATAATTATTTCCTTCACTCTATACATAAATATAAATATACAAGATGGCGGTGGTGACATGTCACGATGGGAGCAGTCTTTATGGTACTGGGCGTGGTGGCTGTCTCTCCCCCATCTGCTCCCTCTCATGCTTGTGCTGTCTCCTTTGACCTGTCTCCCCTCTGTGCTCTGTCTTTCACCCTGTGCGCTATCCCCTTGTGGTGTCTTCCCTCATGTGCTCTCTCCTTTGAGCTGTCTCCTCATGTGCTCTCACCCCTGTATGTGGTCTCTTTCTGCTCTGTACTGTCTTATCCGTTCTGTGCTCTCTTCTTTGAGTTGTCTCCTCCCTGTGTGCGCTCTCTCTCTCCCTGTGCACTCTCAGAGATGACATAAGTGGACATGCATGCACTGGTCCCTCTGTCGTCATCTTTGTATTCCCAGGTGTCAGGCCCGGCACCAACATCCAGCATACCCATGCAGATGCCGGGGCCCTGAAGCAGTGAGAGGGCCCACAGCTATCTGTGAGCGGAAGCAGAGGAGACCCGCTCACACACAGCTGCCTTCCCTCCCTCTCTCCTCTCCTGCTCTGCACTTACCGGGAGCTGATCGGAGGCTGAAGGACCTGCCAGTTTCACTCATGTGACTGATCACATGGCTGAAATCAAGGTCCTAAAAGAAACTGCTTCTGCTTAACTTCTGCAGCCTCCGTGCAGCTCCCCGTGGCTCCTCTCCTGCTCGGATCAAGATCATCTGAATGTGGAAATGTATATGTGTGTCTGTGTGTGTGTGTGTGTGTGTGTGTCTGATTATGTATGTATGTGTGTGTCTGTATGTGTGTGTGTGTGTGTCTCTGTGTGTATCTATATATGTGTGTGTCTCCTTGTTTATCTATATCTGTTGTGACAGGGTCACTGGCCTTGTAGTTAAGGGGAGGTACGTGTCACACAGGTTACTAGCCTGTGTGACCTAAAACCTGTAAAAGTTCCCCAGCATGTTATGTGTTGCAGGGTAAATTTCAAAAGGGTGTGTGGTTTTAGGGGATTGACCAAGAGGACGGGAGGTCATTCCCCCTAGCTCCCCTCAGGGCGTAGCTCAGTCACATTGAAAGCTCAGTCTTGTTTTTTTTTTCTGTTGTTGAAGAGACTGGAGTGTGCAATCTGCAGACTGTGGAGTTCAGCTGAGGAGCAGGTGAAGTTTGCTGCCAAACAAGGCAGACACATACGGACTGTGTATATTTGTTGTTTTTGCTTTGCCTTTTATGCCAGCGAGGCTAAGTTTTGTTCTGTGTCTGCCGAGTTTATGCGGTAATAATAAACCTGCAGTCGACAATCGTTACGGTGTCTACTTCTGACTGTAGCCGAGGGAGTCGTCTTGCCACAGTTGGTGGAGAATGAGGGCAACAATCCCCAGGAACCCTGCTGCAAAATACGGGAATAGTGGCAGAGCTGGGAGCAGAAGACTGAACCTTAAACCATAGGACCTTAGATGATGTCACAGTCACATGATCCGGCCATCCTGGAAATGCTATGCTCTGCTTGGTGAGCAGTAACACACCAACGGCTGGGGATCCAGCTTGTATGGGCGATACAACCAAGAAAGCTAGAGAAGCCTGGTAGCATGGAGAAGCTCCTGAAACACCTGCTGCAGAGCAAGTAGCAACAGCACTAACAACATGTGCAGAGCCAGCAGATCATGAATCAGCAGCACAAGGAAATGACCAAGTTGTTGCTTCAACAGATCCAGTTGCAGCAGAAAGCGCAGCAACATAAGCAGGAGCAGCAGCAGCAGATACAGCTTCTCGCTGACACCATCCAGAGCAGAGCGTCCACCCTACCCCCAGGGTCGACTGAAGACTCACATGTCTGGAAGGCGTTAAGGCGGGCAATGCAAAAGATGACCCCGGGGGATCATATTGAGGCATTTTTGATGATGTTTGAGAGGGTAGCGGAGCGGGAGAAGTTGCCACTGAAGCAGTGGGCGGATATGCAGGCCCCCTATTTAACCGGTGAACCCCAGAAGGCCTACTATGACCTGGCACTTCAGGATGCACAGGAGTAGCCTAAATTGAAGGTGGAGATATTGGCGCGCTCCGGAGTGTCTATGTCGGTTAGAGCGCAAATAGTACACCACTGGGCATATGCAAGCTACAAACCCCCTCGCTCGTAGATGTTTGACTTATTACATCTAGTCCAGAAATGGCTGCAGCCTGAGACTGTCTGTCTCTCCTGCCCAGATGGTGGAACATGTGATGATGGACAGGTTCTTTCACTCCCTACCCTGGCCGGTACAGACCTGGGTTGCCCAGGAGACCCTCGAAAAGCTGATGACCTCGTGGACTTGGTAGAAAGGTACCAGGTGGTGGAAATGTCCCTGGGAAAACTGGACCTAATGGATTCTTTATATTGGGGCACCCAAAGGGGGGCGGTATCAACACATAAGGGGGCTAAAGACACAAATGGGGGGCATCCCAGTCCCACTGATGGGCCAGACAAAGTGATATGTTGGTGGTGTTATAACCCTGGGCACATAGCCGCTAAATGTCCTACGTTCCCCGAGCCGATGGATACTCCTATTATGCCTATCCAGCCTATAGCATGGATGGACAATCCGGTGAGGGACCGCAGGTGTGCCGTGTCTGTAGATGGAGTCAGGGTCCTGGGACTGTTGGACTCCGGAAGTCTGGTGACGTTGATCAGCGCTACCCTACCCCATTAGCAGATCATGGCCAGAACTGTGGGAGTCCGCTGCATACATGGGAACCCCAAGAACTATCCTGTGGCCAGAGTGAGCATGGAAACAGACTGCGGTGCTCAAACCCATGAGGTCGGGGTGGTCAAGGACCTGATACATCCTGTTATACTGGGCCGTGACTTTCCCTTGTTTTGGGACTTGTAGGTGAGGGGAACTGGGGTAAGTAGCATGCGCGATAACCAAGTCCTTGGAAAAAAAGCCCCGACGAAGCCTCAAGGGAAGGAGTTTCCTCTGTGCATCCTTGCAGGCGATGAGGGCAAGGCGGGGACTGAGGTGGAGGACATACCTGAGTTAAATGTATCGGGAGAGAACTTTGGGACTGCTCAAATTTGGGACTTGACTTTAAAGAGGGCATTTGACTAGGTTACTGTATGTAATGAGGTTGCCCAAGAGCTGGGACAGATACCAGATTCCTCCATTTTGCAGTACAGGGGGAGTTGCTATACTGGGTAGCTAAACTAAGGGGTGGTGAGACAGTAGAACAGCTGTTAGTGGCAAGGCGATACAGAAGGAGAGTGTTAGATATGGCTCACTCACATGTACGGGGGAGACACCTAGGGGTCGAGAGAACACAGGAGAGGATTTTGAGGAGATTGTACTGTCCGGGGTGTTACCGGAAAATTCTCAATTATTGTAGGTCCTGCCCCACCTGCCAAATAACCGCTCCATCTCCCCACTTCCGAAGCCCGTTAGCTCCACTACTGGTGATAGAGGTTCCTTTTGAGAGGTTTGCCATGGACCTGGTGGGTCACTTAATTAAGTCCGCTCGGGGCCACCAATACATCCTGGTGATCGTGGACTATACGACCCGGTACCCCAAAGCAGTACCCCTAAGGAACTAGTCCAGTAAAAGCATAGCCAGAGAGCTGGTCCACATCTTTGCCCAAAAGGGGCTGCAAAGGAGATTCTGACTGACCAGGGAACCACTTCATGAGCAAAGTGATGAAGGAGCTTTATAGAATCCTCCATATAAACCGAGGTCCGAATCTGGGCTATCATCCGTAGATGGACGGTCTGGTTGAACTGACTCACCGTGGCCGGGTCTTCACGTCGCAGGCGATGCTTCTCCTGTCACGGTTCCACGCCTGCGGCTGTGGGGCCAGGTGGTCCAGATCAAAAGCGGTTGGCTGAACGGATAAGTTTTAATTCTTATTATCGTGACGCCACCTGCGGGAATTCCGGTGATTCCACCTGCGCTGCTTGGGCCTCCGGGGGATGGACGGCAGCAAGATGGGACACTCCCCACAGGATGAGCGGGAGTCCCTGGGGCCAGGAGCTGTAGTTGGTGGTGTATGGCAGCTCGGTGATTCTTAGCATGCGGAGTTAAACAGTTCTGAAGAAGTACAGACACCAGTGTTCTCTGCAATGGGTCTTTTACTGCAACCGGTAGATGATACGAGGTATACAGGTAACGGGTAACGGACCGGGTGGTCCCAGCAATGACAGGTGTTGTTTCAGAGCTCCGCGGTTGTTCCTCCGTTCCTAACTTTTCTATTTGCCGACGTCGCCTTGGTGCGCCAGTTCGGGTACAAGGGGGCTACTTGAATTTCCCTGCCGGTGTATACAACCTGGTGTGAGGGGAGCCAGATTCCTTATAGTGGGTACTTCGCTGGCAAGACGGCTCTAGTCGTGGCTGCAGTGAGGTGCTCCTAGGAAGCAGTCCCTCCACTTCTGGTTTGCTGAGCAGCGATGGACGACTTGCTCGCTTCGGAACCAGTGATCCGGTTGTTGATGGGTGCGGGTGTATTTTGACCCGTTAGGTAGTCGCCCAGGTTCTGGTTTGGGGCACCTGGTAATGGCGCCAACCGGTAGGTGGTCTGCAGGGCTGCACGGAACTGTGCAGAGTCCCCTTCTCCTACGTTCCCCTCCCCACCACTTTTCTTTTCTCTCCTCTCCTACATTCTTCTACACTCTACTCCTACATCCCGCCCACCAGGATCTGATTGGCCCTCTACTCTGATGGTGCAATGTAGGGTATGGAGCTCTGAGTGCTAACCATGTCATTACTGAGGCAGAGAATATTGCATCTTCAGTCAGGGATGCAATACCCTCCTGTGAGGCACTCGTTGCGGGGCGCCACAGAATGCTTCAACAAGACCTTAAAGGCAATTCTCAGGAAAGTAGTGGAAAAAGATGGGTGAGACTGGGACTACCTGCTCTCATTCCTATTTTTCTCCATCAGAGAAGTTCCACAAGCCTCCACGGGCTTCTTGCCTTTGAGCTTCTATATGGGAGACATCCAAGAGGTCTCCTGGATATCGCCAACGAAACCTGGGAGGCTGAGGTCACGCCGCATCAGAGTGTCATCGAATATGTCGCCCAGTTACAGGAAAGAATGTCACAGGTGATGCTCATTGTGAAGGAACACCTCCTCCGGGCACAGGAAGCCCAGGCAAGGGTGTATAACCGATCAACGAGACTAAGACAGTTCCAGCCCGGGGACCGTGTGTTGGTGCTAATCCCCACTGTCAAAACCAAATTCCTGGCCAAATGGCAAGGCCTGTACGAGGTGGTGAAAAAAATCAGTGACATTAATTATAAAATCCACCAGCCCGGCCGCAAAAAGGCGTATCAAGTATACCATGTGAACTTCCTCAAGCTGTAACGGGACCGGGAACCTACGGAAACTTCTTGCTTGGGGGCCGCTCCTGAAGGCAGGGTGGAGGAAGTCGCTATTGCGGAGACCCTATTGCCAGCCAAGGAGCAAAAGTGTTGAGAACTACTACAGCGGAACTGGGAGCTGTTTTCAGAATTGCCAGATCATACTCAGGTGATAGAGCATGACGTGCTCACGGATCCACAAGTGAGAGTGAATCTAAAGCTATATCGGATTCTGGAAGCACGCAGGGAGGTGATCGTGGCCGAGGTGAAGAGGATGTTAGAATTCGGAGTCATAGAGGAATCGAAGAGTGGATGGTCGAGCCCTATCGTTCTTGTGCCAAAACTCAACAGGGAGTGGCGGTTCTGTAATGACTACCATCGGCTGAATGAGGTGTCCAAGTGTGACGCATAGCCGATGCCCCGCATCGATGGACTCATTGAGAGGCTTGCACCGGTGACATACATTACCACTCTTGACTTGATGAAGGGTTATTGCCAGATCCCCATGTCCCAGACGGCTAAGGAGAAAACCACTTTCTCAGCACCGGATGGATGTTTTCAGTACACCCGGATGCCCTTCGGACTCCAGGGGGCCCCAGCCACCTTCTAAAGGGCTATAGATCAGGTCCTAGCCCGCCACAAGAAGTATGCAGCCGCCTTACCTTGATGACATCATAGTCTTTAGCTCGGACTAGGCTAGTCATCTTCCTAAACTTCAGGCCGTTTGGATGCTCTTAGGAAGGCAGGATTTACTATAAGTCCCAGGAAATGTGCCATGTGTGAAATGGACGGAGGAAATAGAGGCCACATTCCAACAATTGAAGCTAGCACTGTGCAAACAGCCGGTCCTGGTCGCACCAGACTTTACGAAGGAGTTTGTGGTCCAGATAGATGCTTCGGAGGTGGGGTTGGGAGCCGTGCTCTCCCAAGAGATAAATGAGCCAAAAACTTTCATCCTGTGAGAAGAACTATGCAGTAGTGAAGGAGTGTCAAGCCATTAAGTGGGTGATAGATACCCTGAGGTATTATCTAATTGACGGGAAGTTTAAATTGGTGTCAGACCATGCCCCATTGACATGGCTTAGGGAAAAGAGGGGACACAATGCCAGGGTCACTAGGTGGTTCCTGGCCCCTCAGGACTTCGACTTTCAGGTGGAGCATAGGCCGGGGAAGTTGCACGGTAATGCTGATGCCATGTATAGACTTCCCTGCCTGGTATCAGTAGGTGCCCAAACTCCTGGCTTTGGGCAGAGGGGGGAATGTGTGACGGGGTCACTGGCCTTGTAGTTGACGGAAGGTACGTGTCACGCAGGTTACTAGCCTGTGTGACCTAAAACCTGTAAAAGTTCCCCAGCATGTTGTGTGTTGTGGGGTTAGTTTCAAAAGGGTGTGTGGTTCTAGGAGAATGACTAAGAGGGCAGGAGGTAATTCCCCCTACCTCCCCTGAGGGCATGGCTGAGCCACATTGAAAGCTCAGTCCTGTTTTTTTCTGTTGTTGAAGAGACTGGAGCAGAGCTGTGAGTGTTTGTATGTGTAGGCATTGTACATGTAGCAGAGCTGGGTTTGTAGTGTCCATGTAGCAGAGCCATATGTGTATCTGTATGTGTAGAGTGCATGTAGCAGAGCTGCTTGTGTATGTATGTGCATGAATTAGGCATGTACCAGTGCTATGTGTGTATCTGTATGTTCATATAGAGCTGTGTGTGTGTATCATGTGTAGTGTGCATGTAGCAGAGCTGTGTTTACATGTGTGTGTAGCAGAGCCATCTATGTCTATGGACATGTATGTCTGTGTGTAATATGCATGTAGCAGAGCTGTGTGTCTACATGTGCGTGTAGCAGAGCCATCTATGTCTATGGACATGTATGTCTGTGTGTAATGTGCATGTAGCAGAGCTGCATACATCTGTATGTGCATGAATTGGGCATATACCAGTGTTGTGTGTGTTGTATCTGTACGTTCATGTAGTAGAGCTGTGTGTGTATCTGTACGTTCATGTAGTAGAGCTGTGTGTACTGTGTAGTGTGCATGTAGCAGACCTGTGTGTCTACATGTGCGTGTAGCAGTGCCATTTATGTCTATGGGCATGTAGCAGAGCTGTGTGTGTACTATGTGTAGTGTGCATGTAGCAGAGCTGTGTGTGTCATATATAATTTGGAGGGGTGGAGTGTAAAAGGGGTCTATTAAGACTCTTTCACCCGGGGCCACAAAAATCTGGAGCCGGCCCTGCCAGGTGTCCAAAGATGGCAACCGCCTGAGTAAGTACGCATGCGCGCTGGGTATACGAATGCGCACTTACTTAGGTGGAGATGTGCCAGCAGCTGCGGTTTTGGGTGGAGGCGGTTGCGGGCGACTGTGGCACCACTGGTGGTACTGCACAATGTGCCAGTACCACCAGTAATCCAACCAGGAGTGGTGTCTCCTTTGTATATTTTTTTAGTACCACCAGTAGGCGCAATATATGCACACTCATCACTCTCTGCCACCTCTGTGCGCTCTCTTTGCCCCCTGTGCACTCTCTGCACCCCCTGTGCGTTACATGGCCACCATCTTTGGACACCTGGGTGTCCAAAGATGGCAGCAGCATGAGTAAGTGCGCATATTTGTACCAAGCGTACGCATGCCCAGTTACGCAAGCTGCCTCATGTTGGCAGCAATGCTGGCGGTATGGGCCAATACCGCTGGCAGGCACTATATTTGCACACCATTCACTTGAATTTGTAAATATGGCTGATGCCAGAGCATGATACGGGGACAACCGAATGGAAGTGGATGACGAATGTCATTTTGCATTTATATAAGTGGATATATAACGTGTATACTCGCGTATAAGCCGAGTTTTTCAGCCCAAAAATTGGGCTGAAAAGTCCCCCCTCGGCTTATACGCGAGTATATACCCAGTGGTAGTATACAGCCGCCCACCCGCCACCCCCATCAGTATACAGGCCCCCCCCATCAGGATCCAGGGCCCCCCCTCCTTGCTCCGCAAAACCTGCAAAGGAAAATCATTATACTTATCACTGTCCTGTCGCCGCCGGACCGCCGCTGCCATCGCGATCCCCGTCTTCTTCCGGCTTCCTGTGGTCGCAGGCAATGACGTTATTGCCTGCGCCGACCACAGGAAACCGGAAGACGCTGGAAGAAGACGGGGATCGCGATGGCAGCGGAGGTCCGGCGGCGACAGGACAGTGATAACCATAATGATTTTCCTTTGCAGGTTTTGCGGAGCAAGGAGAGGGGGCCCTGGATCCTGATGGGGGGCCTGTATACTGATGGGGGTGGCGGGCGGGCGGCTGTATACTACCACTGGGGCTGCTGTATATTACCACTGGGGCTGTATATACCTCTGGGGCTGCTGTATACTACCACTGGGGCTGCTGTATATACCTCTGGGGCTGCTGTATACTACCACTGGGGCTGTATATACCTCTGGGGCTGCTGTATACTACCACTGGGGCTGTATATACCTCTGGGGTTTGCTGTATACTACCACTGGGGCTGCTGTATACCACCACTGGGACTGCTGTATACTACCACTGGGGCAGCTGTATACTACCACTGGGGCTGCTGTATACTACCACTGGGGCTGTTTATACCTCTGGGGCTGCTGTATACTACCACTGGGGCTGCTGTATACTACCACTGGGGCTGTTTATACCTCTGGGGCTGCTGTATACTACCACTGGGGATGCTGTATACTACCACTGGGGCTGCTGTATACTACCACTGGGGCTGCTGCTGTATATACCACTGGGGAGGCTGCTGTAACACTGCTGGGGCCTGTATATACCACTGGGAAGGCTGCTGTATACCACACTGCTGAGGGCTGTATACCTGTGCTGGGGTCCACCCTCGGCTTATACACGAGTCAATAGATTTTCCCAGATTTTGGGCGCAAAAGTAGGGGGGTCGGCTTATACACGGGTCGGCTTATACACGAGTATATACGGTATCTCTTCTAATATATAAAGTTGAATATATGCATGTATGTATGTGCTGCACCCCCTTCATACAGTGTTGGCCAAGAGTATTGACACCCCTGCAATTCTGTCAGTTAATACTCCGTTTCTTCCTGAAAATGATTGCAGTCACAAATTCTTTGGTATTATTATCTTCATTTAATTTGTCTTCAATGAAAAAAACACAAAAGAGAATGAAGCAAAAAGCAAAACATTGATCATTTCACACAAAACTCAAAAAATGGGCCAGACAAAAGTATTGGCACCCTCAGCCTAATACTTGGTTGCACAACCTTTAGCCAAAATAACTGCGATCAACCGCTTCCGGTAACCATCAATGAGTTTCTTACAATGCTCTGCTGGAATTTTAGACCATTCTTCTTTGGCAAACTGCTCCAGGTCCCTGATATTTGAAGGATGCCTTTTCCAAACTGCCATTTTTAGATCTCTCCACAGGTGTTCTATGGGATTCAGGTCTGGACTCATTGCTGGCCACCTTAGAATTCTCCAGTGCTTTCTCTCAAACCATTTTCTAGTGCTTTTTGAAGTGTGTTTTGGGTCATTGTCCTGCTGGAAGACCCATGACCTCTGAGGGAGACCCAGCTTTCTCACACTGGGCCCTACATTATGCTGCAAAATTTGTTGGTAGTCTTCAGACTTCATAATGCCATGCACACGGTCAAGCAGTCCAGTGCCAGAGGCAGCAAAGCAACCCCAAAACATGAGGGAACCTCCTCCATGTTTGACTGTAGGGACCGTGTTCTTTTCTTTGAATGCCTCTTTTTTTCTCCTGTAAACTCTATGTTGATGCCTTTGCCCACAAAGAGAGAACATTCTTCCAAAACGTTTTAGGCTCTCTCCGGTACGTTTTGGCAAACTCCAGCCTGGCTTTTTTATGTCTCTGGGTGAGAAGTGGGGTCTTCCTGGGTCTCCTACCATACAGTCCCTTTTCATTCAGACGTCAACAGATAGTACAGGTTGACGCTGTTGTACCCTTGGACTGCAGGGCAGCTTGAACTTGTTTGAATGTTAGTCAAGGTTCTTTATCCACCATCTGCACAATCTTGCGTTGAAATCTCTCGTCAATTTTTCTTTTCCGTCCATATCTAGGGAGATTAGTCACAGTGCCATGGGCTTTAAACTTCTTGATGACACTGCGCACGGTAGACACAGGAACATTCAGATCTTTGGAGATGGACTTGTAGCCTTGAGATTGCTCATGCTTTCTCACAATTTGGTTTCTCAAGTCCTCAGACAGTTCTTTGGTCTTCTTTCTTTTCTCCATGCTCAATGTGGTACACACAAGGAAACAGGACAGAGGTTGAGTCAACTTTAATCCATGTCAACTGGCTGCAAGTGTGATTTAGTTAATTACACAAATTAGAAGACATCACATGATTTTTCTAACAGTGCCAATACTTTTGTCCACCCACTTTTTTATGTTTGGTGTGGAATTATATCTAATTTGGCTTTAGGACAATTATTTTTGTGTTTTTTCATTTAAGACAAATTAAATGGAGATAATAATACCAAAGAATTAGTGATTGCAATAATTTTCAGGAAGAAACTGAGTATTATCTGACAGAATTGCAGGGGTGTCAATACTTTTGGCCACAACTGTATATATATATATATATATATATATATATATATATATATATATATATATATATATATATACACAACAACAACTGTATATATATATTTATATATATAAAACAACTGTGTATGTATATGTGTGTATATATATATATATATATATATCGTTCAAAAGATTGGGGTCATTTAGAAATTTCCTTATTTTTTTTTAAGAAAAGCACATTTGTTTTCAATGAAGCTAACATTAAATGAATCAGAAATATACTCTATACATTGTTAGTGTTGTAAATGACTATTCTATCTGCAAACGTCTGTTTTTTAATACAATATCTAAAGTACATAGGTGTATATAGGCCCATTTCCAACCACCACCACTACAGTGCTTTAATGGTACATTGTGTTTGCTAACTGTTTAAGAAGGCTAATGGACGTTTAGAAAAACCCTAGAAAACCCTTATACAAGTATGTATGCACAGCTGAAACTGGTTTGGCTGATTTCAGAAGCTATAAAATTGACCTTCCTTTGAGAAGGAGGTTGAGAATCTGGAGCATTACATTTGTTTGTTCTATGAAATTCTCAAAATAGCCAGAAAAAGAGAACTTTCATGTGAAACTCGACAGCCTATTCTTGTTCTTCGGCTATTCCATGCGAGAAATTGCCAAGAAACTGAAGATTTCCTACAACGGTGTGTACTACTCCCTCCTGAAAAGAGCACAAACAGGCTCTAACCAGAGTAGAAAGAGAAGTGGGAGGCCCTGCTGCACAACTGAGCAACAAGACATGTACATTAGAGTCTCTAGTTTAGAGAAATCGATGCCTCACAGCTCCTCATCTGGCAGCTTCATTAAATAGTACCCGCCAAAGTTCTGCAATGCTGTGATTGCTGAAAAGGGAGCATTCTTTGACGAAAGCAAAGTTTTAAGGAGAAAATTATTATTTCAATAAAAATCATTATTTCTAAGCTTGTCAATGTCTGAAAGTATGAGTTTTCATGGAAAACACAAAATTGTCTGGGTGACCCCAAACATTTGAACGGTAGTGTGTAATATATATATTTATATATATATATATATATATATATATTGTCACATCGCCATTGGACTCGGTGGCCGGTGTTCCTGCCCCGGCCGCTGGGAGGAGCCGGATTCCTTCGTCTGGTGGTGCTGGTGATAGGAAGGCCTTGTCCTCATGTGGACCCGCTCCAGCGACGTCTGCCTCTGTCGCTGAGCGCCGCTGGGTTTCCCCTCTGGGTGGTGTTGGTCGCAGAGGAGCGGGCCCTGCAGAGGTGTCCGTTAGGCGCAGCCTGCGTTCTTCTGTCAGAGGTGGGATGGGTGGAGCCAGTCGTGCATCTCCATCTGGCCTGGCTCTAGGGGCGGTCCAGATGAGGTCATCAGGCTGTGGGCTCCAGCCTATGGGAGGTAACCACGCCCTTCAAATACATTGGAGCCTGTCTTGCAGGCCGCCAGATATAGTTTTGGTTCCCCAAGTGACATAGTGTGTGTGTTTGGTTTTGATTCTGACCTTTGCCTGGATTTTTGACTCTGTACCGCCTGACGATTTTGTACCTTTGCTGCCCTCTCGGTTTTGACTCTGACCTTTGCCTGGATTTTCGACTCTGTACCGCCTGACGATTTTGTACCTTCGCTGCCCTCTCGGTTTTGACTCGGACTCCTGACTACGTTCTTCGCTTCCTGATTTTTCCCTTCCTAGACGACCTCCCTGCTCTGCTGCTCCCATAGGTAGCTACCCCCTGGGCTCCGCTATAATTCCAGATCCCTGTATAGGGGTTAAGGGTCTCGGGGTTTCTCGGGGTGCTGCCTTACCAGCAGCTCAGCCTTACAGCGGACGGTCGTCACATTATATCTGGCCATACCATTTTTTTTATATATATATATATCGACTATATATATATTTAAACGCATTCCCTTACCTTTTTTTTTTCTCTCCTTTTCCCAATGGTTTTACCTGTTGTTTTTTTTTCTTTACTCTGAGCTGTGTCAGCTGTTAATTGCTTCCATCAATGCATCTGTGTCCAGCTTCTCAGTCCTGTGGAGGAACACTCCCATCTTCTCATACCAACATGCTGCACAAGTTACCATCTGAAGTCCTCTGCATGAATGCTGGAGATCAGAAGGCCTCATTCCCTGGATGTCAGCACCTGGGGGGCTCTGGCTATGCCTGCTCAGGTGCCCAGGTAGGATTGCCCGCAAATGCGGCCAAAGTCCTGTTAACTATTTCTTTGACTTACCTTAAGAAATCTGTGTGTTTGGAGGCTTATGTTGACAGTGGCTCAGAGGGGAATTTCATAGATCTCCATGTAGCGAGAACTCTTGGTGTACCACTGCTAAGGCTTAATGCCCCCATTAGAACCACTGCAGTTAATGGCACTCCCCTCATCCAGGGTGGAGTGGAATTTGTCACTGAGGAAGTGTCAATGCTGGTGGGGTCTTTACATGCTGAAAAGATGTCATTTTTTGCACTCAGTAATTTATCATCTGCAGTAATCCTGGGCATGCCATGGTTACATAAACATAACCCAGTCATAGACTGGCACTTGGGTGACATCGTGCGCTGGAGCCCAAAGTGTCAGGATAACTGTATCTCGCTATCTGTAAACCAAGTGAAGGTCAAGTCTCCTCCCTTTGTACCATATGCCTTTAGAGATTTTGAGGATGTATTTTCTATTCAGGAATCAGAGAAATTACCCCCTCACAGAAAGTATGATTGCGCCATAGATTTGATACCTGATTCTCGTCTCCCAAAGGGGAGAATATTTAACCTCTCTGGTCCTGAACGTCAGGCTATGAATGATTACATAGCAGACAGTCTGAGAAAGGGGTATATTAGACCGTCCACCTCACCAGTAGGGGCCGGTTTCTTTTTTGTGGGAAAGAAAGATGGCGGCCTCAGACCTTGCATTGATTACCGCGAATTAAACGCGATCACTGTGAAAAACCAGTATCCTCTTCCACTCATCCCTGATCTTTATAATCAGCTGTTGGGAGCCAAGTATTTCACCAAACTGGACCTCAGGGGAGCATATAACCTGGTCCGTATAAAAGAAGGCAATGAGTGGAAGACCGCGTTCAATACACCTCTCGGCCATTTTGAGTATCTCGTAATGCCGTTCGGGTTAAGTAACGCACCTGCGGTTTTTCAGAATTTCGTGAACGATATATTCAGAGACATCAGTGGTGTATATGTGGTCGTTTATTTGGACGACATTCTGGTTTTTTCTCCTGGTCTTTGGTCGCACATCCGACATGTCCGTACTGTGCTCCAGAGACTCAGAGAGCATTCTTTATTCGCCAAATTAGAGAAATGTGTCTTCATGGAGGAGGAGATAAACTTTTTGGGGTATATTATATCTGCTAAAGGTTTTCGCATGGATCCTGCCAAAATTAAACCCATTAAGGAATGGGTACAACCCAAGTCTCTGAAGGCACTACAGCGATTCTTGGGTTTCGCTAACTATTACCGCAAATTTATCAAAGGGTTTTCCGAGATAGCCAAACCACTCACTGATTTGACGCGTAAAGGGGCGGATGTGGTTAATTGGAAGCCTGAAGCAATTTATGCGTTTTCTAAGTTAAAGGAATGTTTCTCCTCTGACCCAATATTGGTTCAGCCTGATCTGGACCGCCCCTTCATTGTAGAGGTAGATGCCTCTGAAGTTGGAGTGGGAGCAGTGCTGTCACAAGGCACTGCATCCCTCACTCAGCTTCGTCCGTGTGCCCTCTTTTCCCGAAAATTTTCATCTACCGAGATGAATTATGACATAGGTAACCGAGAGTTGTTGGCAATCAAATGGGCCTTCGAGGAATGGCGCCACTTCCTCGAAGGCGCCAAACATAAGATTACCGTAATTACTGACCACAAAAACCTGACCTACTTGGAGTCAGCGAAAAGACTGAATCCTAGACAGGCTAGGTGGGCTTTGTTCTTCTCCAGATTTGATTTTGTTATCACCTTCCGACCAGGTACTAAAAATGTGAGGGCTGATGCCCTGTCTCGAAGTTTTTGCCCCATACAAGTCGGGGACGTTGAACCGACTCCCATTTTAGCCAAGGGGATTGTTGTCTCGGCTGTGTCTTTGGACCTTCTGGAAGAGATTCGTAGATCTCCAGAACAGGCCCCTGACACTACTCCTGCCCAGAAACTATTCGTCCCTGCCACATACCGCCTCAAAGTCCTTAAGGAATCTCATGATTCCGTCCTTGCAGGGCATCCTGGTATCAATAACACCATCAGACTGGTAACCAGGAGTTTGTGGTGGCCAACCATAGTAAAGGACTGTAAGGAATATGTACTGGCTTGTAAAACCTGTGCTCGCGCTAAGTCTCCCTGCAACCGCCCTGCCGGGTTGCTCCAGTCCTTGCCTACCCCTGAGGGTCCTTGGACTCATATCTCCATGGATTTTATTACTGACCTGCCACTCTCAGAAGGGAAGACTTGTATCTGGGTAGTGGTAGACAGATTCAGCAAGCAGTGTCATTTTGTTCCGCTGTCCGGGTTACCTAATTCCGAGACCCTGAGCAAAGTATTTATTAATCATGTTGTTCCATTGCACGGTGTTCCTGTGAATATTGTTTCTGACAGGGGCACCCAGTTCGTTTCTAAGTTTTGGAGGGCATTCTGTAAACGGATTGGAATTGACTATTCCTTTTCTTCTGCCTATCACCCTGAAACCAATGGTCAAACCGAGCGCGCTAATCAAGCTCTCGAACAGTATCTACGTTGTTATGTCTCTGAGCATCAGTCTGATTGGGTGGAACATCTGCCACTAGCAGAATTCGCCATGAATAATCAGTACCAGGAGTCCATCAAGACCACCCCTTTCTACTGTAATCATGGGCTGCACCCGCGCTTTTGTTCATTTTCTTCTAGGCTTTCTGATGTTCCTGGGGTAGAAAGGTCCGTCGATCAGTTAAAGGCTATCTGGTCTGAAGTGAACAAAAACTTCCCCAAGTGACATAGTGTGTGTGTTTGGTTTTGACTCTGACCTTTGCCTGGATTTTTGACTCTGTACCGCCTGACGATTTTGTACCTTTGCTGCCCTCTCGGTTTTGACTCTGACCTTTGCCTGGATTTTCGACTCTGTACCGCCTGACGATTTTGTACCTTCGCTGCCCTCTCGGTTTTGACTCGGACTCCTGACTACGTTCTTCGCTTCCTGATTTTTCCCTTCCTAGACGACCTCCCTGCTCTGCTGCTCCCATAGGTAGCTACCCCCTGGGCTCCGCTATAATTCCAGATCCCTGTATAGGGGTTAAGGGTCTCGGGGTTTCTCGGGGTGCTGCCTTACCAGCAGCTCAGCCTTACAGCGGACGGTCGTCACATTTATATATATATATATATATATATATACACACACACAGACGCACAGTATATATATATATATATATATATATATATATATATGCACACATCTGCTGACATATTTAACTTGTGGCAACTTTGTTCACTTCCGCCCGGTTTTCCGCCCATCACACGCCGGCAGCTCTTGCCCAAGTGATGGATGTGCAAATATGGCACCCACTGGCAGTACTGGCCAATTGCACAGTACCAACAGCGGTGCCACTGACCCGGAAACCGCCGACACTAGGAACCACTGCAGCACACACTACCGAATGAGTACCTGCATTTGCATGTACCTGGGTTGCAGGTGCAGTTATTCAGGCCGCTGCCATCTTTTGACACCTAGGTGTGACAAACATGTAAAAGAATAAGAAATCAGGAAGGGGACAAACACTTTCACACCACTGTGTATTATACACACACACATATATATTTTTCTATACATACACACACATTTCTACCTGCATACTACAAATTACAACCTGTCCTCACATAACCTAATAACACACTGAGCTATTAGAGAGACTCCTAAACGGCCAGTGGTTCCAATGAAAGAGCAGCCATGAATAACATGTCCCAAAAAAAGAGAAACAGCAACATCCAGCTCATCGATAGCAGTCTCATGGCTATCCAAGAGGTGGATGCCCAGGCAAAATATTAGAGTCAACAGGTTGGCTCATCACAAGGTCTATCAGTTCTGGTGCAACAAACACGGCAGTGAATGTGGCTTTCATGCTTCATAATAGTGAGATCACAGATGCCCATGGAAACCTCAATGCCACTGAATATCTAAAATTGTTACATGATTCAGATATCCATTGGCATTGAGGTTTCCATTGATGAAGAATGGCCACACTATCTTTGTACCCCATATACAACACCATACCATCAATTTTCGTGTTTCAACAGTCTTGGAGGGATCTATCCACTGAGGGTTAGTGTCAGACCAATAGCGGTGGTTTTGTTTGTAAACTTCACCATTCACAAAACTTTTGCCTCATCACTCACCTCAAGGCAATTGTCTATGCTGTAATGATACAAGATGTGCAGCATCTGAAACAACAGATACTGGAATTGTGCTAGCATTTCTTCTGCAGTATTGTTATCAGTGTGTCAAGAGTGGGAGAAGAGGGTTGCATTGACAATCTAACACAATGGGCAGCATTTTGAACACATTTTATAAGTGCTCATAAACTTGTAAAAAACTCATGAAAGAATAAAGTTATGTTAAAACCAAGCACACCATTGTTTTTCTTATTAAATTCTCAATAAGTTTGATGTGTCACATTACCCTCTTCCCATTGAAAAAAATAAAGTTGGATCCAAAATGACCAACTTCAAAATGGCCACCATGGTCATCACCCATCTGGAATAGTTTTCCCCCTCCCACATACTAATGTGCCACAAACAGGAAGTTAATATCACCAACCATCCCCATTTTATTTAGGTGCATCTGTCCGAAGACTAAGGACCTGCAGCTCTCTGGCGCCCCCTTAGCCTGCTGGCCAAATCCGGTATTGCCAGAGGATAAGAAAGGAGCCCAGCTGCCCTAATTTATGTTGTCTACTGTGGCACGTGATGTGACAGGATGTATATATACCACCAGTTAGGAACGTATATATACCTCGATCCAGTCACCCTCAGGCCCACAATATCACATAAATACAAAAAACGTTATGCTGCCACCACCGATCTCTTACAGGTGTATCGGTAACCCGTATGATAGCATAAAACGAACAGTGAGGTCGTGAGAGCTCACTCATAGAACAAGGAGATCGAGACTAATAAATTATAATATTTTACTCCCAAAGATGGCAGTGATTATATAAAAGATTTACAAGATATTACATAAGAGACAATGTACATGTATGCATAAACAGTTATAAAATAAAAGGGATAAAAGAGAACTTGCCAGAACTAGCCACGCATGGATAAACTTAGATCCGGTGGGGGGGAGGGGGGGCAGCTCCCCAGAAAGGTGTGATTCCTCCACACAGCTGTAGTCTTGCTATGTCCATGCCCCTGGGTGGAATCATCCAAAAACGGCTTCTCTGGTTTTATTAAAGCCAGAGAACCTGTGGCCCCCCCTTGTCAAGTTACCACTCCCTGGTAGGAGAGTCCTCTGAGACCTCCTCTTTCACCATGCTTAATAAATCTTCATTCTTCAAATCTGGGGATGGGGTGGGCCCACAAAATGATATACACCTCATGTATACTTTCATTTAATTCTGAGAATATTGATACCAAATATGACCTATGTATGAGATTCAGAAAGCCAGAACTCATTTCCCAGGTTCCTGAGTGTTGCATAGATATACAAGACATATCATTAAATGCACAAAACGGTGAATAACCTAAAAATATGAATTATGAGTATGTGGCATGAACGGGTCTTCTTAAATCTGACATTCACAAACTATATTCCAAGACAAAGAACTTTTGGCGGGAAATCTAGAAGCTTTAGCTCTGCCTCAGGTAGTTATTGCTCTGCCGTCGTAAAAGTTGGATAGGGGAGGGGGAGAGAGAGAGAGTGGGGGTTGCATAGGTTTTGGCTGATTGTCCAACCTCTTCCAATAATGAAACATATTCATACTTTCCTGACACCTCCCCCTTTTTGACTTCCCAGGAACTATCTTGGACCTGTTCTAGGTCGGCAGGTGGTCTGGTTATTCCTCTACATGTTGAGGACCCAAAAAAGCAGTGGTTTGGTCTTCCATCTCCCTGGCAGACTAAGCGTACCAGTCTCCCATCCGGACATGCCAGGGGTACCTCTTTCCCATGGTCCTGACCGGAGGGAGGCCGGTCTTCCAATCAGTCGGATAAACAGTGGGCCCGATCTCCCCATCGTCTAGGCCGACTGTGGAGTGCGGTCTTTCGCTACTCTGACAGAATATGGAGGCTGCTCCTCCATCACCCTGGCAGGTAGTGAACACATCTTTCCCATCAACCGGACAGATTATGGTCTCTGTGTTCCCATCCTCGTGCCCAGTTGGAGAAATCACATTGCCCTCTTCTGGTGAATCCTCGGGATCCCTGCTAAGGATGGAGCAGCTCGCACCCGCCATGTCACAGTCTGTTGTAACACTGGCAGGTGGCACGTAACCACCGCTCTTGGGGTTGCCATGGCTGCCTCCGCCTCCCTTAGCAACCAGTTCCAGCTCGTGGCATGGCTAAGTCCTCCTCCACCATGAGGCCTATCACGCTGTTATGCCTCAGGACCAGCACTTACCATGGGGCAGCTACCCACGTCCGTGTCACAGTCCGTCGTAATGCTGGCACATGGCAGGAAGCCATGTTTCCCACGGTCCTCATGCTTGCCACCATCTACCTTAGCAACCAATCTGTCACTTCCGGTTTAGAAAAAAAGCTGAGCTGCACACAGGATAAACGTGCTCATTCCAATTATTGCATCACAGGGGTGTTACAGGTGGGGGTGCAAGGGAAGGAGGACCGGGTAGCCCTAATGGTACAACGAACGTTTCGCGCTCAACTGGCGCTTCTGAGGTCCCAGGGGATCCTGGAGGGCTACTGGAACTGACAGACGCACGGAGGGAGCGGTGGTGCTGGCCTTAACCTGCATACCTTAGCAACCAATGTTGCACCGTGGAGGAAACCCTCGGCGATGCCAGCTTGGGGCATGACATCGCTGAGTTCTCCTTCACCACGAGGTCCATCACGCTGTGATGGCTCCTGATCAGCACTTATCATGGAGCAGCTAGCACCCGCCATGTCACAGTCCATCGCGACCTGGGCAGGTGGCACACAACCACTGCTGTTGTGGTTGCCATGCCTGCCTCTATCTCCCTTAGTGCTGATTCCGGCTACCTTCATGAGATTTTCAGTACTATCACCCTGCGGTGTGATATGACTGAGTTCCCTAACACCAGGATTTACTTTATTAACAGGCAACACATTGACATTTCTATGCACATCATCAACATTAACATAATGATTGTATTGTGAATTACCATGATGGATGTTGTGTCAATAAAAATATATTTGATTAAACATTTCCCTTCACATGATCAACATTGACATTACCCTTCACATTATCAACATTGACATTCCCCTTCACATTATCAACCTTGACATAACCTGACATGTCATACCTGGGAGGGTTGTCAGGAACATAATGTGCAACCAACCGCCCCAAATCTATTCCCAATAACACATTGGCGGGGAAGATTCTTGGTTACCCCAAACTCCCTCCACCCTCTTCCCACACCCCAGTCCATATAAACTCGGGCCATGGGCAAAAATCGGTGCTCACCCCCAATAACGGTGACAGTCAATGTCTTTCCGGGGATGAGTTCATGAGGATACACGTATTCGGGGCGGATGAGAGTTCGTTCTGCGCCAGAGTCCCTGAGCCCCACAGTGATGGTGTTGCCCACCATGACTGACTGCAAGTTCTCCCGGGAACTCCCACCCGTACTACCCACCAAATAAATAGCAGCACTAGGCCCTGGGGCCTCAGATGAGGGGCTCTTCTTCTGCCTCTCCGGACAAGTGGCGTTCACATGTCCCGGTTGTCCACAATTAAAGCACTTGCGTGCGTCAGCTGTCAGCCAAGTGCTGGCAGCTGGGACAGGGCCTCCGGAAGGTCGGCTGGTGGGGATGATGGTCAATGGCTTACCCCCTTTTCCATTGGTGACAACTGGCTTTCACACCTCCGGTCTCCAATTGGCCTCGTAGGTGTCTGCGATCTGCGCTGCTTTGTTCGCATCTGGGGGCTCCCAATCCATCACGAACTGTCGCACTTCAACTGGACGAAGATGCAGGAATTGGTCCTTCACCATCAGGTCCTTTAGGGCATCAAAGGTTTTCACTGACAGTCCTTGGATCCACTGCTCAAAGTTGGTTCTGAGCCCGTGCACCACATCACTGTAGCTGTTGTGTGGTCCATGCTGGAGGTTCCAGAACTTTCTGCGGTACACCTGTAACGGAGTGGGTAGCCCTGACTGTATTATTATTGAAATGGACACTGAAGTGGACATTACCCAGTCCGATACTGCCCCCTTGTGGACAAGTGCTGAAATTGCTGCAGAGATAAAAACACCGACTGCTGATCCCCTCCCACAACAGCCGTGTGCTCAGGAGGAAAAAGTGCGGGAAAGACAGAAGGAGACAGAGCTCGACCTGGACAGACCTGCCTGTGGGTGTTCCTCGAGAGAGGGCTTCCTTGCGACACCTTTCTGGAAAGATCACGCCGCGGAAGCCGTTGCAATGACCCCCAGGCTGTAGAACATTGTTACCATGAGCCTAACCTGACTGCAGAGCATCGCACTCCTAGAGCATATTTAGAGACTGTGACAGACACAAGGGAGCCACCTTCGAAATATATATTTTTTTTCTTCTTCCTTGGACTGAGAGACTATAAATCGGTACCTGTGGAGAGGACTGAGGAAACCCAGTACTGTTTTGTTTCTTGCCGTGCATCCAGAACTGAATATCAGGGTATTCAACCTTCCCTATGTGTGCAGCCAAACCGGTTGAATGTGTTATCACCATGTTTAATAGTAAAGAAATGTTTCCTCCCGTTAAATCTGAGTATGGGGATTTTGTTGAAGCAGATCATAGACACACACCCGCGGCCTTACTGCTGGTCACTTCATCTGGCGTAGTCGGCAGGATCTGTGATCAACAAAATCCTCTCCCGGTAGTAGCTTATAACCAGACAGCTCCCCCAGCGTCTATTGTCAATCAAGTGAGAAAGTTTAACGGACGGAATTATCCGGTACCTGAATGGACAGAACAACTCAAGATAGTGGGGGAAATGTATAACGTTGATCCTAAGACCCTAGCAAAAATGGCCATGCTAACATTAGAGGGGGAGGCGTGGACGACAGTTAGGCTGGAGACGGTTAGGGGCCGGCGTACATTGGATGACTTGGTGTGGGTGTTGGAGAACACCTATGGGCCGACCACATACGCGGGGACCAGTGCCGGGACAAGGCATTTTGGTGCCCTAGGCAGGAAAGGCAAACGGCGCCCCCCTTCCCCCCGAAATATGTCTAGGAATAAAAATGTCAACATACTTTGAAAGTAAATTTAATTTAACGGGGACCTATAAAAGGTTCGTCCAACCACACTACAGAGACATACTGATAGGATGTTTACATTGTGAGCCCCAATGGGGACAGTGTTCATGATGTATGTAAAGTGCTGTGGGGTTCATAGTGTAATATAAATGCAAAAAGTATTATTCTTATATTATGTCACAATACCGGGATCTGAGGATCTTCTATTTCGAGGTCAGGGACTCTCTGATGCCATGTTGCTGCTTGTCACGCTGTCGTCCTCTTTTGACACTGCAGTGCGGTGGGCAAGAGGGCATTAACTGGTTAATAACAAGAAGTATGGAGTGTGTACTGAGCCATAAACCCTCCCCATACCATAAAGTATGGAGTGTGTACTGAGCCATAAACCCTCCCCATACCATGAAGTATGGAGTGTGTACTGACTGAGCCATAAACCCCCCATACCATGTCCAGCAGACATTGTAGGATTACTATATGGATTTTATTATTAGGGTATGGACACACTGGGGTGAAACTCGGATGAGTGCAATGTGTGATTTCATCACATTACACTCGGACCAATGTTATTCGATGTCTGAGAGCACTGACGAGTGTCGGACGCTTTTTTCTCAGCCAGATTCAGGAGAAAAAAGTCACAACATTCTGCGACAGTCTGTGATTCACACCGAGACTCACCAATGCAAGTCTATGGGTCCGACAAAATTACATACCGCACACTGACAGCACATGGACCATCCGAGAGGCATCAGTTTTTTTAACGGATACATTATCATTCTGTAACCGAGAACAATGTAAAATGTTCCTGTAAATGATTCTACAGTAATAGCTGCTGAGGAAAGAACAGATTGCACACAGATGTGATCTGAGAGAAATGTCGGACACTCGCACAGCAGTTGGATGCCAAATGGACCAAGTAACCGATGACACTCATCCAACTCTCCTGGATGAGAAACAGACCGATTTTAAGGCGGCGGGAGACAGTGTACCACCGTGTCCTCAGCTCCGTGCTGTGCACAGTATACCACCATGTCTCAGCTCTGTGCTGTGCACACAGTGTACAGTACACTGTATGTGCACAGCACGGAGCAGAGGACATGGTGGTACACTGTGCACAGCACGGAGCTGGAGACATGGTGGTACACTCTCTGTGCACAGCACAGAGCTGGGTACATGGTGGTACACTGTGCACAGCACAGAGCTAGGGAGTTGGTGGTACAATGTCTGTGCACAGCACAGAGCTGAGGACATCCCAGAATAGACAGACAGGCCACAGACGGGCGGCGGGACAACACTGAGCCCACCTGGAAGAACTACAACTCCCAGCACCCAACACACTGCCCAGAAATCATATAGGACAGGCAGAAGAACTACAACTCCCAGCATGCCACACCCTGACAACACAGAAAGGTGGCAGCAGCTGCATGGAGGCAGACACACGGTACAGCTGCCAATATCACCACACACAGCGCCAGCCCCAGTCCTCCTGCACCCCCATCCTCCTCTCCTCTGTCCTCCTGCACCTCTGTCCTCCTCTCCTCTGCCACTCCTGCTGCTCCTCTATCCACCTGCACCCCCATCCTCCTCTCCTCTGTCCTCCCACACCCCCGTCCTGCTCTCCTCTGTCCTCCTGCTGCACCCCGTCCTCCTCTCCTCTGTCCCTCCTGCTGCTCCTCTGTCCTCTTGCACCCCCGTCTTCCTCTCCTTTGTCCCTCCTGCTGCTCCTCTGTCCTCTTGCACCCCGTCTTCCTCTCCTTTGTCCCTCCTGCTGCTCCTCTGTCCCCCTCGTTCTGCCCATCTTTCCTCTTCTCATGTCCCCTTGTTTCTGTCCCCCTGCACCTCTGTTCTCTTTTCCTCGGTCCCCCTGTTTCTGTCCTTCTGCCCCCTGTTTCTGTCCTTCTGCCTCCCTGTCCTCTTCTCTTCGGTCCCAATGCGCCTCTGTCCTTTTCTCCTATGTCCCCTCACATGGCCTCCGGACTGCTAGCGATCCACCCCCTGCTTCTCACTTGGCTGCCCCCCAGGGCAAGATCTGCCAGTCAGCCCCTGGGGGTCAGGTTCCCTTTAACAGAAGAAGAGCAGAGGTGAGCAGGACTATGACCTCTCTGACACTACACCTGAGCCACAAATCACTCGATGTGGGGATCTCTCTGTCCCCTGTCCTGCCAGTGCTGCTGTCCAGTGTTATCTGTAGCTCCATCATGTCAGGAAAGGAGAGCAGCTCACCTCATCTCACTCAGTGTCAGGAATCAGGATCTGCTGAGGTGAACAGTGCGCTCTGACCTCTGCCTGTGATGGAGACAGTTATATAGATACTAGATGGCGGCCCGATTCTAAAGAATCAGGTAGTCTAGAATCCATATATAGTTTATTTACTAATAGTTAGGGGAGTGCGGTGAAATTAATTGTGTGTATACAGGTGGCTCAGTGGGTAGCAGAGTATACGGTGGCTCAGTGGTTAGAACTGCGCGGTAGCTCAGTGGTTAGCACTGCGCGGTGGCCCAGTGGTTAGCACTGGGCGGTGGCTCAGTGGTTAGCACTGGGCGGTGGCACAGTGGGTAGGAGAGTATACGGTGGCTCAGTGGTTAGCACTGCACGGTGGCTCAGTGGTTAGCACTGCACGGTGGCTCAGAGGTTAGCAGTGAGTGCGGTGGCTCAGAGGTTAGCAGTGAGTGCGGTGGCTCAGTGGTTAGCAGTGAGTGCGGTGGCTCAGTGGTTAGCAGTGAGTGCGGTGGCTCAGTGGTTAGCAGTGAGTGCGGTGGCTCAGTGGTTAGCAGTGAGTGCTGTGGCTCAGTGGTTAGCAGTGAGTGCGGTGGCTCAGTGGTTAGCAGTGACTGCGGTGGCCTAGTGGTTAGCAGTGAGTGGGGTAGCTCAGTGGTTAGCAGTGAGTGCGGTACCTCAGTGGTTAGCAGTGAGTGCGGTGGCTCAGTGGTTAGCAGTGAGTGCGGTGGCTCAGTGGTTAGCAGTGAGTGCGGTGGCTCAGTGGTTAGCAGTGAGTGCGGTGGCTCAGTGGTTAGCAGTGAGTGCGTTGAGATTGGTCAGCGCAGCGCCGTGGGCAGAGTGGTCAGCGCAGCGCCGTGGGCAGAGTGGTCAGCGCAGCGCCGTGGGCACAGTGGTCAGCACACACATACACACACACACTCTCTGCTATACTTACCATCGACCCTGCGTCTTCCCCGCCGCCTGGATCCTGAGTCGACAAGTCGCCGCTCCCGGACGACTGGATCCAAGATGTCGTCCGGGTAGTTTGGCGAGACATCTTGGATGCTATATCGGATCCAGTAGTTCGGGGGCGGCGACATGTCGACTGGGGATCCAGGCAGCGGACGCAGGGCCGGTGGTAAGTATAGCAGAGTGTGTGTGTGTGTGTGTGTATGTGTGTGTACAAAGTTGAGGGAAGTGCGGACAAAGTGACGGAAGTGCCTACATACACACATATATACACATACTGTACATTGCATATGGAGGGCAGAGGACAGGGGAGGCGGCAGGAGCGGGCAGAGGACAGGGGAGGCGGCAGGAGCGGGCAGAGGACAGGGGAGGCGGCAGGATCGGGCAGAGGACAGGGGAGGCGGCAGGAGCGGGCAGAGGACAGGGGAGGCGGCAGGAGCGGGCAGAGGACAGGGGAGGCGGCAGGAGCGGGCAGAGGACAGGGGAGGCCGCAGGAGCCAGGCTGCACAGGCCCAGCCTGTCCAGAGATCAGCACTTCCCTGCGGTGCTGCAGTGCAGTGTTATCTGTATCTCCATCGCAGCAGCAGGCACAAGTCGGGAGCGCACTTAGGACTTTCACAGTCTTTCACCTCTTCAGAACAGGGGGGGGGGGGTCTAGCAGAGAATTCTGCGGGCCGGGGGGGGTTGCTACTGCAGCACTGAGTTCTGCGGACCGGGGGGGCCTTTGCATTGCACACTCACCGCGGCCGCCGTCACCGAGCGCGTCTGCTGTAAGGAGGAGGAGAGGAGGGGCGGGCAGAGCTGCAGGACAGGAAGTCCTGTCCTCCCTCCTCTCTGGCTGGTGCGGCCGCCGGCGGCCAGCACGGGGCCCCCCAGGGGGTGCGGGCAGGGCTGCCACTAGGAATTTCGGGGCCCCTAACTGGCAAAATTTTGGGGCACCCGTGACTCCGCCCAGCCTCTACCCCAGCTCCGCCTCCACCCAGGCTCCGCCTCCACCTAAACATACAGAGATTTATACACACACACACAGACACACACATATACATGTATATACACATACACACACTTGAGACTGCTTTGGGCTGAATACTCAATAGCTGTGTACACAATAAAAAATACACAATAGACACTGCTGCGGGCTGTATACACAATGTACAGGAGGTCACACAGCCTATAAAGCGCCCATAATGGGCACAATACACATACACACATTATTTCTGTGGCCATGTGACCCCCAGTATAAGCCCCCTGAGTCTTACTGTATGGAGGAGAACGGCTGAAGAGCCCTCTACAGCAGACTAGAAACCCCAGCACGCAAAGAAGAATCCTCCAGTGGACTACAAACACCAGCAGAGCCCCCCAGAGTGCACTACAACCCCCAGCATGACTACATGGACTACAATCCCCAGCAGAGCTCCCCATAGTTGACTACAGCCCCCAACATGCCAAAAAGAGCCCCCCACAGTAGACTACAACCCCCAGCAGAGCCCCCCACAGTAGACTACAACCCCCAGCATGCCACAAAAGCTCTCCACAGTGCACTACAACCTCCAGCATGAAAAGAACACCCCCCCCAGTGGACTACAACCCCCAGCAGAGCCCCCAGAGTGCACCACCCAGTTAAAACCTCCAAGTGCACTTCACAACCTCCAGCATGCACTACACTCCAGAGACTACAGACTACGCCCCAGCAGAGCTCCCCACAGTAGACTACAATCCCCAGCAGAGCCCCCACAGTAGACTTCAACCCCCAGCATGCCACAAAAGCTCCCCACAGAGCACTACAATCCCCAGCAATGAAAAGAAGAACCCCCCAGTGGACTACAACCCCCAGCGTGCACTACAACCCCCAGCATGCCAAAAAATCCCCCAGAGTGCACTACAACCTCTAGCATGACTACATGGACTATAGTCCCCAGCAGAGCTCACCACAGTAGACTACAACCCACAGCAGAGCCCCCTGCAGAAGTCTACAACCCCAGGATGAAAAGAAGAACCCCCCCAGTGGACTAAAACCCCCAGCAGAACCCTCCACAGCTGACTACAACCCTCAACATGCTGCACAGAGCCTCCACAAAAAAGTAGAACTCCCAGCATGGTGTATAGAGTCTCCATGGTGGACTACAAGTCCCAGCATGCCCTGCAGAAACCAAGGAGATAAGAATACCACAACTTACATCATTGAAGCCCAGAAACTACTGCTCCCAGCATGCCCTGCTCTCCTCCCCCCCAGCAGGTGCAGCCTGGAGATCCCCCTGACTCCTCTGCCCGGACCCTGTTCTCACAGCCTCAGCAGCCTCAGTAGGGTCTCCAGGCGTCTGATGGAAGTCCTGCAGCCTGGAGAGAGATGAGGGGTGTCGGGTGGCAGACGGTGGCAGCAGGCCCAGTGCCGGTGGAGGAGAGAGTCACTAAGGAGACACCGAGGACGCCGGCCAGAGAAGAGTGGGAACTCCGCCCGCCCACAGGGAAATGAAGTGAAGCTCACGCAGGCCCCAGCTTCACTTGGTAAGAGGTCTCCTGTGAGCTGGGAGAGCGGGGCGCCGCCTCCACATTATTTAAAGGGCCGGCGGCCAAAGCTAAAAAGCGGAGATGACAGATCCCCAGTGTGGACCTGCCACGGCCCGCAGCCGAGGAAGAGAGGGGGCCCATAGAAAATGTGAGGGGGCGGGGCCTGGAGGAGATTGTAGCCCGCCCCCTCACCTCTCGTCCGGGCCCCCCTCTCCTGTCCATCAGCTGTCAGGGTAGTCATGCCCTGACGGCGCGATGCGGGAATGCGCCCTGCACAAGATGGCGCCCTAGGCGATCGCCTAGGGTCGCCTAGCTGTCGTCCCGGCCCTGGCGGGGACATTGCGTATATGTACTCAGCTCGAGTGGGAGGACATTCCTCAATATGCAAACGCCCTCCAAGTACTGCTTGAACAAGCCTGTAGAAAAGAAGAACAGATAGCTAGTACAGACTGCCGTGACTTGGTGCTGAGAGATCAATTTGTGACAGGGCTGAGAGACCCGTACCTTAACCGCTCATTGCAAGATCTACTCCGGATAAATCCGGCCCTTACGTTCGCTGAGGTCAAACAAGAAGCGATAGAACGTTCTAGGGGACCTGTCATGGAGACACAGACTTATACCGTGGATCGCAGGTCCATGTCCGGTACCAGAACTCCGAACAGTGACACGGAAGAACTGAAACAGATGGTGGCAGATTTACAGAAACAGGTACTACAGCTCACACTAGACCAACAGGCGGACAGGCAAGCGAGACAACAACCCAGCCAGCCTATGGGAAGGTGCTGGACATGCGGCGACCCCCGCCATAGAGCAAACTGTCGCCCCCAGAACTTTCAAGTCCACCCGCGGTCCGATTTACCAGAACCAGCAAGCCAAGCCGCTCAACAGCGGCCGCCTTTAACTAGACGCCCCTGCCAAAGCGGCTCACTCGGCAGGGGAGGGCAAGGAGAAGGGTGTAGGGAAACAGAGCCAGCAACGGAACAAACTTGCATCAAACAGCCCCACCCTGGAAGTATTGCTGGAAGGGATTGCCGTGCAAGGACTAATGGACACTGGGTATCCACCATCTCCGAGCAGTTTTATGAAGAATATCTGAAGCCGCGGGTTGCCTATGACCCTGATACTGCCATCAAGATCAAAGCAGCCAATAATCTACCCATTCTGGTGACGGGAGTGGCCTGGATGAACACCGAAATCTGTGGGCAGGACCTCGGGAAGAGGGGGATAATCGTGGTCAAGGAAGGCTTTGGATCAGAAATGCCCATGATTATTGGGATGAACATCCTGAAAGATCTGGATCTGGTACTGTCTACCAAGAGGGGACCCAAATACTGGCAGGAGGTGACCGCACACAGGGCCACCCACCGAGCCTTCCAACGAGTGGTCCGGACCTGCAGCCTCCAGCGAATGGCAAAGGAACAACTGCCGCTGGCCACGATCACCGTACCCTGCCATACTGGGATAACCTTACCGGCTGAGAAGGAGACAGTTATATCGCTACCCCTTAGCACCACAAGACAGCTTGAAGGTGTGGAAGTGCTGATTGAGTCGCGGACCCCGAAGGAAGGGAATTTGAATCCACTAGTTGCTCGAACGCTAGCTGTTGTGAGAAAGGGAAGGATTCCTGTTAGGCTGGGCAACACGGCTAATGTGGGTGTCGACCTAGAGGCTGGGACACAGCTCGCCCGAGTTTACGCCCTACCCGAAGAGGTGAATCCTATAAGCCCCCTCCAGTTTGCACCGTCTACAGAGGGAGAGTGGACAGTGACTGTCTCTGCCATGGCCACTGCCACAGACGACACCAAAGCGGGGCGAGAACTGCGAGAAAAGTGTCAGTTGGACACATCCCAATACTCCAAACAGGAGGTGTCCCAGATAGAGGAACTACTACAAGAACACCAGGCGTCCTTTGCCCGGCATGACACAGACTTTGGATGCACCACCAGTATCAAGCATGAGATCCCCACGGGTGACACCGCTCCTATCCGCGAGAGGTACCGCCAAATACCTCCCCAACAATACCAAGAAGTGAAAAACCTCCTGAATTCCATGTTACATGCCGGAGTGGTACGAGAAAGCCAGAGCCCCTGGGCTGTACCGGTGGTGATAGTTAAGAAGAAAGACGGGTCCCTGAGGTTCTGTGTGGACTACCGCCACTTGAATGCTTGCACCATCAGGGACTCGTACCCGTTGCCAAGGATCGAAGAATCCCTGACAGCCCTGAAGAAAGCCAAGTACTTTTCTTCCTTGGATCTGGCCAGCGGCTATTGGCAGGTACCCATGCACGAGAAGGATAGAGAAAAGACTGCTTTCATCCTACCCATGGGCCTGTACGAGTTCGACCGGATGCCCTTTGGCCTGAACAACGCGCCGGGGACTTTCCAGAGGTTGATGGAGCGCTGCTTGGGGGACTTCAATTTCGACTTCACCCTCATCTACCTGGACGACATTGTAGTCTATTCGGCCACATTTGAAGAACACCTACAGCAGCTGGGCCGTGTGTTCTGTAGGTTGAAAGAACATGGCCTGAAGTTGAAACCCAGCAAGTGCCGTCTTCTGCAGCCAGAGATCGATTACCTGGGTCACCGGATCTCGGCCGAAGGTGTTCAACACTCTCCAGAGAAAATAGCCGCCGTACGGGACTGGCCACAACCTGCAAATGTCAAGGAGGTCAGGGCTTTCCTGGGGCTGGCTGGCTACTACCGCCGGTTCGTCAAAAACTTCGCGCGGCTTGCTGCTGTGGCGCCCCTGCGTCCAGGTGGCCACAAAAGGGACTGCAGCCAGGCAGTTAGGACATAGTAAACACTACACCCTCACAGCCCACATCCCCACGCATAGAGAGGGTTCACATCCAGCTCTGAGGTCGGACACTATATGAGACCAGGAGGAGTTGTGGATGAGGAGTGGGTTGGGCACACCAGAAAGTCAGGTGACTGACAGTATATAGAGAGGGGGAGGAGTGAAGGAAGTCAGTAAGCCATGGTGCTGAGATGTAAAGGTTGAAAGAGATTGCACGTCCTGGAAGAGCCTAAGCTGAGGAGCGCAGACCCGTACTGAGCCAATGCGAGCCAGATGGGGGGGAAAGCCCATCCAAGATGCTGAAACCACCAGGAGTGTGATAGACAGAGAAGGGACGGTGTAACCCGTGCCCTGGACAGCAGCAGAAGCTACTAACAGCAGGTGGAGAAGCCCTCCTAGATACCGAAGGAAACAGAGGAAGGAGCCTGGCAGAGCCTCATGCTGGAGGACTGTTGCAGGCTGGGCTAGAGCAGAGTGTCAGCTCTGAAGGGGACCGACGATTCACCCGGTGTCCCCAGATTCACTGACTGGGAGCTTTAGTTTCAAGCTGGAGTTCCTAACCCAAAGAACAGGCAGCTCAGTGACACACTAGGACTCACAGAAGCCCGAGTCACCGCTATACTGTTCAGCGTCCGCATACACCCGTGTAAGACGGAGAGAGAGAGTAATAGCCCGGAAAGGCACACTTAAAGACTGTGTGAGGGGTCACAAGGAGAGAGGAGCCTGGCTGCAGAAGGAAAAGGGAACCTGGAAAGGGAGAATGCAACTGAATGTTAAGAGCTGTGTAAAGAATTGCAGATGACCTGTAGACTGCTTGAAAGAACTTAAGTAAAGCTTTGGAAACCCTACATTGTCTCCTGCCTGCTTCCATCTGCAGACCATTCCTCCCATACAGGCTTGCACTGGAAAGATCTCAACCTGCAGAGCTACAGCCTGTCAGCACCAACGCTGAGGAGAGATCCCTGCAGCTGCAAAGTAAGTGTGCTCCACTACACCAAATAGACTTTAACTCCTTACTGCCCCGGGGGATATGTGGCACCCTGGCACCTGTTGGGCACCACAGAAATCCTTAGGTACAAATGGAGTAAGTAACAGCACAGCAAAACCACAACACAAACAACACTTAGAACACCTGGTTTCACCCCGAGCCTCTAGGGGGAGCTAACACTGGTGACTTCTAACCAGTTCCCCCTATAAAAAGAGTCTTGGAGGGAGAAACTTCAGAGTGTGGTAGACGCTACAAGAGCTGCCTGCCTGTGTGAAACCTCCACCCTATGAGGAACACACTAGGCCCTGCTAGCCTGTTAGCCAGTGGAGATCCCTGCAATTGGGATAATAGGAAGAAGGAGATCACCTCTCAGGAATACAGAGTTAATCCAACTCTTTCCAAATCATCCGGTTACTGGAACCGAAGCTGTGGAAGCTACAAAGCCCTCACAGAGAACCAGCTACATCCAACAGGAGGTTTAGCCACCTGTTCCACCTGATGCACCCACCCACGAGAGCCCAGGGAAGAGTACTGATCCTGCTCAGACCCTTTTACAGTGCCCTCAGTGCTGATAACCAGGTGAAGCAAGTTCCATTGAACACCCTGCCCGGTCCGGCTGGATTCCACATCCACCCGACCTTAGCACCAGAAGTAGAGAAAGGAAGCCTAACACTGCTTGCTGTGAAACTCCATAAGTGCCAACTTCACTATCCCGGTCCGAGTGTACCTGCCTACCAACCAGTAAAGGTACCTAAAAGAGACTTTGTGTGGTTGTGCATTACTCCAGGATTCAGCGCGCAGCGTCCCGCAGCTGCCTCACAACATCTTGCGCAGCTCCCGGCTCCGGGGATTCCCGCTCATCCTGTGGGGAGCGTTCCATCTCGCTGTGTACCATCCCCCCGGAGACCCGAACAGCGCTGGTACCGTTACCAGAACACCCGCAGGTGGCGTCACGAAGACAAATCACCCCACTGTTCCGCCATTCCCCTATTGATCTGGACCACCGGGCCTACACCACCGCAGGCGCGGTTCCGTGACTGGAGGAGAAACAACGCCCGCTACGTGTACCCCCCGGCTACGGTGAGTCAGATACAGTTCTCCCCACTAGAACTATACCATCCCCGCTGCCATTCCATCACCCCCGGAGGTTCTGCAGCAGCCGCGGCCCCATAGCTGGCCGCACCAAGTGGGTGGCGTCACCCGTGACAATATCCCTTGTAAATATTCCCCTTTTATTGTGCTGAGCCAGGGACACGGTCCGGACCAGGCCACCAGTGACATCCCCAGCAGCAGATCGGTCCGGTACCGAGTACCCCACGTCCCTTGGGGCCCCACATCCTGGCGTCACGAACAGGATCTACTCGGTCCAAAAGAATTGGACCTCGTGTGCCTAAACAGCGAGTTCTGGACTTTTCCCGCCAAAATCTGACCCTAATGGCGGCCACAGGGGACTAGCGCCATGTGCAGGGGAGGCGTTCCCAAGACTCCCATCGTGGGCCGGTCCGGTCCAAGGCGCGAAAAGAAGGTCCCGCCCTGGCTCTCCTTAACTCCGGGAGAGCCAGCTGTCACTCTCAAGGAAGAGCCGCCGCCCTTAGACCCTCCTACCAAGAAGCTGGCGCGAACAAAGAAGGAAATCGTCATCAGGAGGGGGCGGAGCAGGCAACCGGAAGAGAAGCAGTCGCCATTCAGAGACACGAGGACGGAAGCGGAGGACGCAGCAACCAGCGCTCCACCCGGAAGACCACGCGTGATCCCGGAGGGCCCACAGAAAGATTTAGTGGAGGAACCCAGCCGAGGAGAGACCCCGTGTGACCGAGGAGAGATGGCTGAAGGAGGAGAAGAACGTCCCCACGTCCTAGACACCCGGAGGGGTGTATTGCGGTGGCTGCCCCCAAGGATGACACGGGCCCAGGAGGAGAACAGGACCCGGATACAAATAGACATTGACCACTGCCAGGGCTATGAGGCCCAAGTCCAGCGACGACCCGGCTGGGTCGAGGAGCACGGACGTGCCGCAAGCGACGCCGAGGCCTATATGGCCATACTAGTTGATGTATCCACCCCGCCAGCTATCCTCAACCCAACATGGAAAGAAGCTGATCCACTCGGAGCTTTGCCAGAAGGATTTCTGAAGCTGCCGCAGATGTTGCCTTGGAAGCAAGCAAAAGAAAGAATAGAAACGCAGGATCTGCATCCAGAAGGGAAGGCATCCCAGATGATCCAGAAGATGGAGAAGAAGGATCAGGAGTAAGATCCGTGTCCTTAACAGAACAGAAGAAGAAACTGTAAGTGTGAATGTACATTGCTCCTTATTGATCCCCCAACCTCACCTGAGTGAATGCTAGCATTCCCCTGTCTGTCTTATGTGTCTCAAACTGAACATTTGCATCATGAACAATGACATGATACGAACTCCCTTTTGTATATAGTTAAGCACACTTGTGTGCTCCCCTTTGGTTTTAAGACCAGATGCAAATGCGAAGTAATGCACGAACTCTGCATTTGAACTTTGAAGCTGCTTTTTGAGACTTTCGCACTTTTTGAGAATTTTTGAAAGTTTTAGCACTTTTTGAAAAGAAGAGAGATTTTATACTTTTATACGAAGTAATGTTTATAATGTGTATTTTACAAGAAAGAGGGTAATGACGAGCATATACCCATGCACATGTTTATAGTTAATGCAACGTTCCAAGAATCGTGCCTCCCGGAAGGGAAGAAACCAAGAATCCATAATGTTTACTGTTATATATAATATAAAAATGTTTTCAGGGTAACCAACGTCGAGTCGCGCGCGGACGCGCTGTTTAACTCCGGGAGAATGTGGCGCCCCTGCGTCCAGGTGGCCACAAAAGGGACTGCAGCCAGGCAGTTAGGACATAGTAAACACTACACCCTCACAGCCCACATCCCCACGCATAGAGAGGGTTCACATCCAGCTCTGAGGTCGGACACTATATGAGACCAGGAGGAGTGGTGGATGAGGAGTGGGTTGGGAACACCAGAAAGTCAGGTGACTGACAGTATATAGAGAGGGGGAGGAGTGAAGGAAGTCAGTAAGCCATGGTGCTGAGATGTAAAGGTTCAAAGAGATTGTACGTCCTGGAAGAGCCTAAGCTGAGGAGCGCAGACCCCTGCAGCTGCAAAGTAAGTGTGCTCCACTACACCAAATAGACTTTAACTCCTTACTGCCCCGGGGGATACAGTTCTCCCCACTAGAACTATACCATCCCCGCTGCCATTCCATCACCCCCGGAGGTTCTGCAGCAGCCGCGGCCCCATAGCTGGCCGCACCAAGTGGGTGGCGTCACCCGTGACAATATCCCTTGTAAATATTCCCCTTTTATTGTGCTGAGCCAGGGACACGGTCCGGACCAGGCCACCAGTGACATCCCCAGCAGCAGATCGGTCCGGTACCGAGTACCCCACGTCCCTTGGGGCCCCACACTGCACCACTGCACGACCTGCTTCGAGGGACCACCAACAGCCCCAGGGGACGACCCATCAGCTGGGGACCCAGCCAGCAAAAGTCCTTCCAAGCCCTAAAGGGTGCTCTGACGTCCCCCCCATCTTGGCATATGCGGACTACAATCTGCCCTTTCAACTACATACCGATGCCAGTCTACAGGGTCTAGGTAAAGTGGAAACCACCGGTGCTTGTCTTCATAAAATTTTGTTCTTTATTGTTAAATGAAATTTATAAAATCATTCAGCGTGCTAGCTGGGGAATACTTTCGTGTGTCAGAAAATAGTGCAATGCTCCCTCTTGTGCAAATTTCAACTCCATAACATGTGAAAGAGTTAAATTTTAGTTTCTTTATTATCACCATTGTTAATTAGGTTCAGCTGTGGGTGGAGGTTTCTTTTTTATAAATGTATAAACTTTTGTATTTTGTATTGCTAATGATTAAGGAAGTTGTGTCTTCCGAAACGCGTCTAGCGCCCAGCTAGCACGCTGAATGATTTTATAAATTTCATTTAACAATAAAGAACAAAATTTTATGAAGACAAGCACCGGTGGTTTCCACTTTACATTGTTTCCTGGGCAGTTGCCAAAGCTGCCACACCAGGTGCAGGAATCCAGGAGGATATGGGCGGTGGAGCGGCCTTTTCCCTTTCCCTTTCCCAGTGAATACAGGGTCTAGGGGCAGTACTCTCCCAGGTACAAGAAGGCAAGGAATGTGTCATAGCCTATGCCAGTCGGTCCCTACACGAGGGTGAGAAGAACCCCATCAATTACAGCTCGTTCCGGCTGGAGCTGTTGGCCCTAACGTGGGCTATGACGGAAAAATGTGCAGGATATCTCACGGGGACAGAAGTACTAGTTCTGACAGATAACAATCCGTTGGCCCACTTAGAGAATGCAAAATTCGGGGTCATGGAGCAGTGTTGGATGGGCCGGCTCTCTAAGTTTAACTACAAGATCAGATATAGAGCTGGGGCTGAGAATCAAAATGCAGACAGCCTGTCTAAAGTGACATTCCCCTTACTCACTAGAGACCGGGATGAAGAACTAGAAGGAGATGAGACACCTAACTTCGCAAGGCTTGCCCGACAGATGATGGATTGCCGCCAGTATGTTGTGGGTGAAGCTGGAACTCAAGTGGGGGCCCCGCTGTCCCCCCAGGAGTGGTGCAGACTCCAGGACCAGAACCCTGAATGGGCCCTACTCAAGCAATGGGTGAAGCAACAGCAGAAGCCCTCCTCCGATGCACGGTCGCGACTGTCCACCAGGACCTTGACCTTGCTCAGCCAGTGGGATCGGCTGATTTTGAGAGAAGAGGTACTGTATCGGAAAGTTCTCCTGTCCCACATGTTGGAAGAATGCATACAAGTTGCCTGCCCAATTGGCCCGTGAGATGGTGGGCGAAGCACACAAAAGTAACGGTCAGTTTGAAATAGACAAGACCTTTCGGTGGATTCAACAGTCCATCTACTGTCCGGGGCTCCGCAAGCTGGTTGAAGACGTCTGCAGAACCTGTCGCACCTGTGAACTTCACAAGTCCACTGAGCAGCGTGCACCTGTCCTGACAAAACATCCAGGCCTCTTGAGCTGTTGATGGTGGACTATCTGTTGATTGGGACGGCGAGTAGTGGCTACCAATACTGCCTAGTCATGGTGGACCACTTCACAAAATTCGCCGTCGCTGTTGCTACCAAAGAGCAGACTGCCGAATCAGCTGCACGGGCAATCTGTCGACAGTTCATCCACGTCTATGGGTGTCCGGAGAGGTTGCACTCTGACCAGGGGGCTTGTTTCGAGGGCAGAGTTATCGAAGAGCTGCATCGGAAATATATGGGATCCAGAAGTCGAGGACCTCCCCTTACCACCCACAAGGAAACTGTGCGTGTGAGCGCTTTAACCGGACTCTACTCCAGTTGATCCGCACCTTAGCCGATGATAAGAAGGACCAATGGCCCCAATTCCTTCCAGATCTAGTATGGGCCTACAACAACCAAGTCCACTCTGTGACTGGCTACACCCCACACACCCTACTCTTTGGCCGCCTGGGAAAAGGGGTCCATGACCTGAACCTATTCCGCCCTGAAGAAGAGGTCTACAATACCTACCCATCCTGGCTACATGCTCACCGACAGAAGATGGAAACTGTACACCGGCTAATGGGCCAACAAATCCGGAACTAGATACATGCTGACCCACTCCCAGTACAAGAGAAACCCTTATGGTACCTTTACACGCCGCAACAGGGTGGTGGCAACAACCGGGTGCTTCACGTGCACGAGCACGCACAAACGGTTGCCAACGGTAAACGCACCACCTTTAAACGCCGCAACAAGGTGCGCTACGGTAGGTTACATCTATCTCTGGATACACCACCGGGTGCCACAAGTTACCTTCTGTAGCTTACCTTACCACATTTACACGCCGCAATAACAAGGTAATAAGGGCGGGACAAAGGCAGCAGGGACAACACATAGGCGTGCCACAATTGTGGATTACGAGAATTCCGTACTCTGATAGGACAAAGCAATAACATCATGATTGGCCAGCCAGCACAGGAGGCTGACTAATACATGACGCTCGAGCAATTGTGTAGTGTGAGTGGTCAGCTCCTTAAATATGCCACCCTATGCAGCGACTACCAATCGTAACACAAGGGCTTCCTCCAATGATCGCTGAAGGGCAGTGGTTTCCCGGAAGCTGTGTCACGCCCCGGGGAGTTATCTAGGTGACGAATAAACCTTACCCTACCATATTTACACGCCGATACAGCCCGATACAACCCGCAACCATCGCCTAGAAATCCACCTGTTTTAGGGCTCTGCTCTGAAACAGGTGCCTCAAGTGACGGGTGGCAACAACCGTGTTCACACGCCGCAACAGCGGGTTGATTTGGCGGTACAAGATACATTTCTCTCATGTACCCGGTTGTTGCCACCATCCTGTTGCAGCATGTAAAGGTACCATTAGAGTTGGGACAGCTAGTCCTGCTCCGTATTAGGAAGCCTCAAGGAAAGCTTCGAGCCAAGTGGGAGGCCAAAACCTACCGGGTAGTCGAACGCCCCTACCCCAACGGTCATGTATACCGAGTGCGGGGTGAAGACAGTGGCAACACCCGCACCGTACACCAAAACATGTTGCGCCCCTGCCGGTCCCAGACTGACTCCCCGACCACGGTACCCAGAGGGGGTGACGCTGCTGACATGACTGACATCATAGATACTATTCAGCATAGCTACCACGTTGACTTCAAGGCTGGTGACCCACCTACCCAGACCAGTTCTTCCCCCGGGGGACCGACTGAAGTGGAGCGTACAAAAGGTGACGAGGTGGGGAACAGCCGACCCACTGCTGGGGTCCCTCCCGGACGCTTCTACAGGGACCAGTATGTATGGCCCACTTCTCAACCAACCCCTGTGACATCTACAGCCATCACTGCCTTGGAACCGGCGGTTGTTGACAGGGACTGCCAACCTTTAAGTGGGGGGGTATGTAACGGAGTGGGTAGCCCTGACTGTATTATTATTGAAATGGACACTGAAGTGGACATTACACAGTCCGATACTGCCCCCTTGTGGACAAGTGCTGAAATTGCTGCAGAGATAAAAACACCGACTGCTGATCCCCTCCCACAACAGCCGTGTGCTCAGGAGGAAAAAGTGCGGGAAAGACAGAAGGAGACAGAGCTCGACCTGGACAGACCTGCCTGTGGGTGTTCCTCGAGAGAGGGCTTCCTTGCGACACCTTTCTGGAAAGATCACGCCACGGAAGCCGTTGCGATAACCCCCAGACTGCAGAACATTGTTACCATGAGCCTAACCTCACTGCAGAGCATCGCACTCCTAGAGCATATTCAGAGACTGTGACAGACACAAGGGAGCCACCTTCGAAATCTATATTTTTTTTCTTCTTCCCCGGACTGAGAGACTATAAATCGGTACCTGTGGAGAGGACTGAGGAAACCCCCTTCATCACTTCCCCTGGAATCGCCACCGTTAGACCCCAGGCCTGCGACGTGGGAGCTACGCCTTCTGTTATAGACTGGTAACGTACATTGAGGGAAAGCTAGAGAAAGAGATTGCCAGTACTGTTTTGTTTCTTGCCGTGCATCCGGAACTGAATATCAGGGTATTCAACCTTCCCTATGTGTGCAGCCAAACCGGTTGAATGTGTTATCACCATGTTTAATAGTAAAGAAATGTTTCCTCCCGATAAATCTGAGTATGGGGATTTTGTTGAAGCAGATCATAGACAACGCCCGCGGCCTTACTGCCGGTCACTTCACACCTCAGGAGTCAGCTGGAACCTCTGTATTAGAGCCTTCTTAATGGCCTCATAGTCCCCATCTAGTTCTCGAGGAAGAGCCACAAATGCCTCTAGCGCTTTTTCTCTCAGCGCTGCAATTAGGTACCGGGCATACTGGTCACGTGGCAGCTGGTACTGTAAGCAAGTCTTTTCAAAACCCCTCAGAAAAGTGTCCAGGTCACCTTTGTCATCCAGCACAGGAAAATGCTCTGGACGGGGCTTGAAGGTGGTTGGACTAGTCGATTCACAGTTCAGTGGGGTGGATGACTGCCTTCCCAGCTGGGCCATCCACAGGTCGTGCTCTCTCTGAGCTTGGGCTTGCCACTTAGCTCTTTCAGCCTCTCGCTCGGCTTGGGCTCGCCGCTCTGCAGCCTCTCGCTTGGCTTGGGCTCGCCGCTCTGCAGCCTCTCGGTATTGCTGAATGAGCTGCAGGCGTCCTTGATAATCCTCGGCGGGACAGTGCTGTAAGGCCAATTGCAGATAGGGGTCCACGCTGCCCTGGTCGCAGACGCGGCGTGCGTCTACACGTCGGACCTCTGCAGGAACACCTTCTAGGACTTGCCTTGAATCCACAGGTGGGGCCTCAGCAGCAACACCATCCATGCTTTGACTGACCTCTGCAGCCGGGAGCTGTGAAGCAGCACTGACAAGGCTTTGGCTGGCCTCTCCATTCTCTGGGCTGAGGTGACAGGCTTGCTCTGCTTCAAGTTGTGCAAGCTCTGCGACCATTTCTTCTCTGGTTTTGCCATTGGGGTCAATGCCTTTGGTCGTACATATTCCAGCAAGCGTGGCCCTTTTCTGCTTGCTGTACCAGATCTCTCCAACCAAGACCATGATTTCCAGAGAAAAAAAAAAGGATAGAAAACAAAGAGGGTAGGGGTAACTGCTCCATATACAGTATTGTCTCAGATCTAATAAACACTGAGTTTGATCTTCAAAACTTTTCTGCAGAGTTCTCATAAGAACTGTGCAAGTTTTTAGTGAGAGGAATGATTGCTCAAACTAGATCACTAATGTTCTATGATCCCACCGTGCTGCCACCAATTGTCACGAAGACTTAGTCAGGACCTGCAGCTCTCTGGCGCCCCCTTAGCCTGCTGGCCACATCCGGTATTGCCAGAAGATAAGAAAGGAGCCCAGCTGCCCTAATTTATGTTGTCTACTGCGGCACGTGATGTGACAGGATGTATATATACCACCAGTTCCTGCTAGGAACGTATATATACCTCGATCCAGTCACCCTCAGGCCCACAATATCACATAAATACAAAAAAGGTTATGCTGCCACCACCGATCTCTTACAGGTGGATCGGTAACCCGTATGATAGCGTAAAACGAACAGTGAGGTTGTGAGAGCTCGCTCATAGAACAAGGAGATCGAGACTATGGTAGTAAATTTTAATATTTTACTCCCAAAGACGGCAGTGATTATTTAAAAGATTTACAAGATATTACATAAGAGACAATGTACATGCATGCATAAACAGTTATGAAAATAAAAGGGATAAAAGAGAACTTGCCAGAACTAGCCACGCATGGATAAACTTAGATCCGGTGGGGGGGGGAGCAGCTCCCCAGAAAGGTGTGATTCCTCCACACAGCTGTAGTCTTGCTATGTCCGTGCCCCTGGGTGGAATCGCCCAAAAATGGCTTCTCTGGTTTTATTAAAGCCAGAGAACCTGTGGCCCCCCCCTCGTTGAGTTACCACTCCCTGGTAGGAGGGTCATCTGAGACCTCCTCTTTCACCATGCTTAATAAATCTTTATTCTTCATATCTGGGGATGGGGTGGGCCCACAAACATGATATACACCTCATGTTTACTTTCATTTAATTCTGAGAATATTGATACCAAATATGACCTATGTATGAGGTTCAGAAAGCCAGAACTCCTTTCCCAGGTTCCTGAGTGTTGCATAGATATACAAGACATATCATTAAATGCGCAAAACAGTGAATAACCTAAAAATATGAATTATGAGTATGTGGCATGAACGGGTCTTCTTAAATCTGACATTCACAAACTATATTCCAAGACAAAGAACTTTTGGCAGGACAGCTAGAAGCTTTAGCTCTGCCTCAGGTATTTATTGCTCTGCCGTCGTAAAAGTTGGATAGGGGAGGGGGACAGAGAGAGAGAGTGGCGGTTGCATGAATTGGATCTACAGAAACCCCTCAGTATAGAGAAAGCCTTATGTATAGGTTTTGGCTGATTGTCCAACCTCTTCCAATAATGAAACATATTCATACTTTCCTGACAGCATCCATATAAATGGCCCACCATGTGCATAAAAATGTCATCTGAATTATAATTTCTTAATGTCAATCCTCTTGTAAACCCTTGAAATAGTAGTTCCACATGTGAAACAAAGGAAGGCACAGGCATCAGCTGGATTTAATCATGGCTTTAAACCCTACTGACACGGCCAATTTCCATTTTTGCATTTTTGTTTTTGTCTGGCCTACAAGGGTCTGGGTACTCAGGTCTCGGGTGGCCGGATGCAGGGGTGTCACGGGTAGTCGGTGCCGGAGCCTGTGCCCTTGGGTGACAATAAAAGGGGTATTTACAGTTAATGAAAGTCGTGACGCCACCTGTAGGTCCGGTGATGGCACTCGCGCTGCTGGGCGGCTGCAAGGTGTTGTGGCTCTCTACAGGTATAGTGGGGTCCCTGGGGCTGTAAGGGGTAACAATGGTGGAATAGGGCAGCACAGTTGGAATGGGGCTGCACAGTCTTTTCTGTGAGGGACAGGCCGAAGGAATGGACACTCACACAAGAAAGTCTTTCCGGTACCTTTACTGATGGTTCTCCAGGTACACATCCACGGCTGAAGGAAACACCTTGGGACTTCCAACCGAGTGAGTTATAGGCCTCCTTGTCCTGCTCCCTTGTCTTGTGTCTGGCGTGTATGAAACCAGGCCTGACCTTTCCTGCTCTTTCACACCCGTGTTGCTGCACTGAGGGCACTCGTTTGGCTACTGCCATCTCTCCTGCAGCTCCTGGCTCTCAAATGTGGGTGCTGTGGGAAGCTAAGCCTCCACGGTTTACTGGGACTCTGCTGGGCTAACCTCTTTCCCTTGCAGGCTCAGACTCCAGTGACCAGTGTTCTCCTGGGGTGAGCCGGGATGGCTCCTCTGCCCCCACTGTAGTGTTCCTTGCCTCTGCCTTTCGTTCTCACTCTCTGGACCCTCACACTGGCTCTGGCGATGCACTGATCTCGAGCCTAGCATGGCTCCGGTAACCTGTTTTAGCTCACTAGGCTCTGAACTGATCTTCACAGTTCTGCTAGCGACTGCACACTCTGGCTAACTTCACCCCCAGCACCTGTATTTATAGGGGATCTGGCTTAACAGCAACCAGTAGAGCTCCCCCTATAGGCCTGGAGTGGAAGGTGTTGTGTGTAGGTGAGGTACCAGATGTGGAAATCCCTTAGTGAACTAGTTGGTTCTGTGCCTTACCTGGCACAGGGCACCACATTTTCTTCCTCCACTTCGATTGCTGCCAGCATGTGTTAGATTTCGCTGTCAGAATTAGACAGCGTGATCTAAGGAGTCAACAGGTGCACTTGTCATCTGATCAGTTCATTTGACATGTGCAAGGACTCATGCGAGCTCAGCACATGAGCTTTCTTCAAAGGAAGGGACAAAACCATTTATTTTACTACAGTGTATTGGAAAACAATTCCAAATGTGGTGAAATTATGAAAAAAATCCATCAATTCTGAAATTATTTTTTGGGAATTGTCCTTACAGTGTATATTGTGTGGCAAAAATTTCCTGACAATGTGATACTCCTCATCAATATGATTATGGCAACACCAAACAAGTCCAATTTTTTAAAACGTTTTTTGCAATAATTAAAAAAAAAACAGAAATTTGTAAATAATTTTTTTATTGTTTCGCCATTTTCCAACAGCTGAAATGTTTTCAATACATTTCCAGTCAATAGAGCCAGGTCAGATAACATTTTTACTTACATCTCTTTGGTATGGATATGAAGTTTTGATTGATTGTTATAGCATGTTTTTGTAGTATTGTGGCAAACAAAACAATGACATTTTGGTGTTTTTACATTTTTTTTATATTTACATTGTTTACATTGTTTATTGATTGGATAATTATTCTTATATTTTGATACTTCAGACTTATATGAATGAGGCAATCCCAAATGTATTTTTTTACTTTATTTTTAATGGGGCGTAAAAAGGGGTGTGATGTGGAACTTACATTTGGTTTGTATTTTTGAAAACTTTTTTTACTTTTCAGTATGCTTGTTAGTCCACTTAGGGAACTTCAACCTATGATCGTCTGATTGCTTCTTGCTTCTGCTATATTCAGCAATACCACAGTATTACTGTACACAGTAAAAATTGCATGCATGGAGACAGGTAGTCTTTCAAGTGAGCTCCATAAGCAGGTCTTGGCTGTAATACACAGCCATTGCTTGCTGGGTATGGGAATGACACACCACATGAGCCCACTTCTTACACCCGCTACTGGCTTGTGCCATACATGTATGCAGGATGTCTGTAAGGGGTTAGTTATTTGTACAGAGAATTTCTCTTATGGCCTAAATCATAACGCATTACTGTGGTCATGCTGTATTACTGATGAAAAGTGACCTCTACAGAACAAGATGCGTCAATCCATTATGAAGCCTTGTGAACAATGTAAAAACTACAAAAATTCAGTTTTGTGTTTGTCTTTTTATAAATGTATAAAGTGACACAAACAATTGGATTACAAAGTTTAAATATTGTTTAGCATAAATACTTGATGTAAGCAATAGCTCACTTTTTTAAGAACCCAACCATTTAACCGGGATTGTGACCACTGTGTAGTGGTGGAAATGTCTGGTATTATGTACAGATCAATGTTAGCTTACCACTCGTGCCATGGATGGTCCCAAACTGCAAATTAGTCAGTCATGTTAAAAAAAAACAAGAGCATACACCAAAATATTGTAATCCTCTATGGAAAATACTTTGCAAAGCAAAAAAAACATACACAACTGCTAATAAATTATTATCCCATGTAAACCAGAAACCTCTGCAGCTCCTAAGATTTTCTTCTACACAAAGCAGCGTCTGTAGAGGATTACAATATTTTCCAATAGGCCATCAGAAGACACTGTTTTAGTAGAAAGAAGTATATCAGCATACAGAGAGCTAAACTGTTATGTATGAGTGATGACCCGATCACAGTATATCCACGTCATCTCACAAATTAGGACATGAGATTAACATAATTAGGACTACAGCACTAAAGCTAGGGATTATATTCACATTACTGTGCAGAGGAGCCAACATGGTGCTGCAGTTCTACATATTGCCTACATCCATAACATGACACTAAGCTATTTTTTTCCTGCTGAATGTTAGATGAGATACAATCAGTAGTCAATGAAGCCATTAAAAAGCTCCCACTAGGTTATGTTACAGACAAGGGTTTGTAATGTTTTTTCTAAGCAGTTACATGAAAGAGAAAGCAATGAGGTTACATCATTGATTACTATTACATAACACCAATAGATAATGATATCCATTGTGTATGAATTGTGTAACTGCTACTCTACCAGACAAATGTGACACTCCACCATGTAGGTGCCACAAAAGGGGTACTACACCCATAAAAGCGGTGTAGTCACCCCACTGCAAGTGAATTTATGGACAGTAGGCGGAACCCAAAAAAACCCACACTCCACATTAGTCACACAGTGGGAGGGAACCTGAGAGGGTATATAATAGCCCCAGGGGGAGAAAGGAGGTGGTCTTCGTTCGCCTCCAGGGTTGGGGAGCTAGATAGATCCAGGCAGGGAGACTGCGGCACGAAGGAGGGTCACCTCGACTGAGGGACCCAGGGAAACGAGTACAGATCCCAGACAGAGGAGAGAAGGGAGTAAGGAGCTCGAGTGAGGGAGTTCACTCAAAGGAAGTAACCGGGTATCGGAGCCCACACCTGTGGTAACCTTTAAGGACTGCAGAGAATCCGTTGAACGGGGGTATTTCCAGATACAGCCCTGACTCCTAAAGCACCCATTAGAGGGGTATCAGACACCGCAACGACCAATTGTAGTGATCAACAGATGGTTCACCCGACGGGAGCAAGGGAGGTAAAGAGAGACAGCAGGAGGTCAGACTTAATCTTCATGAGGTCAGGCTTCACCCCGCTACTGGGAAGCAAGGGAACAGGAGGAACAAGAAAGGCATACACACGGGTTCCGTCTACCTAAAAAAGATCTGCTTGCAGCCACCCGTAGCCACTTGTCATTATAATATCTTACTGCACTGAAGGACTGTAATGACTGCAAAGTTCCAGTAAAGTACCCGGTGAAGTGACTTTTGACTCTGCTGCATATTCTTTCCACAAACTGATTCCTTCCACAGAATCACTACCCCGAAGTTCCAGTCCTGCCTGCGGAGGACTACACCATCATTGCCACAATACCTGAGACCACCGGAGGACTGTAGTGGCGCTGGTGACATCTCACCAGGTACTGCAGGTGGCGTCATGAACAGGATCCTGTGCCCGGTACCACCGGGTACTGTGCGCCTTTGAACTTGGAATTTTGCTTAAAATTGACTTTTTCTGCCTTTGCTAGGCGCCAAAAATGGGTTCCCGCCATTATTGCATGAGGAACCAAGATGGTGCCGTAGCCATGAAGTAAACACCATGTGCAAGCCCGGGGGCGTGCTTCAGCCTCTAGAAGAAGGAGGGCCTAGACAGAGGCGCCAAAAAGTGTGGCCGCCCCGATTGCCATCAATCAATCAGGGGAGCGGCCCACAGGAAGTTTCCAGGGAGTGCCAGCCCATAGCTGGACAAACTGGAAAAGAAGGATAGACGCCATCAGACTCCTTCATACCCGGCAGCATGGCAGCACCCCAGTGGAGAGACGTTGTGCGGGAGTTGGAGGAGCAGACCCGCGCCAAGCGAGGCGACCCAGCAGCGGCGTCCTTCTTAACCATCGATGGGGATGCTGATTACTGGCGGGATGCTTTTACCCGGCTCCGCCAAGAGATGGAACAGACATTGACTTGGGTGTGTCAGCGGTGGAGTGCCGAGTGGACCTTCGAGCTGTCTGCTAGGAGGACGGCCCGTGAGGCACGGGAGGCGGCAGTAGCAGAACGAGCGGTAGAGGAGTACCGCGCTTCCTTACCACCACCCGTCCAAACCCGGGACATGGGGACCCCGACCGAGCCCCCAACTCCACCACCGTCCCGGGCCAGCAGTTGTCTCCGGCTGGAGGCAGCTCAACCACCCATAGTGACGACGACGCGGATGGCTTCGAGAAACCGGACGGAGCCTCGGGAGGGAGCACTCCAGAAGCAGCTTGGTGGACCATGTGGCAACGGCACCAGCGAGGATTTCCCGCCATTCTGCATTCCGCGGAAATGCGTGCAACACCGAGAGATTCCAGCAGCAGTTCACCACCCCCACAGTACCAGCCACTACAGAGCACCCGGCCAGCCCTGGATGAAAGAGACCAGGTGGCGATGCAGAGGCGACGCGAGGACTGGTATCAAAGAGAATAGCCCCCAGGATACGGGATCAGGTGTGGCCGCCATTCCCCGTGACAAAGTTAACCCCTTTCTGCTGCCTGATACCCGAGTACCCCACACCCTGGGGCGCAACACAAACAATAGGTATCCATCAGCAAACATGGAGGACACCTTGAGGATAGATGATATGCAAAGGATGTGGTCTATATCGACATACTGGTGTTTCGGTTTAAATAATATTGGGAAAGAATGATTGCCATATCTAGCTAATATGAGCATCAAAGCTCACCATCTAAAAGTAAGGCCCCCTTCACACTGCATGATTTCACTGATCGGTGTCCATCAGTGTTTGTGTGCCAAAACCAGGAGTGTCTCCAAAACTCAGTACAGGTGTCAATCTTTCAATTATAGTTTTTCTCTGCAAGCTTCACTCCTGGTTTTAGCTCACAAGCACTGATGGACACTGATTGGTGAAATCATGCAGTGTGAAGGGGGCCTAAAGGCTGTCTACAATGAAACATGGTGGTGCAGTCATGATATGGGCATAAGTGAAAATATAAAAACAATAACCACCAACTAACTGTTCATTGAAAACATTAGAAATCAGTTGTCTTTTCTGTGATCTGTATGCACTAGATTTGTGGGTTTGTTTCCGATGACTTCATATAATATTGCATTGAAATTAAATTATCTAATTAAATACAAGGTTTCTGTAAAAACTTGTTGAAGGTGTTCTCTGACCATTTCTACTACCCCTGTTATTTTACCAAGTATCTCATGAAGCAGAAGGCTGGCATGTGGCTGGGATAAAATGGGTATGTATAAAAAAAAGGGAATATTACCAACAGGCACAATGCCAAAGCGTTTCAATAGCTTTTCACTCCCTGAAGCTTGACAAGAGAGGCTTTGAGTATCCAGTATCCCAGTGTCTATTCAAGTCATGCTCTTTATTTTTCAGTCTGCTACACAACAAGCAAATTGTGTCTTGTAAAAGGAGCCAACCAGTGCAAAGCTCCTATAACTGAAAAGAAATGGTGTGCAAGCCTCAGTGCACATCTTGGGAATTGTGATCGGTTTTCAAAATCTTATTAACTGTGGTAAATGACAATCAAAAATGCAATGGATTAACTGCAGGCAGAAACAGTTTTAAATTAGGTGGGGCCGTAGGCAAAAGTTAAAAGTGAGGCCCCAACTGCTAACATGTTGCACCATCACACACAAGCAAACGTCAGATCTTTAAAGCGCGATCGACTATAGTAATGTCATCCAGCATTAGTACATCGACTCCTCACACAGGCTAACAAAGAGCGATGGGGTTAGAGCAGTCACTATTGGATCATTCTTTCCACTTAGGGCCCTTTACATACTGAGACTTTCCAGCGATCCCACCAGTGATCCGACCTGGAAAGGATCGCTGGAAAGTCTCTATGCAGTCGCTGGTAAGCTGTCAAACAAGCAGACTTGCCAGCGACCAGTCAGCAGCGTCATTGCTGGTAACCAAGGTAAACACCGGGTAACTAAGTAGCGTGCTCTGCTTAGCTACCCGGTGTTTGCCCTGGTTACCAGTGCCCAGCATCTAATCTGCGCCGCTGGGCATTTGCTGGGAGGTCGCTGATCGTTGGTCTCTCGCTGTCACACGGAGCGATGCGTGCTGACCAGCGGGATACCAAGGACCAAAAAAAGGTCCTGAACGACGTGCAGGGATCAGAGACCTCACAGCAGGGGTCAGATCGCTGATGCGTGTCACACACTGCAACAACTCTGGAGAGGTCGCTGTTATGTCACAAAACCTGTGACATTTCAGCGACATTGCTAGCGATGTTGCAGTGTGTGAAGTACCTCATAGATACCATGTTATCAGTAGCACATTTACAACAGGCGATGTGCTGCTGAGAACAATGGTCCTAATTTAATAAGACTGGTTTTGTGCATGCTTGTCTTAATAGATGAAGCCACTGTAGTAATATTCACCCAGTAATTAAAAAGTAAACACCACTTAATGAATTAGGAATTTTACTAGCCCCTTGTGTCTCCAGCACAAAAGTACATAACAAACGCATGTATATACACACAGAACATGCAGTATGTTCATAATAATATTTATTCACTTACCGTATATAGTGTCATTAATTCCACAGCGCTTTACAGACATCATTATCACTATCCCCCTTGAGGTTCACAATCTACATTCCTTATCAATATGTCTTTAGAGTGCAGGAAGAAACTGGAGAAAAACCATGCAAACTCATGTGCCTCATTGTTTGGCGTCCCTTATATCTATTTAAAGCCAGCTTGTATGTAGACTGTAACATGGTAGCTTTCCTGATGAAGGAGCGAGGATACGCTCAGAAACGCATTGAATAAGGGTGCCATTATTCTCTGAACTATTGTGGTCTTTTTCCAAGTACGGCTAGCGTGGATCAAAGAGCACGGTCTTTCCTGGATTTGTATTTACCGCCACGGACCTCGTGGAGTGTGGATCCAGAGGCAGCTGTATTGTGCGCATATACTGGTCATGGGTCCCACAACCTGACCAGGTGAGAAGTTACCTTGATTTCATTGAACTTCCAAAAAACGGATAAGACCGTACTTATGCTTGTGTTTCCTCATTTTTAGCTTTTTGTATAGAGCACTCATGTTAAATACAAAAGAGCAAGTGATAAACAATTTACAATGTTGGCCAAAAGTATTGACACCCCTGCAATTCTGTCAGATAATACTCCGTTTCTTCCTGAAAATGATTGCAATCACAAATTCTTTGGTATTATTATCTTCATTTAATTTGTCTTCAATGAAAAAACACAAAAGAGAATGAAGCAAAAAGCAAAACATTGATCATTTCACACAAAACTCCAACAATGGGCCAGACAAAAGTATTGGCACCCTCAGCCTAATACTTGGTTGCACAACCTTTAGCCAAAATAACTGCGATCAACCGCTTCCGGTAACCATCAATGAGTTTCTTACAATGCTCTGATGGAATTTTAGACAATTCTTCTCTGGCAAACTGCTCCAGGTCCCTGATGTTTGAAGGACGCCTTCTCCAAACTGCCATTTTTAGATCTCTCCACAGGTGTTCTATGGGATTCAGGTCTGGACTCATTGCTAGCCACCTTAGAAGTCTCCAGTGCTTTCTCTCAAACCATTTTCTAGTGCTTTTTGAAGTGTGTTTTGGGTCATTGTCCTGCAGGAAGACCCATGACCTCTGAGGGAGACCCAGCTTTCTCACACTGGGCCCTACATTATGCTGCAAAATTTGTTGGTAGTCTTCAGACTTCATAATGCCATGCACACGGTCAAGCAGTCCAGTGCCAGAGGCAGCAAAGCAACCCCAAAACATCAGGGAACCGCCGCCATGTTTGACTGTAGGGACCGTGTTCTTTTCTTTGAATGCCTCTTTTTTCTCCTGTAAACTCTATGTTGATGTCTTTGCCCAAAAAGAGAAAACATTCTTCCAAAACGTTTTAGGCTTTCTCAGGTAAGTTTTGACAAACTCCAGCCTGGCGTTTTTATGTCTCGGGGAAAGAAGTGGGGTCTTCCTGGGTATCCTACCATACAATCCCTTTTCATTCAACGGCGACGGATAGTATGGGTTGACACTGTTGTACCCTCGGACTGCAGGGCAGCTTGAACTTGCTTGGATGTTAGTCAAGGTTCTTTATCCACAATCTTGCGTTGAAATCTCTTGTCAATTTTTTTTTCCGTCCACATCTAGGGAGATTAGCCACAGTGCCATGGGCTTTAAACTTCTTGATGACACTGCGCACGGTAGACACAGGAACATTCAGGTCTTTGGAGATGGACTTGTAGCCTTGAGATTGCTCATGCTTCCTCACAATTTGGTTTCTCAAGTCCTCAGACAGTTCTTTGGTCTTCTTTCTTTTCTCCATGCTCAATGTGGTACACACAAGGACACAGGACAGATGTTGAGTCAACTTTAATCCATGTCAACTGGCTGCAAGTGTGATTTAGTTATTGCCAACACCTGTTAGGTGCCACAGGTAAGTTACAGGTGCTGTTAATTACACAAATCAGAGAAGCATCACATGATTTTTCTAACAGTGTCAATACTTTTGTCCACCCCCTTTTTTATGTTTGGCGTGGAATTATATCCAATTTGGCTTTAGAACAATTCTTTTTGTGTTTTTTTCATTGAAGATAAATTAAATGAAGATAATAATACCAATGAATTTGTGATTGCAATCATTTTCAGGAAGAAACTGAGTATTATCTGACAGAATTGCAGGGGTGTCAATACTTTTGGCCAACACTGTATGTTTAATCTATTTTTTATTTCAAAAACAAATATACAACTTACTAAACAAACATCAGCTTACAATATTGTTTTTGAAATTTTTCATCCATTACCATACTCAGAAGTCTGAAGAACAATAATCATATTACTCACTAAACATATTATATCAAGAGAACCAAAAGCTATAGACATTTTTATCCATCTTCACCAATTCAAGCAAGTCCTAGGTCGAAGTGGTGGCTCAATCCCCATCACCCGCTCACTATTCCAGTTTAACAAGTATATAAAATTCTAAACATATATAAAACTAGCTGTGGTACCCGGCTACACCCGGGTTAATAGATAACTGCTGTTAGCTATAACAAAATAGAATTTGAATATGTCATATTAATGACCTGTAGGAAAATAGAAGCTGAACTGTGATTGGTTGCTATAGGCAGCCTAATAAATCTCCAGCCAACAGTAAACCCTCCCCCCGGCCTGGCAGTATATATTACCTTACACATACTCATAAAAGACAGCTCATGTGACTGACATCTGCCTTAATTCCCTATATGGCACATGTGTTGCACATTGGCTGTTTTTAATCAGGTGTTTATATTTGGAAATTAAAGATACCAGGGCGTATGAGGTGAGTTGTGAGGCGATTTGTGCACATCTGTGTCTGTCTGTGTGGTGTGTGTGTCCCTGGGGTGTGTGTGTCCCTGGGGTGTGTGTGTGTGCCCCAGTGGTGTGCGTGTGTGTCCCTGTGGGGGGGGGGTCCCTGTGGTGTGTGTCCTTTTGGGAGGGAGGGGTTTCCCTGTGGTGTGTGTCCATCCCTATGGGGTCTGTGTGTTCCTGTGGGGTGTGTGTGTGTGTCTCTGTGTCCCTGTGGGGTGTGTATGTGTGTATGTCCCTGTGGGGTGAGTTCATGTGTCCCTATAGGGTGTGTATGTGTGTGTGTCCCTGAGGGGGGAAGGTGTCTGTGTGGTGTGTGTCTCTGTGTTGTGTGTGTCTCTTTGTGGTGTGTGTTTGTGTTTGGGTGCATGGTAAGTATCCAATGTTGGGGCTCCACCTTAGCTGTTACTCTTTGTGTGCATGTGGTGTGTATACATGTCCCTGTGCGTGCTGAATATTCCATGTCAGGGCCCCACCTTAGTGACTATATGCTGTTAGTCTTTGGTGCTGTCATTAAGCCCCTCTCATTCACAACTGTCAACTGGTAACTCTCCATTATGTAGATAGGGCCAAAATTGTTTGGTGAATTGGAACGCGCGGGGTTAAAATTTCACCTCACAACATAGCTTATGACGCTCTCGGAGTCCAGATGTGTGACTGTGCAAAATTTTGTGGCTGTAGTTCTGACGGTGTAGATGCCAATCCCGGACATACATACACACATACACACATTCAGCTTTATATATTAGATAAACGCAAATTCGTACATCCCACTGCAAAGTAGGCATTAATCAACTGAGTAATTTAGAGTCCCAATCTTCTACATGAAATACAGGGGTTGGACAAAGTAATGGAAACACCTGGAAAAATCAACTAAAAAGGTTAGTTTAATATGGTGTAGGTCCACCTTTTGCTGCGATTACAGCCTCAATTCTCCGAGGTATGGTTTCATACAAGGTGATATCATTGGCCCGGCGGATCTCCACGAAATAGCACCCCGGATCATCACAGAACCTCTGCCATGTTTTACGGTTGGGAGAAGACAGTCTGGATGGAATGCTTCTTTCGGCTGTCTCCAAACGTACACTCGGCCGGAGGTCGGAAAATGGGGTAAACGATGATTCGTCTGAGAAATATCACATGTTTCCACTGCTCGAGGGACCAATTCTGGAGGTTTCTACACCACTCTAAACTCTTGGAAATATTTGTAATTGAGAGCAGCAGTTTTCTAATTGCAGCTCTTCCGTGGAATCCAGATTTATGCAGCTCCTGACGAACAGTTTTTGTGGAAACTGGGTTCTGTAGGTGTTCATTGAGCTCAGCAGTGATTTTCAGAGCCGTGGTCTTGCGATCCTCTCTCACAATTCGCTTTAGAGTTCGACGGTCTCTCTCAGTCAACTTTGACTTTCGGCCGGACCTGTGCTTTGCTGCGGATGTTTTTCCTTCTCTTTCTAACACAGTCATTACTTTGGAGACAGTACCTCTTGACACGCCAAGCATTCGGACACTTTCTGTTACAATAGCGCCTGCCATACGAGCACCAACAATTTGGCCTTTTTGAAAATCCGAATGGTCTGCCATTGGTATCACGTTCTCATCAATGTTCTTACAATTCGGCAAAACAAACAGTTAATTTACATACACATATCACTTAACACAAATAATCACCTGCAAAACATTAATATATGTCACGGTTTGCATGTTTATAACGTGTCCGAAGATTATGACGCCAGAACGCTAGGTGTTTCCATTACTTTGTCCAACCCCTGTTCTTCTACAACAATTTAGCAGCAAACTATATGAAAGGGTAGAAATTGGGAAAATTGGAGTAAGGACATCTCACTCTCATTCAGAAAAGGGTAAAGACTGGGTAGGAGTAGGAGGACCTCCCATTCATTCAGTAAAGACCAAAAACTAGGTTGCAATGGAGGGGGGCAGAGGCTCTCTCCACTCTTTCCTCCCCAAACAGCTCTCGAGAGCCCAAAGAATTCAGGAACATTAATCACTGGCCCCAAACCAGTAAAAACGTATCTTTTGTGCTGTTAATTTCGCCCGTAAGGTCTTCCATTTTGTATTATCTTGCCATCTCCTCCAACTGTTCAGTCGGTCGAGGACACTATGATTTCTTCCAGCATCTTGGAATAACCAAGCAGGCTGCTGTTAAACAAAACCTAACTATATCCATTTTTTGTGATCCTACTGAGTCAGTGAGCACTGTCAAAAGGGCAACCAAGGGGTCCTACTCACATCCCTCCTAATGATTATTTGATAAACAAACACCAACTCCCAGAAGGGTTGAATTCCGTCACAACTCCACTCCACCATATATGCAGCATTGATCCCTTGTCTTTATTACACCTTCAGCACTTATCTGAAACAAGGGAACATGACATGTACTGTAAGTTCGCTGGGCAGTGGTACCAGTGAGATAATATTTTAAAGTTCTCCACCTGTCCCACACATGCCATAGATAATTTGTGGGCCAAGGTACACACCTCCTTCCAATCTGCCCCAGAAATTTCGGTTTCCAATTCCTCCTCCCATCTTTCCATAAATTTGGGTCTAACCACCTCATCTCTCTGGCCTAACAACATATAGATAATAGACACACAGTGAGTAGGTGGGGTCACCACTACAATCAACCTGTCAAATTGCGAAAGGAGCATAACAAACCTTCCCAGTCCTTGCCCTCTAGTTAGGAAAGACCACAGCTGGTAGTACTCAAACCAGGACAGCTCATCTCCAGCCCTACATAGAGAGTCAAATGGTTCCAGACCTCTTCCCCAGAGGATATGAAGGAATCAGGGATCGTCTCCTCTGCTCCAGCCCATAAAGCGCTCAGCTCGTACTGCCATGGGAAACTCTGGATTCGAGAAAAGCAGAGACAAAGGCCCCCTACCTAAAAAAAAAAAAAGGAATTCCATTTTAGTCTCTAGGTCCCACAATCTTGACACGCCCCTCCAGGGCCTTAGGATACTCGGGACCGGGCTGTTTTGAGGCTTCATTATGGGGATCACATGGACAGAGGACCTGACTCCATGACCCTGGTGGTGTCATTAAAAGTTCAGTGTGGGTGGCTCTCTCTCTTAGGGATAGGGATCTGGCGTGGAGGATTCATTCTAGAACGGACTACTGGACCTGGGAATACTAGTTAATTTGTACGTAACACCAACCGCAGGTTGCAGCTATAGATGGCCACCGCTGCACGACAGTCTTCCTAGGGTCGATGGTTGGGAGGCAGCAATGTTCTTAAGCCCTCTATGGGTAGGGCTGACCCCTAAGGTGGCCATACGTGTTAAGAAAGTTCAGTGCAGTCTTAGTGCAGCAGCCTGCTGAGCACTGGGTTCTCGTAGTCAGGGATCCAGCCACTCACTGGTAGTAGGATGGTACATAATCGGCACCCCTTCTCTGTCCTTTCCAGGTCGTCTCACACAGCGCTTGCCTTACCTGTCCTGCCTTGCACCTCGCCACACAGAGCTCTCAGCCAGTGACTGAGAGATGTTCTTAGGAGTTAACCTGCAGTGTCTCCCCTTAGCCCTATGCTTGCCACCTTTTCAGCAGATGTGCACTGTTGTCATCCGTGTCACTGTCGAAGTGCCACACAGTCTCCGGGTTGCTAGTTGAGCCTGGTCTGGATTGTCCACTAGTCTTGGAGTTCCCGGTGCCCCTGTTCTTTGGCCTAGTCCCTCCACTTCCTTGCGCTTTACAATGAATTTGAGCCAGGCCCGGACTGATAGGCAGGAAGGGCAGGACTTTTCCAGAGGGGCTGCCCACTGGTTGGCTGCGTGGGCCACCCGCTCCTCCAGCCGCAGGCCTGCTACTTTACGTCATCTGCCGCCGAGCGGCCGTGGCATTAAGGGGGCGGGGCCACGGACATGAGGGGGCGGGGTCATTTCCCCAAAGCAGGGACCCACTTTGACCAATCAGGATCGACAGGTCACTATCTTCATCGCATTCCATATCCCTCCCTGAGCCGATCATGTGACCCCTGATGCCTCCCCTCTATGTGACATCATCACAGGTCCTGCTATATGTGAGTATCATGTCTGTGTCTGTCTGTCTTTCTGTCTGTCTGTGTGTTTGACAGTGTCTGTGTGTCTGTTTGTGTGTCTGTCTATAAAGAACACTATACTTTATATACTGGTCCACACTACATGCTGTATTAGTGTGCCTATATACTGTATGTAGTGTGGAGCAGTATATAAAGTATAGTGATGTGTATACAAAATATACACCAGCACTCTCAGATGTGCATAGACTCCTCAGTCTGTACTGCATACAGCGGCCAGTCTGCACTGTACATAAGACGGCCAGTCTGCACTGTGCATACAGTGGCCAGTCTGCACTGTGTACACAGCGGCCAGTCTGCACTGTGTACACAGCAGCCAGTCTGCACCGTGGACACAGCGGCCATTTTGCACTGTGCACACAGCGGCCATTCTGAACTGTGCACACAGCGGCCAGTCTGCACTGTGCATACAGCGGCCAGTCTGCACTGTGCACACAGCGGCCAGTTTTCACTGTGCACATAGCGGCCAGTCTGCACTGTCCACACAGTGGCCAGTCTGCACTGTGCTCACAGCGGCCAGTCTGGACTGTGCACACAGCGGCCAGTCTGCACTGTGCACACAGCGGCGAGCCTGCACTGTGCACACAGCGGCCAGTCTGCACTGTGCACACAGCGGCCAGTCTGGACTGTGCTCACAGCGGCCAGTTTGGACTGTGCTCACAGCGGCCAGTCTGCACTGTGCTCACAGCGGCCAGTCTGCACTGTGCACACAGCGGCCAGTCTGCACTGTGCTCACAGCGGCCAGTCTGCACTGTGCACACAGCGGCCAGTCTGCCCTGTGCACACAGCGGCCAGTCTGCACTGTGCACACAGCGGCCAGTCTGCACTGTGCACACAGCGGCCAGTCTGCCCTGTGCACACAGCGGCCAGTCTGCACTGCGCGCACAGCAGCCAGTCTGCACTGTGTATACAGTGTCCAGTCTGCATTCTGCACACAGCGGCCAGTCTGCACTGTGTATACAGCGACCAGTGTGCAGTGTTCATACAGCGGCCAGTCTGCAATGTGCACACAGCAGCCAGCCTGCAATGTGCACACAGTGGCCAGTCTGCAATGTGCACACAGCGGCCAGTCTGCACTGTGCACACAGTGGCCAGTCTACAGTGTGCACACAGCGGCCAGTCTGCAGTGCGCACACAGCGGCCATTCTGCACTGCGCACACAGCGGCCAGTCTGCAGTGTGCACACAGTGGCCAGTCTACACTGCGCACACAGCGGCCAGTCTGCACTGCGCACACAGCGACCAGTCTGCACTGTGTATACAGTGGCCATTCTGCACTGTGCACAAAGCGGCCAGTCTGCACTGTGCACACAGCGGACAGTCTGCACTGTGTATACAGCGGCCAGTCTGCACTGTGCACACAGCGGCCAGTCTGCACTGTGTCTACAGCGGCCAGTCTGCACTGTGCTCACAGCGGCCAGTCTGCACTGTGCACACAGCGGCCAGTCTGCACTGTGCACACAGCGGCCAGTCTGCACTGTGTATACAGCGGTCAGTCTGCACTGTGCTCACAGCGGCCAGTCTGCACTGTGTATACAGCGACCAGTCTGCACTGCACACACTCAAAATTAGAATGAAAAAAATTGAACACACGCCAAACGGTGTAAGTAGAATGAACTGTGTTTTTATTTTCTTGCAGTCGAGCACAACGTATAAGTATACAGTGTAACGTTTCGGCTTTTATAGCCTTCTTCAGACACTGATTTTTAACTAGATACAAGTGAACAAATAACAGAAAAAAATGTCACAAAACATAGAGATGAAATGTTTCTTCACATAATTGTATACAAGAGACAGTAATAAAACACAGATACATCCGGTGAAACAAAAGTATCCAAATACATTAGTGCGGAGAACATATGGCAAAGCAGAACTGCCCATACCTAAATGCGCTTTGTGCTTAAAAGGGAAACTGCAACGTGGATAAATGAAATCAAATGTCAAAACTCTGTGTATAGAAACAAACAATTATTCAAACATAATTGTATGTAAATACATGTTATCATATGTAATGTCTCGGGTAAAATATACCATGTAGGGAGTAAGGGCCCTTTCACATCAGCGGTATTTTCAAATCGCGGCAGATGCGGTGAAAAAACCGCATCTGCCGCGATTACCGCATAACCGCGACACTTGCGGCACACTTGCGGCAAGCCCCATGCAATGTCTATGCGGCTTGCGGTAAGGGTGCGGCAAGTGCGGTTTCGGCACTTGCCGCAGGTGCGGCCGCGAAAAAAACTGCTGCTTGCAGCGTTTTTTTTCGCGGCCGCACCTGCCGCAAGTGCCGAAGCCGCACTTGCCGCACCTGCCGCACCCTTACCGCAAGCCCCATAGATATTGCATGGGGCTTGCCGCAAGTGTGCCGCAAGTGTCGCGGTTATGCTGTAATCGCGGCAGATGCGGTTTTTTCACCGCATCTGCCGCGATTTGAAAATACCGCTGATGTGAAAGGGCCTTAACAGAGTTACTACTTATGTACGAGAAGACCATGAAAATAAAATATAATAGAAAAAGAAAAAAATGAATATCTGAAAAAAGGAAGGTTGGGGTTATATAAAGCTAGGCTCACCATAGGACGTTTGGTAAGCACAGTGTTCAGGGTCATCTGTATCAAATGTCAAGGGATTCCAACGTGGTTCTATGGTGAACATGCAGAAAAGCGATGAGCTCTGTTTACAATTGTAGTCAATAGGATCTGTGTATAAAATACAATAACGGATAGATTCTGCCATCTAAGTACTTACAAAGAAAGAGAAACAATCGCTGGTAGTTTACCTGAAGCCTATGTCCGAGGATTTTAATACTTTGTGGTTCTATGTATCCCTTAAGTAGTATGAAAGTGAGTCTGGAATAAATGAGCGTATTATAGCACTAATAGTCCAAAGCAATAGAAAAAAGCCTCATACTCATCATAGGGAAATAGTCGAAGAGACAGACCTTATTGATCACATAGCTTCTCAGTAACCTCTAGATCAGGGGTCTCAAACTCGGCTGGGTTGGTGGGCCGCACATAGAAAAAAATTGATATAGGGGGGCCGCATTGATATAGGGGGGCTGCATTGCTTGTAGGACTAAGTCATATTTTTAGTATTACCAGTACAAATCCTGATCCCTTTCTTGTAGTAATGTCCCCATCCTGTAGTAATGTCCTTTTCTACTGATGTCCCCCATCCTGATCCCCTTTTCTAGTGATGTCCCCCATCCTGATCCCCTTTTCTAGTGATGTCCTCCATCGATCATGGTCCCCTTTTGTAGTGATATCCCCATACTGATCTCCTTTTGTAGTGATGTCCCCCTTCCTGATCTCCTTTTCTAGTGATGTCCCCCATCCCATTCCCCTTTAGTAGTGATGTCCCCCATCATGATCCCCTTTAGTGATGATGTCCCCATCCCGATCCCCTTTTATAGTGATGTCCTCCATCCTGATCTACTTTTATAGTGATGCCCCCCATCCTGTTTAACCTTCTTTTTACACACTCAAATACACACTCTATCACACTCACACACAACCCTCCCACCCACACACACATACTCACACACACTCACACATCCTCATACACACTCTTACACTCACACATCCTCATACACACATCGAAACTTGCACACACTTTCTTATACACACATCCTCACTCACACACTCACCCTCACACACACACACCTTCTCACACACACTCACACTTTTCTCACTTTAATGATGTATCACTCCAGTGCAGGGGACCGCCGCGGTCCCCGCTGTACTGACTTCCAGCCTCCACTGTGCTATGACTTCATCCAGCCGCCGCTCAGACAAGCTCTGTTGCTCATCAAGATCAATGCAATCTGCCAGCCAAAGGCCTGCATGTGACGTCATATTCTGCCGTCAGCTGCGGGCCTCTCATTGGCTGGCAGCTTGCATTGATCTTGCTGAGTGGCAGAGCCTGTTAGTGCTGCAGACGGAAGTCATCACACAGTGGGGACTGCAGCGATCCCCTGCACTGGGAAGATGCATCATTAAGTTGTCCAAGGTGCTGCGGGCCGCATAGTGAAGCCCCAGGGGCCGCATGCGGCCCTCGAGCCATGAGTTTGAGACCCCTGCTCTAGATGCTGTTCTCACTAACAGAACTGCCTAGGGATGGACAGAATATAAAATGTCACTATAGTACTATTAGAAAAGAGTATCTCAATCATGGTGTACATATATTGCATAGTATCTACCTTAATGCAGAAAGGGAAGAGAGCCCCTGGCTTCTAGCAGTGCCCCAGAAGGACTGTGCAACTTGAAAGGAGATAAATGCCTACAAATAAAGCATAAGCAGTGAAAAGATGCAAAGTCAGGGTCTAATGCCCAAACAGTGCTAGTTTACCTTAGGCAAAGCAGCTGTGCAGCGTGCTGGGGTGGTGGGGACAGTGTGCCTGAAGCTGTGAGCCTATATAGTATGTGCCCAGGTGCTGTGCATCGCCGCATCCTCGGACATAGGCTTCAGGTAAACTACCAGCGATTGTTTCTCTTGCTTTGTAAGTACTTAGATGGCAGAATCTATCCGTTATTGTATTTTATAACACAGATCCTATTGACTACAATTGTAAACAGAGCTCATCGCTTTTCTGCATGTTCACCATAGAACCACGTTGGGATCCCTTGACATTTGATACAGATGACCCTGAACACTGTGCTTACCAAACGTCCTATGGTGAGCCTAGCTTTATATAACCCCAACCTTCCTTTTTTCAGATATTCATTTTTTTCCTTTTCTATTATATTTTATTTTCATGGTCTTCTCGTACATAAGTAGTAACTCTGTTACTCCCTACATGGTATATTTTACCCGAGACATGACATATGATAACATGTATGTACATACAATTATGTGTGAACTAGCTGTGAGTCCGATGCGATTGCATCGGGATTCTAGAATCTGTGTATAGTTTACTCAGTATATTTCAAATATGGCGGCATAGCGGCCGCCGCTATTCCGATTATTCGGCGCCGTGAAGGCGGCGACCAATCAAAAGAGCGCCGCACTGTATGGCGCCATACTTGAAATACATGGAATATTTTGAGTTTCACATTTACCACTGTAAGTGAGGCGCTATTCTCATTGGTCGCTGTGTGCTGCCGGCGACCAATGAGAATAGCGCCTCACTTTCATCGGTAAATGTGAAACTCAAAGTTGTCCATTATATGTCTATGGGAAGTGAGGCGCTATTCTCATTGGTCGCTGTGTGCTGACGGCGACCAATCAGCATAGCGCCTCACTTTCAGTGGTAAATTTGAAACTCAAAGTCGTCCATTATATCTCTATGGGAAGTGAGGCGCTATTCTGATTGGTCGCCGGCAGCACACAGCGAGCAATAAGAATAGCGCCTCACTTGCCATAGAGATATAATGGAAGACTTTGAGTTTCAAATTTACCGCTGAAAGTGAGGCGCTATGCTGATTGGTCGCTGTGTGGTGCGCTGACCAATCAGCATAGCGCCTCACTTCCCATAGGGATGCATAGCGGTGTTTAGAGGAATTTATGGCCGGGCCCTTGATTCTATTTTCGGGCACGGCGCTCGGCGCTTGTCGGTCGTCGCCGGGGCGGGAGCCCCTGCAACGGCTCGCAATGGCCGCTTCACCATAGATAGATATAGATAGATATAGATTGATATAGATAGATAGATATGTATAGATATAGATAGATAGATATAGATAGATAGAGATAGATAGATAGAAATAGATACATAGATAGATAGATAGATAGATAGATAGATAGATAGATAGATAGATAGATAGATAGAAATAGATAGATAGATAGATAGATAGAAATAGATAGATAGATAGATAGATAGAAATAGATAGATAGATAGATAGATAGATAGATAGATAGAAATAGATAGATAGATAGATAGATAGATAGATAGATAGATAGATATAGATACATAGATAGATAGATAGATAGATAGATAGACAGATAGAAATAGATACATAGATACATAGATATAGATAGATAGATAGATAGATAGATAGATAGATAGATAGAGATAGATATATATAGATAGATACATAGATAGATAGAAATAGATACTAAAGGCCACTTCACACACACAGATATCTGAGTCCAATATCTGAACAGATCTCTGGTTGCAGTGAAATCATGGACACATTGCTCCATTTTGTGGCTGTGTACAACATGGAGCAATGTATCCATGATTTCGCTGCAACCAGAGATCTGTTCAGATATTGGACTCAGATATCTGTGTGTGTGAAGTGGCCTATAGATAGATAGAAATAGATAGATAGATAGATAGATAGAAAGAAATAGATACATAGATAGATAGATAGTAATAGATAGATAGATAGATAGATAGGTGAGTCGTTGCAGCCGCGGTAGGTCCATTGCGATTTTCTTGGGCCGGCGACAGCCGAGCGCCGTGGCCGAAAATCGAACAGAGGGGCCGGCCATGCATTGTTCGAAACACCGCTATGTATCTCTATGGAAAGTGAGGCGCTATTCTCATTGGTCGCTGTGTGCTGGCGGTGACCAATGAGAATAGCGCCTCACTTTGAGCGGTAAATTTGAAACTCAAAGCGCCGTGGCCGAAAATCGAACCATGCATTGCTCGAAACACCGCTATGTATCTCTATGGGAAGTGAGGCGCTATTCTGATTGGTCGTAGTGTGCTGCCGGCGACCAATCAGAATAGCGCCTCACTTCCCATAGAGATATAATGGACAAAAAGTCGTCCATTATATCTCTATGGGAAGTGAGGCTCTATTCTGATTGGTCGCCGGCAGCACACAGCGACTCATCAGAATAGCGCCTCACTTCCCATAGAGATATAATGGACGAAAATTCGTCCATTATATCTCTATGGGAAGTGAGGCGCTATTCTGATTGGTCGCCGGCAGCACACAGCGACCAATCAGAATAGCGCCTCACTTCCCATAGAGATATAATGGACGAAAATTCGTCCATTATATCTCTACTAGCTGTGAGCCCGATTCTAAAGAATCGGGTAGTCTAGAATCTATATATAGTTTATTTAGTAATAGTTAGGGGAGTGCGGTGAAATTAATTGTGTGTATACAGGCGGCTCAATGGGTAGCAGAGTATATGGTGGCTCAGTGGGTAGCAGTGAGTGCGGTGGCGCAGTGGTCAGCAGTGAGTGCGGTGGCGCAGTGGTCAGCAGTGAGTGCGGTGGCTCAGTGGGTAGCAGTGAGTGCGGTGGCTCAGTGGTCAGCAGTGAGTGGGGTGGCTCAGTGGGTAGCAGTGAGTGCGGTGGCTCAGTGGTCAGCAGTGAGTGCGGCGGTTCAGTGGTTAGCAGTGAGTGCGGTGGCGCAGTGGTCAGCAGTGAGTGCGGCGGCTCAGTGGTCATCAGTGACTGCGGCGGCTCAGTGGTCAGCAGTGAGTGCGGCGGCTCAGTGGTCAGCAGTGAGTGCGGCGGCTCAGTGGTCAGCAGTGAGTGCGGCGGCTCAGTGGTCAGCAGTGAGTGCGGCGGCTCTGTGTTCAGCAGTGAGTGCGGCGGCTCTGTGGTGAGCAGAGGATGGCGGTTCTGTGGTGAGCAGAGGACAGCGGCTCTGTGGTCAGCAGAGGACAGCGGCTCTGTGGTGAGCAGAGGACGGCAGCTCTGTGGTGAGCAGAGGACGGGGCTCTGTGGTCAGCGCAGGACGGGGGCTCTGTTGTCAGCAGTGAGTGCGGCGGCTCAGTGGTCAGCAGTGAGTGCGCGGCTCAGTGGTCAGCAGTGAGTGCGGCGGCTCAGTGGTCAGCAGTGAGTGCGGCGGCTCTGTGGCCAGCAGTGAGTGCGGCGGCTCTGTGGCCAGCAGTGAGTGCGGCGGCTCTGTGGCCAGCAGTGATGCGGCGAGTGCGGCGGCTCTGTGGCCAGCAGTGAGTGCGGCGGCTCTGTGGCCAGCAGTGAGTGCGGCGGCTCTGTGGTCAGCAGTGAGTGCGGCGGCTCTGTGGTCAGCAGTGAGTGCGGCGGCTCTGTGGTCAGCAGTGAGTGCAGCGGCTCTGTGGTCAGCAGAGGACGGCGGCTCTGTGGTGAGCAGAGGACGGCGGCTCTGTGGTGAGCAGAGGACGGCGGCTCTGTGGTCAGCAGAGGACAGCGGCTCTGTGGTGAGCAGAGGACGGCGGCTCTGTGGTGAGCAGAGGACGGGGGCTCTGTGTCAGCGCAGGACGGGGGCTCTGTGTCAGCAGTGAGTGCGGCGGCTCAGTGGTCAGCAGTGAGTGCGGCGGCTCTGTGGTCAGCAGTGAGTGCAGCGGCTCTGTGGTCAGCAGAGGACGGCGGCTCTGGGTGAGCAGAGGACGGCGGCTCTGTGGTGAGCAGAGGACGGCGGCTCTGTGGTGAGCAGAGGACGGCGGCTCTGTGGTGAGCAGAGGACGGCGGCTCTGTGGTGAGCAGAGGACGGCGGCTCTGTGGTGAGCAGAGGACGGCGGCTCTGTGGTGAGCAGAGGACGGCGGCTCTGTGGTGAGCAGAGGACGGCGGCTCTGTGGTCAGCAGAGGACGGGGGCTCAGTGGTCAGCAGAGGACGGGGCTCTGTGGTCAGCGCAGGACGGGGGCTCTGTGGTCAGCGCAGGACGGGGGCTCTGTGGTCAGCGCAGGACGGGGGCTCTTTGGTCAACGCAGGATGGGGGCTCTGTGGTCAGCGTAGGACGGGGGCTCTGTGGTCAGCGCAGGACGGGGGCTCTGTGGTCAGCGCAGGACGGGGGCTCTGTGGTCAGCGCAGGACGGGGCTCTGTGGTCAGCGCAGGACGGGGGCTCTGTGGTTAGCAGTGAGTGCGGCTGGGTGAGTGGTAGCAGTGAGTGGGGTGGCTCAGGGTGCGTGAGTGCAGCGGTCTGTGGTAAGCAGTGAGTGCGGCGGCTCTGTGGTCAGCAGAGGACGGCGGGCCTGTGGTCAGCGCAGGACGGGGGTTGTGGTCAGCGCAGGACGGCGGTGTGTGGTCAGCGCAGGACGGTCGGGTCTGTGGTCAGCGCAGGACGGCGGGTCTGTGGTCAGCGCAGGACGGCGGCTCTGTGGTCAGCGCAGGCGGGGGCTCTGTGGTCAGCGCAGGACGGGGCTCTGTGATCAGCGCAGGACGGGGGCTCTGTGGTCAGGCAGGACGGGGGCTCTGTGGTCAGCGCAAGACGGGGGCTCTGTGGTCAGCGCAGGACGGGGGCTCGTGGTCAGCGCAGGACAGCGGTCTGTGGTCAGCGCAGACGGGGCTCTGTGTCAGGCAAGACGGGGCTCTGTGGTCAGCGCAGGACGGGGGCTCTGTGGTCAGCGCAGGACGGGGCTCTGTGGTCAGGCGCAGGACGGGGGCTCTGTGGTCAGCGCAGGACGGGGCTCTGTGCAGGACGGCGGCTCTGTGGTCAGCTTAGGACGGCGGCTCTGTGGTCAGCGCAGGACGGGTGCTCTGTGGTCAGCGCAGGATGGGGGCTCTGTGGTTAGCAGTGAGTGCGGTGGGTGAGTGGTTAGCAGTGAGTGGGGTGGCTCAGTGGGTAGCAGTGAGTGCGGCGGCTCAGTGGTCAGCAGTGAGTGCGGCGGCTCAGTGGTCAGCAGTGAGTGCGGCGGCTCAGTGGTCAGCAGTGAGTGCGGCGGCTCAGTGGTCAGCAGTGAGTGCGGCGGCTCAGTGGTCAGCAGTGAGTGCGGCGGCTCATGTGTTCAGCAGTGAGTGCGGCGGCTCAGTGGTCAGCCGTGAGTGCGGCGCTCAGTGGTCAGCAGTGAGTGCGGCGCTCAGTGGTCAGCAGTGAGTGCGGCGGCTCAGTGGTCAGCAGTGAGCGCGGCGGCTCAGTGGCCAGCAGTGAGCGCGGCGGCTCTGTGGCCAGCAGTGAGCGCGGCGGCTCTGTGGCCAGCAGTGAGCGCGGCGGCTCATGTGGTCAGCAGTGAGTGCGGCGGCTCTGTGGTCAGCAGTGAGTGCGCGGGTCTGTGGTCAGCAGTGAGTGCGGCGGCTCTGTGGTCAGCAGAGGACGGTGGCTCTGTGGTCAGCAGAGGACGGCGGCTCTGTGGTGAGCAGAGGACGGCGGCTCTGTGGTGAGCAGAGGACGGCGGCTCTGTGGTGAGCAGAGGACGGCGGCTCTGTGGTGAGCAGAGGACGGCGGCTCTGTGGTGAGCAGAGGACGGCGGCTCTGTGGTGAGCAGAGGACGGCGGCTCTGTGGTGAGCAGAGGACGGCGGCTCTGTGGTCAGCAGAGGACGGCGGCTCTGTGGTCAGCAGAGGACGGCGGCTCTGTGGTCAGCAGAGGACGGGGGCTCAGTGGTCAGCAGAGGACGGGGGCTCTGTTGTCAGCGCAGGACGGGGGCTCTGTGGTCAGCGCAGGACGGGGGCTCTGTGGTCAGCGCAGGACGGGGGCTCTGTGGTCAGCGCAGGACGGGGGCTCTGTGGTTAGCAGAGGACGGCGGGTCTGTGGTCAGCGCAGGACGGGGGCTCTGTGGTCAGCGCAGGACGGGGGCTCTGTGGTCAGCGCAGGACGGCGGCTCTGTGGTCAGCACAGGCTAGGTGGCGGAGCCACGGCGGGAGTGACGTGAGGTGGGCGGAGCCACCGCGGGAGTGACGCGAGGTGGGCGGAGCCACGGTGGGAGTGACGCGAGGTGGGCGGAGCCACGGCGGGAGTGCCGGGAGGTGGGCGGAGCCACGCCGGGAGCCGTGTAGCGGGATGGCGGCGGGGTAAGTATACTGGAGTGTGTGTGTGTGTGAGTGTGTGTATGTGTGAGTGTGTCTGTATGTGAGTGTGTGTGTGTCTGTATGTGAGTGTGTGCGTGTGTGTGTGTGTGTGAGTGTCCCTAACGCACTTCCGTATGTTTGGCAGCCACATCCACGACGACGGAAGTGGTGCCGAATATGACGGAAGTGCGCTACGGCAATTATAGATTAGATGGGAAGTGAGGCGCTATTCTGATTGGTCGCCGGCAGCACACAGCGACCAATCAGAATAGCGCCTCACTTCCCATAGAGATATAATGGCCGAAAAGTCGTCCATTATATCTCTATGGGAAGTGAGGCGCTATTCTGATTGGTCGCCGGCAACACACAGCGACCAATGAGAACAGTGCCTCACTTCCCATAGAGATACATAGCGGTGTTTCGAACAATGCATGGCCGACCCCTTGGTTCGATTTTCGGCCAAGGCGCTTTGAGTTTCAAATTTACCGCTCAAAGTGAGGCGCTATTCTCATTGGTCGCCACCAGCACACAGCGACCAATGAAAATAGCGCCTCACTTCCCATAGAGATACATAGCGGTGTTTCGAACAATGCATGGCCGGCCCCTTGGTTCGATTTTCGGCCAGGGCGCTCAGCTGTCGCCGGCCCAAGAAGATCGCAATGGACCTACCGTGGCTGCACCGACTCACCTATCTATCTATCTCTATATCTATCTATCGATCTATCTATGTATCTATTTCTATTTATCTATCTATCTATCTATCTATCTATCTATGTATCTACTTCTATTTATCTATCTATCTATCTATCTATCTATTTCTATCTATCTATCTATCTATCTATCTATCTATCTATGGATCTATTTCTATCTATCTATCTATCTATCTATCTATGTATCTATTTCTATCTATCTAATCTATCTATCTATGTATCTATCTATCTATCTATCTATCTATGTATCTATTTCTATCTATCTATCTATCTATCTATTTCTATCTATCTATCTATCTATCTATCTATTTATCTATCTATCTATGTATCGATTTCTATCTATCTATGTATCTATATCTATCTATCTATCTATCTATGTATCTATTTCTTTCTATCTATCTATCTATCTATCTATGTATCTATCTATCTATCTATCTATCTATGTATCTTTCTATCTATCTATCTATCTATGTATCTATTTCTATCTATCTATATCTATCTATCTATCTATCTATCTATCTATGTATCTATTTCTATATATCTATCTATCTATGTATCTATCTATCTATCTATGTATCTATTTCTATCTATCTATCTATCTATATCTATCTATCTATCTATGTATCTATTTCTATCTATCTATCTATCTATCTATCTATTTCTATCTATCTATCTATCTATCTATCTATCTATCTATGTATCTCTATCTATCTATCTATCTATCTATCTATGTATCTATTTCTATCTATCTATCTATCTATTTTTATCTATCTATCTATCTATGTCTTTCTATCTATCTATCTATCTATTTCTATCTATCTATCTATCGATTAAAAAAAAAAAAGAAAAGAAAAATCAAAAAAACGAAACAGCACAGTCACACACAGTCGGGTGCAAGGCCCTCCTACCACTCCACTGGTACTTTATATAGATGAAAAAATGAAAGGCAGCACTTCCTTCAGAAAATCCATGTGGGTTTTATTTGTCCTAGGACTGCAACGTTTCGGCACCCAGCCTTTCTCAAGCAGTCTGCTTGAGAAAGGCTGGGTGCCGAAACGTTGCAGTCCTAGGACAAATAAAACCCACATGGATTTTCTGAAGGAAGTGCTGCCTTTCATTTTTTCATCTATCTATCGATCTATCTATCGATCTATGTATCTATTTCTATCTATCTATCTATCTATCTATCTATCTATCTATCTATTTCTATCTATCTATCTATCTATCTATCTATCTATCTATGTATCTATTTCTATCTATCTATCTATCTATCTATCTATTTCTATCTATTTATCTATTTCTATCTATCTATCTATCTATTTCTATCTATCTATCTATCTATCTATTTATATCTATCTATCTATTTATCTATCTATCTATCAGATAGATAGATAGATAGAAATAGATAGATAGATAGATAGATAGATAGATAGATAGATAGAGATAGATAGATAGAAATAGATACATAGATAGATAGATAGATAGAAATAGATAGATAGATAGAAATAGATAGATAGATAGATAGATAGATAGATAGATAGATAGATAGAAATAGATACATAGATAGATAGAGATAGATAGATAGAAATAGATAGATAGATAGAAATAGATACATAGATAGATAGATAGATAGATAGATAGATATAGATAGATATAGATACATAGATAGATAGATAGATAGATAGATAGAAATAAATAGATACATAGATAGATAGATAGGAATAGATAGATAGATAAATAGATAGAAATAGATACATAGATAGATAGATAGATAGATAGATAGATAGATAGATAGAAAGAAATAGATAGATAGATAGATAGATAGATAGAAATAGATACATAGATAGATAGATAGATAGATATAGATACATAGATAGATAGATAGATAGATAGATAGATAGAAATAGATACATAGATAGATAGATAGATAGAAATAGATAGATAGATAGAAATAGATAGATAGATAGATAGATAGATAGAAATAGATACATAGATAGATAGATAGATAGATAGATAGAAATAGATAGATAGAAATAGATAGATATAGATAGATAGAAATAGATACATAGATAGATAGAAATAGATAGATAGAAATAGATAGATAGATAGATAGATAGATAGAAATAGATAGATAGATATAGATAGATAGATAGATATAGATACATAGATAGAGATAGATAGATAGATAGATAGATAGATAGATAGATAGATAGATAGAAATAGATACATAGATAGATAGATAGATAGATAGAAATAGATAGATAGATAGATAGATAGAAATAGATACATAGATAGATAGATAGATAGATAGATAGATAGAAATAGATACATAGATAGATAGATAGGAATAGATAGATAGATAAATAGATAGAAATAGATAGATAGATAGAAAGAAATAGATACATAGATAGATAGATAGATAGATAGAAATAGATACATAGATAGATAGATAGATAGATAGATATAGATACATAGATAGATAGATAGATAGATAGAAATAGATACATAGATAGATAGATAGATAGATAGAAATAGATACATAGATAGATAGATAGATAGAAATAGATAGATATAGATAGATAGAAATAGATACATAGATAGATAGATAGATAGATAGAAATAGATAGATAGATATAGATAGATAGATAGATAGATAGATATAGATACATAGATAGAGATAGATAGATAGATAGATAGATAGATATAGATAGATATAGATACATACATAGATAGATAGATAGATACATACATAGATAGATAGATAGATAGATACATAGATAGATAGATAGAAAGAAACAGATACATAGACAGATAGAAATAGATAGATAGATATAGATAGATAGATAGATAGATAGGTGAGTCGTTGCAGCCGCGGTAGGTCCATTGCGACTTTCTTGGGCCGGCGATAGCCGAGCGCCGTGGCCGAAAATCGAACCAAGGGGCCGGCCATGCATTGTTCGAAACACAGCTATGTATCTCTATGGGAAGTGAGGCGCTATTCTCATTGGTCGCTGTGTGCTGGCGGCGACCAATGAGAATAGCGCCTCACTTTGAGCGGTAAATTTGAAACTCAAAGAGCCGTGGCCGAAAATCGAACCAAGGGGCCGGCCATGCATTGCTCGAAACACCGCTATGTATCTCTATGGGAAGTGAGGCGCTATTCTGATTGGTCGCCGGCAGCACACAGCGACCAATCAGAATAGCGCCTCACTTCCCATAGAGATATAATGGACGAAAAATCGTCCATTATATCTCTATGGGAAGTGAGGCGCTATTCTGATTGGTCGCCGTCAGCACACAGCGACCAATCAGAATAGCGCCTCACTTCCCATAGAGATATAATGGACGAAAATTCGTCCATTATATCTCTATGGGAAGTGAGGCGCTATTCTGATTGGTCGCCAGCAGCACACAGCGACCAATCAGAATAGCGCCTCTAGAGGGGCGTGTCTTGGACGCAGATGGCACCGGACGCTTGAAGGAGCTGCTCCAGAGCGGGACCGCATATAACGGCAGCCACCGGCTCTCTAACAGCCTGTAATCACCTCTGGGTCCTGTGCTGTAACCTGGGAACCTCCGGAGATGCCGCGGGCCACACCGAGACTCAGGGGAGAGGAGCAGAAGGTAACTGACTTCTTCCAAAGAGACCAGCAGCGCGCTGCCTCCCCCAAAGATGGCGCCGGCTGCGTCGGCAGCTTCTTCCTCCCGCGGCTCCCGCAGCCCTAGGGACTGGGGAGACTCAGATGAGAGAGAGGCCCTATTACCCACAGTGGAATGAGGGACATGTTAAACACGTCTCTGAAGGAATCACTGTGCGCCCTGAGAAGTTCCCTCCAGGATGACCTAAAGCAGCTCATGGGGGAGATGAAGGAAGAGCTGGTAACGCTGGGACGCCGCACAAAACATATTGAGCACAAGATGGGGGAATATGCAGATGCACACAATACTCTGGTCACAGACCATAAAGCCCTGGAGAAGGATGTGTTCTCTATGCAGGACCGCATGTGTGCTATGGAAGACAAACTGCGACATAACCACATAAAAATCAGAGGAATAGCAGACTCTGTGGAGGAAGATGACCTCACAAAGTTGGCCACTGACTTTTTGCTTCACCTCCTGCCCCACGTCCCTCCATCTGAGCTCGCTATAGAAAAACTCTACAGACTCCCCAGACCTGCACAACTACCTAAAGAACTGTCCAGAGATGTCCTGGTGACTCTTGCTAAAGGATCAACTAGAGATCTGGTGCTGCAAACTATGTGGAGATCCCCTCTAAATGACTCTCCTTACTCTGGGCTCAAAGTATTCCCCGACTTGTCCCCAGGGACGATGTCCAGACGCCGTGATTTTGCACCGATGTGTGTGATTCTTCGTGAGAGGGGTCTGCAGTACAATTGGGGTACACCGGTCTCTGTTAATTTCAGGTATAAGGGGACACGTCAGATGTTTGCTTCTCCTTCCCAACTGAGACGCGCCCTGAAACAATGGAACTTGTGCCCCCCGAGTGCCTCATCATCACCCCGCACTAACGACTCCCATGCAGCGGTTCCAGGAGGTGAACAATGAGCTTCTCGTAATTGCAGGCCCTGTATTGAGCCTTCCACATCCTAACCACTTTGTCGGTCTCGCCTGGAGATTTTCCTGGACTCTGTTTGTATTCAGAGAAAGGGGGGCTCCCCGCCTGACTGACCAACCCTCGCAACACCGGGGGTGTCCTGTTGGACTTGCCGGGTCGGTGCCTGAGAGTGCCTTTTACCCCCCTTCCCCCCCACACCAATTCAGGCTGGAGCCTGATTACCCAGGCACATAAGTGTATATAAATGTTTTTTTCCTTTTTTCTTTGTGTCACGTCACCCCTTCCTTTTCCTTTCCCCCTCATTACCTTCTTTCCTCCTCTCCCTCTCCCTTCCCCCCTATTGGCTACCCAAACTACTTGCTCACTATGTCCCTCAAGATTGTTACCCTAAATGTAAAGGGTCTCAATTCGCCTGCAAAACGTTCATTTCTCTGGGGGAAGGCCCGCAGATCTAAGGCGGATGTCTTGTGCCTCCAGGAGACACACCTCTTACAGGGGGACAACCACAGGCTCGCTCATAGGGATTTCACAAGATCTTTCTGTGCCAACGCGCCTAACAAAAAGGCGGGGGTCTGTGTCTTGGTCCGCAACCCGGTGCAGTTTCAGATGGAGGAGGTGCACGTGGACCCCGAGGGCAGGTATCTTATCTTGGTGTGTGTGATCTCGGGGGTCTTAGTGACGCTAGCTACGGTATATGCTCCTAACTTAGCTCAAATTAAATACCTCTGCCAGTTTCTTGGAAAAGTAAGGAACCTTTCACGAGGCCTTTGCATTGTCTGTGGGGATTTCAACGTGGTCCCTATCCGGCGCCTGGACTGCTCGTCCTCCGGGAGCCGAGAGAGCAGAGACCTTGACCCTGTATATAGAGAGCTCCATTTGCATGACGTCTGGAGGTATCTTCATGCATCTGAAAGGGACTACTCCTTTTTCTCGCACAGGCACAGGTCATACTCTAGAATAGACTACTTCTTGGTTAACGATGACACCCTGTCGGCCTGTGTCTGTGCGGAAATCGGAGATATCACATGGTCTGACCATGCCCCGGTCTCTTTGAACCTCTCTTTGGGGACGTGCCCCTTGACCTCACGTAAATGGAGACTCAACGTTAACCTGTTATCAGATAAGGGGCTGGTGGGTGACTTTGAACGACATTTGGACAGTTATTTTGTGGAGAATGACAACGGGGAGGTAACAGAGGAGACATTGTGGGCTTCTCATAAGGCGGTGCTTCGCGGGTTGTTCTTGCAGAGGGCGGCCAGGCACAGGAGGTCCGGGGCTCTAGAGAGATCGGACCTCTTGGCAGAACTTAGGAGATTGGAAGAGAGGAATAAAGGTGCTTCTTCCCCCTCTCTTTCCTCTCAAATTTTTTCCGTTAGGACCCAATTGCGAGCATCTCTGCTGGAGCAACACGAAAAGGCACTAAGGAGGACTAAATTGGCATATTATGAGGCGGGAGATAGGGCTGGCGCCCTGTTGGCCGGGAGGATCAGAAAGAGGGTGGTCGGTGCGGCCATTGGTAGCCTTAGGAGTGGAGATGGAGTGGAGGTACGGATCCCACAGGACATAGCGAATGAATTCGCATCTTATTATGAGCGCCTCTATAACTTAAAAGGAGACGGGGAGTCGCCATGACCCCCGCCAGAACTCATCGAGAGATTCCTGGCCTCTCTGGATCTTCCGTCTCTTACGGCGGAGCAGGGAGATCAGTTGAATTCCCCATTTACGGTGGGGGAGGTACTGGGGGTGATCAAAACATTGAAAACCTTCTCGACCCCGGGCCCGGATGGGTTCCCAAATGAGTACTATAAGTCCTTTGGGCCCTACCTGGCCCCCTTTCTACTAAGATTATTTAATTTCTGGCGGGGGTGCAGTGTTATCTCTCCCGATTTTCTTGAAGCTACCATTGTAACTATTCCCAAGCCTGGGAAGCCCCCAGACCTCCCGGCGAATTATCACCCTATCTCACTTCTGAATTGCGATACTAAGATCTTCGCTAAGCTTCTGGCGAACAGGCTTTCGGAGGTGGTCCCTACACTGGTCAACCCGGATCAGGTCGGATTTGTAGCTGGCAGACAAGCGAAGGATGGAACCCGGAGGATGATTGACCTTATCCAAGTGGCGGAGCAAGGGGGGTCCCCCAGTGCATTCCTGTCTCTTGACGCTGAGAAAGCGTTTGACAGGGTGCATTAGGGGTACTTGGAGGAGACTCTGCAGAGATTCGGACTGTCCGGTCCATTCCTCAAGGCGGTAATGTTGTTATACTCTAACCCCAACGCTCGGGTCTTGTCCTCGGGCTTCCTATCTAGTAGTTTTAAAATCACTAATGGTACACGCCAGGGCTGTCCACTGTCACCTGTGATTTTTGCCCTGGTAGTGGAACCACTGGCAGCTGCTCTCCGAACACATCCGCGGATCCGAGGCATCACAGTTGGACGGGGAGTCCATGTTGTGGGTCTATACGCGGATGATATCATTATCTCCTGTACGGAACTTGAATCATCCCTTCCAGCAGTTATGGAACTCCTCCGAACCTATGCTGCAGTTTCTTTGTATAAATTAAATGCCTCTAAGTCAGTGATATTGCCGATTAATGTTTCCCCCCAGGACATTCAACATTGGGAGGCTACATACCCCTTCAAATGGCATCAGGAGGGCATTCCCTATTTGGGTATCACCCTCTGCAGATCTGATGACCTTGTGGCAAGAAACTACGCCGCATTGAAAGCTGCTATCTCCAGGGCTTTTGCGTCACATCCTCTGAAGGCCTTGTCGTTGGTTGCAAGGATCCAAGCATTTAAAATGCTATTACTACCTAAACTACTTTACACGTTTTGTTGTGTTCCCCTGCTTTTTCCTCGCTGATTGCTGGCTGAGCTTCAATGACTAACCAACGCTTATGTCTGGGCCACTAAACGACCTAGAGTGGCTAAAGGGATACTATATCTCCCCTTTTCTCGGGGGGGCATGGGGGTTCCCTCCATCAGAGATTATCAGTGGGCTTGCCTTCTGGAGGAGGCAAGGAATTGGTGGCACATGCCTGCTAACCAGAGGTGGCTGGAGATAGAGGAAGTCTCTGCCGACAGGTCACTGCAGCTTGTTCTTGGTGCGGAATCCCTGGCGCATGTCTGTGAAAGGCTTAGGCTGGCAACGGTCCGCTCGTTCCTTGCCTGTTGGAGAGGGACCCCGGCTGGCTGGACCTCTCTCCCCCTGTCTGAGATTCCCCTGAGGGCTCTCCTCACTCACATGCCGGAGTTGGGGGTTCGGATGTGGGAGAGGGAGGGACTGTACATGCTGGGGGATCTTATGGCTGGGGACTCCTTGGTCTCCTTCTCATCTCTAACCACGAGGTTCCCCTCGCTGACACCCAGTTTTTTACATCACTTGAGGCTCCACCACTTTATAACAGAGGGGAATAGACGTCGCCCTCTAGGGGGCATCCTGACGCCATCACCCCTCAGGAGATTTCTTCTTTCTGACTCCGAGAGAGCCAAGGGTCTGTCTTTGATCTATCAGGGTTTGGTTACGGCCGGCTTGGGTTCCAAACTGAGCTATATGATTAGGTGGGAAGAGGAACTGGGCTTCTCGGGGTCCTTGGAGGACTGGGAGGATGCATCCAAACTTGCTTACAAACTGACCAGATGCATTAATCATCTGGAGATACTTAAAAAGATCCATCTCCGGTGGTACCTGCCTCCCTCCAGGATCTCCTGATTCTCCACCGATGTCTCCCCCCTGTGCTGGCGGCAGTGTGGCCTTAAAGGCACACTGACACATATGTGGTGGAAGTGTCCAAAATTGGCTTCATTTTGGAAACTAGTGGAGGGCCTGATTGGCTCTATCACGGGAATGAAGGTCCCTTTGGAACCCCAGCTGGCAGTCCTCAACATTGGTCTGTATATGTACCCCACTTGTTTCAGACCGGTGGTCTCCTACATTCTCACTGCGGCCACACTCTCTCTGGCTGCAAGTTGCAAGTCACATGCGCCTCCTACATTCAGTGCAGTAGTGGATCGCACAAATTATATATTCCACCAAGAGTACTACTTGGCACTTGACGCTGCAAATAGAGGTCGCACATATGATGCATGGATCTTGTGGGCCTCCCACCTCCTGACGACCCCTGTCCCAACTAGATATGCCAACGTTGCCCAATAACTCAGCCAGATCTGGGCACCTTTTTGCAACCGTTACCCTCCTCCCTCCCCCCCCTCACATCTCCCACCCTATTTCTCTTCTCGATTTTCAAATTTATTGTTCCAACATTTATCTATGTATGTAAGTTTAATTTTTAAGCCTTAGGGCTTTGTCTGTACCAATTTCAGTTATGTTAAAATTCAATAAACATTTATTGCGTAAAAAAAAAAAAAGAATAGCGCCTCACTTCCCATAGAGATATAATGAACGAATTTTCGTCCAATATATCTCTATGGGAAGTGAGGCGCTATTCTGATTGGTCGCCGGCAGCACACAGCGACCAATCAGAATAGCGCCTCACTTCCCATAGAGATATAATGGACAAAAATTCGTCCATTATATCTCTATGGGAAGTGAGGCGCTATTCTGATTGGTCGCCGGCAGCACACAGCGACCAATCAGAATAGCGCCTCACTTCCCATAGAGATATAATGGACGAATTTCGTCCATTATATCTCTATGGGAAGTGAGGCGCTATTCTGATTGGTCGCTGTGTGCTGCCGGCGACAAATCAGAATAGCGCCTCACTTTCAGCGGTAAATTTGAAACTCAAAGTCGTCCATTATATGTCTATGGGAAGTGAGGCGCTATTCTGATTGGTTGACGGCAGCACACAGCGGCCAATCAGAATAGCGCCTCACTTCCCATAGAGATACATAGCTGTGTTTCGGCTAATTTATGGCAGGGCCCCTGGTTCTATTTTCGGCCACGGGGCTCGGCTCTGGTCGATCGTTCCACGGGGACGGAGACTCGCAATGGCAATGATTGCGAGCCGTTGCTGAGGCGCGAGCAATGGCCGCGAAGCGAGTCTCCGGCCCCGTGGAACGACCGACCAGAGCCGAGCTCCGTGGCCGAAATAGAACCAGGGGCCCGGCCATAAATTCGCCGAAACACCGCTATGTATCTCTATGGGAAGTGAGGCGCTATTCTGATTGGTCGCCGGCAGGACACAGCGCGTGCCCGGCAACGGCTCGCAATGCCCGCTACGCGGGCAATGCTTCGTGGGTCGCGTGGCTGCTGCAAGGCAGCCACGTCCAGCCACGTCCACGACGATGGAAGTAGCGCCGAAAATGACTGAAGTGCGCTACGGCAATTATATATTAGATAATTGTTTGTTTCTATACACAGAGTTTTGACATTTGATTTCATTTATCCACGTTGCAGTTTCCCTTTTAAGCACAAAGCGCATTTAGGTATGGGCAGTTCTGCTTTGCCATATGTTCTCCGCACTAATGTATTTGGATGCTTTTGTTTCACCGGATGTATCTGTGTTTTATTACTGTCTCTTGTATACAATTATGTGAAGAAACATTTCATCTCAATGTTTTGTGACATTTTTTTCTGTTATTTGTTCACTTGTATCTAGTTAAAAATCAGTGTCTGAAGAAGGCTATAAAAGCCAAAACGTTACACTGTATACTTATACGTTGTGCTCGACTGAAAGAGGATAAAAACACAGTTCATTCTACTTACACCGTTTGGCGTGTTTTCAATTTTTTTCATTCTAATTTTGAGTGCCGGGTTTTTGTATTTATTATTGGACTGTTTTTTCTCCCTGGGCACCCACAGCACGGAGTAGCCGGGCCTTTATCTCTAATTTTGCACTGCACACACAGCGGCCAGTCTGCACTGCGCACCCAGTGGCCAGTCTGCACTGTGTATACAGCGATCAGTCTGCACTGCACACACAGCGGCCAGTCTGCACTGCGCACACAGCGACCAGTCTCCACAGCGCACACAGCGGCCAGTCTGCATTGCGCACCCAGTGGCCAGTCTGCACTGTGCACACAGCGGTCAGTGTGCACACAGCAGGAAGTCTGCATTGTGCACACAGTCTGCGTGCAGTCTGCAATGTGCATATAGTGGGCAGTTTGTAATGTGTTTACGGCCCGCAGTCTGTAATGTGTATACTGCCCGCAATCTGTAATGTGTATATTGCCCTCAGTCTGTAATGTATATACAGCCCGCAGTCTGTAATGTGTATACAGCCCGCAGTCTCTAATGTGTATACAGACTACAGTCTCTAATGTGCATAGAGTGGGTAGTCTGTGTTGTGTATACGGCCCGCAGTCTGTAATGTGCAGCATCGGAAGGTTTTTCTGCGGGCAGAGTTCGCTCTCTGTTCTTCCTGGTGCCTCCATGGATTCTGTTCTTCTCTACGCCCAGCACTGGACTTTCTGCCTCCACCTTTAATCTTTCCCAATCTTTGAGATCTGGCTGAGTCTTGGCTATCTATATACCACAGTCTCCTATCTATATAGCACAGCCTCCTGGGTATAATTCTCCTGTCCTGTATACTGGGTGTAATCCTCAGTATCTGTATTATTCTGTATATGTACACTGCACAATACCACTTCTCCTGTCCTGTATACTGAGTGTAATCCTCACTATCTGTATTATTCTGTATATAAACACTGCACAGTACCACTTCTGTCCTGTATACTGTGTGTAATCCTCAGTATCTGTATTATTCTGTATGTATACACTGCACAGTACCACTTCTCCTGTCCTGTATACTGGGTGTAATCCTCACTATCTGTATTATTTTGTATATAAACACTGCACAGTACCACTTCTGTCCTGTATACTGTGTGTAATCCTCAGTATCTGTATTATTCTGTATGTATACACTGCACAGTACCACTTCTCCTGTCCTGTATACTGGGTGTAATCCTCAGTATCTGTATTATTCTGTATGTATACACTGCACAGTACCACTTCTCCTGTCCTGTATACTGGGTGTAATCCTCAGTATCTGTATTATTCTGTATGTATACACTGCACAGTACCACTTCTCCTGTCCTGTATACTGGGTGTAATCCTCACTATCTGTATTATTTTGTATATAAACACTGCACAGTACCACTTCTGTCCTGTATACTGTGTGTAATCCTCAGTATCTGTATTATTCTGTATGTATACACTGCACAGTACCACTTCTCCTGTCCTGTATACTGGGTGTAATCCTCAGTATCTGTATTATTCTGTATGTATACACTGCACAGTACCACTTCCCCTGTCCTGTATACTGGATGTAATCCTCACTATCTGTATTATACTGTATGTACACACTGCACAGTACCACTTTCCCTGTCCTGTATACTCGGTGTAATCCTCAGTATCTGTATTATTCTGTATATATACACTGCACAGCACCACTTCTCCTGTCCTGTACACTGGGTGTAATTCTCAGTATCTGTATTATTCTGTATATATATACACTGCACAGTACCACTTATCCTGTCCTGTATACTGGGTGTAATCCTCAGTATCTGTATTATTCTGTATATTTACACTGCACAGTACCACTTCTCCTGTCCTGTGTGCTGGGTGTAATCCTCAGTATCTGCATTATTCTGTATATATACACTGCACAGTAACACTTCTCCTGTCCTGTATACTGTATGTAATCCTCAGTATCTGTATTATTCTGTATATATACATTGCACAGTACCACTTCTCCTGTCCTGTATACTGGGTGTAATCATCAGTATCTGTATTATTCTGTATATATTGTGAGGCACCGCCGGCATGATCCCCATGGCCTGGGCGCATCACATGCAGGATCAGGGTATGATCCTGTTCACACTGGCCGGTTTTATAGTGGATGACTCTGTGTAAACCTGTCCAGAACACAAGGTGTTAAAAGTGATAGTGTGTGCTGTAAAGCTGACAGTCATGAGACTAGTGAGCCGCTGTGAGTGGCATGAGATCGATGAGGCCCTGAGGAAAGGAATGGGTGCTGATTGCTGACAGCCCAGGTGGGGTGTCAGGTAGGTGTGTCCTGAGGAATAGCAGCCCAGCTGGATGAGTCAGAGTGGGAGTGGCAGGCACGATAAGAGCCTGCCAGCTGAGTGATTGAGAGATTCATTCAGAGACTGGAGATTGAAGCTGAGATCCTGCTGAGAGATCATTCTGAGATCATGACCAACCTGAGTGCAGAGCAGTGCAAGGCTCTGTGTGCATGGAATAATGGGAGCATGCTAGCTCCATGTCGGTGCCTAGGTCCAGGGTCGTGGCAGCACCTGGATGGGGAAGCCATGGCTGAACCTGGTGGATACTGGTCCGGGCGTGGGGTGAAACACGTCCCGAAAAGGAGCCCGTGGGGATGCCTGGTGGAACCTGTGATACAGGTAGCGAGACTTGGATCCGTGCCCGGTAAGAAAAGCAGTTCCTGAATGATTGTGTGAACTGTGCACCGTGTGTGTAAATCATGCTAGGCGAGCGTAGCCGCCATTAGGTCCAGTGAAGGACCTGTTGAACCTTATAAGTATTGTATGGTTTTTTAAAAGACCCAGCAAGTGAATGTAGCCCTATAGGGGCAGAGGTATAAAGTGTGCCAGGCAGGCATAGACCCCCCTTGGGTCCGACTCAGAGTAGTCAGTTAAAGGACCTGATGAACCGGAATGTATGTATGTACTAGAGGTCAGATGCAGGGGTTAATAGGGCTCCTATAGTAGGGTAACGGATGGTTGTCCCGGATACTAAGGTTTGCCAATCCCTGTTTTGAACCCTGATGTGCCACAGTCCATGGATGTCTACTGTATATGATGGGCTGTGAGCGTGTGAAAGGGTGTGTGTGGTCCATGGTGGCTTATAGGATGGATCACATATTGTATGTAAGAACCCGGTCAGGCTGGAGTCCTGATTCCAGGGTAGTATGGAGCTGGGGAAATAAAGCCAGGCGGCTGGTTCCGCCATTGGGACCCATAGGGCCCGTTGATATGGTAACTGATGTATTGTTAAATGTGTGTGAAATGCAGATATGTGAATCAGAGTATGACTGGCATCACCACAAGCGTAGGTGCAGGCAGAAAATAATATACTTACAGAAATGGATATCTGCCGCGACACTACTATTTCATGAAAGTGTAAATGAATGAGTGGCACTAGAAACAAGAGGATCAATGGATATAATGCATATGTGAATTGCAGAAACTGCCCTGTGCTAAATATGATAAACTGGAGATCTTAGTTTCAGTAGCGGCCACTAAAGATTAAGCCTGGCATCCACTTCAAGGAGCCTTCACTGCCAGGTCCTGACACTATGCCCTAGTGAAATTGTGAGTAGTGAGTGGGTTTATATGCCCATGGATGTAATTAAAAACAATGTACAGGTGTGTGTTAGGCTTTCACAATGGTGTCCATGTGTGGCTACCAGAGTAAGGGAGGGGGAAAAGGGAAAAATGATATAGTGGGAGCTCAGTCAAAAATTAACAATATGTGAATCAGAGTATGACTGGCATCACCACAAGCGTAGGTGCAGGCAGAAAATAATATACTTACAGAAATGGATATCTGCCGCACACTACTATTTCATGAAAGTGTAAATTAATCAGTGGCACTAGAAACAAGAGGATCAATGGATATAATGCATATGTGAATTGCAGAAACTGCCCTGTGCTAAATATGATAAACTGGAGATCTTAGTTTCAGTAGCGGCCACTAAAGATTAAGCCTGGCATCCACTTCAAGGAGCCTTCACTGCCAGGTCCTGACACTATGCCCTAGTGAAATTGTGAGTAGTGAGTGGGTTTATATGCCCATGGATGTAATTAAAAACAATGTACAGGTGTGTGTTAGGCTTTCACAATGGTGTCCATGTGTGGCTACCAGAGTAAGGGAGGGGGGAAAAGGGAAAAATGATATAGTGGGAGCTCAGTCAAAAATTAACAATATGTGAATCAGAGTATGACTGGCATCACCACAAGCGTAGGTGCAGGCAGAAAATAATATACTTACAGAAATGGATATCTGCCGCACACTACTATTTCATGAAAGTGTAAATTAATCAGTGGCACTAGAAACAAGAGGATCAATGGATATAATGCATATGTGAATTGCAGAAACTGCCCTGTGCTAAATATGATAAACTGGAGATCTTAGTTTCAGTAGCGGCCACTAAAGATTAAGCCTGGCATTCCACTTCAAGGAGCCTCCACTGCCAGGTCCTGACACTATGCCCTAGTGAAATTGTGAGTAGTGAGTGGGTTTATATGTCCATGGATGTAATTAAAAACAATGTACAGGTGTGTGTTAGGCTCTCACAATGGTGTCCATGTGTGGCTACCAGACTAAGGGAGGGGGGAAAAGGGAAAAATTATATAGTGGGAGCTCAGTCAAAAGTTAACAATATGTGAATCAGAGTATGACTGGCATCACCACAAGCGTAGGTGCAGGCAGAAAATAATATACTTACAGAAATGGATATCTGCCGCGACACTACTATTTCATGAAAGTGTAAATGAATGAGTGGCACTAGAAACAAGAGGATCAATGGATATAATGCATATGTGAATTGCAGAAACTGCCCTGTGCTAAATATGATAAACTGGAGATCTTAGTTTCAGTAGCGGCCACTAAAGATTAAGCCTGGCATCCACTTCAAGGAGCCTCCACTGCCAGGTCCTGACACTATGCCCTAGTGAAATTGTGAGTAGTGAGTGGGTTTATATGCCCATGGATGTAATTAAAAACAATGTACAGGTGTGTGTTAGGCTCTCACAATGGTGTCGATTGGGACCCATAGGGCCCGTTGATATGGTAACTGATGTATTGTTAAATGTGTGTGAAATGCAGATAGGCCAGAAGCCGTAGCCACTACGGGAGCGGTTGTTAGAGCTTCAATGGGGACAGAGAGGTGGTTACAGGTCCCGGGTAACTATAAGATGTTATGTGCAATATAAGTGTTATGTAATGTTATATGTAAATGTATGGTGTGTTTATGTATGGTGTTTATAATCAATGTGATATGTGTCAAACATAGTACCTGGGTTATGTTATTATATGTGAAAAATAAACAGGTAGACATTGGTTAAATTATAAACACGTGTTCTTGTCGTTATGCAAGCGGGTTCCCCGGGTGCTACCTCACAATATACACTGCACAGCGCCACTTCTCCTGTCCTGTATACTGGGTGTAATTCTCAGTATCTGTATTATTCTGTATATATACACTGCACAGTGCCACTTCTCCTGTCCTGTATACTGGGTGTAATCCTCAGTATCTGTATTATTCTATATATCTCTATCTATTATATATAATATATATATATATATACTGTGCAGTGTATGTGTATATATACATATACTAGCTGTGAGCCCGATGCAAATGCATCGGGTGTCTAGAATACTATACTTTGTATGAGGATTACCGCAAGCGCGCCGCAAGTGTAACGACTCGCTGGCGCCGACCAATTAGAAGCGCGGCTCAGGCAGCGACTCGCAATGGCCTCGCGGCCATTGCTCGCGCTACCTGACCGGTAAATCGTTAACTTTGAGGCCGAGCCTCTGGTTCGATTTTCGGCCAGCGACTCGCAATGGCCGCTTCGCGGCCATTGCTTGTACTCTGCCTGCGCGAGCAATGGCCTCGCGGCCATTGCTCGCGCAGGCCAGCGACTCGCATTGCTCGTACTCGCCGTGCTGACGTCACAGAGTGACATAGCCACGGTCTTTTCGGGGACCGACACGGAAGTGCCTACGGCAATTATATAGTAGATACTGTACATTGCATATGGAGGGGTGAGGAGAGCGGAGGCTGGAGGGGAGAGCGGAGGCTGGAAGGAAGAGCAGAGGCTGGAGGGCAGAGCGGAGGCTGGAGGGCAGAGCGGAGGCTGGAGGGCAGAGCGGAGGCTGGAGGGCAGAGGCTGGAGGGCAGAGCGGAGGCTGGAGGGGAGAGCGGAGGCTGGAGGGGAGAGCGGAGGCTGGAGGGGAGAGCGGAGGCTGGAAGGGAGAGCAAACGCTGGAGGGGAGAGCGGAGGCTGGAAAGGAGAGCGGAGGCTGGAGGGGAGAGCAGAGGCTGGAGGGGAGAGCGGAGGCTGGAGGGGAGAGCGGAGGCTGGAGGGGAGAGCAGAGGCTGGAGGGGAGAGCGGAGGCTGGAGGGGAGAGCGGAGGCTGGAGGGGAGAGCGGAGGCTGGAGGGGAGAGCGGAGGCTGGAGGGCAGAGCGGAGGCTGGAGGGGAGAGCGGAGGCTGGAGGGGATAGGCTGGAGGGGGAGGCTGGAGGGGAGAGCGGAGGCTGGATGGCAGAGGCTGGAGGGCATAAGGGAGGCTGGAGAGGAGAACGGAGGCTGGAGGGGAGAGCGGAGGCTGGAGGGGAGAGCAGAGGCTGGAGGGCAGAGCGGAGGCTGAAGGGGAGAGTGGAGGCTGGAGGGCAGAGGCTGGAGGGGAGAGCGGAGGCTGGAGGGGAGAGCGGAGGCTGGAGGGAAGAGGGGAGGCTGAAGGGGAGAGTGGAGGCTGGAGGGGAGAGCAGAGGCTGGAGGGGAGAGGCTGGAGGGGAGAGCGGAGGCTGGAGGGCAGAGGCTGGAGGGCAGAGGGGAGAGCGGAGGCTGGAGGGGAGAGCAGAGGCTGGAGGGGAGGCTGGAGGGGAGAGCAGAGGCTGGAGGGCAGAGGCTGGAGGGGAGAGCAGAGGCTGGAGTGGAGAGGCTGGAGGGGAGAGCGGAGGCTGGAGGGGAGAGGCTGGAGGGGAGAGCGGAGGCTGGAGGGCAGAGGCTGGAGGGCAGAGGCTGGAGGGGAGAGCGGAGGCTGGAGGGGAGAGCGGAGGCTGGAGGGGAGAGCACAGGCTGGAGGGGAGAGCGGAGGCTGGAGGGGAGAGCGGAGGCTGGAAAGGAGAGCGGAGGCTGGAGGGCAGAGGCTGGAACGCAGAGGCGTAGCTGGCATGCTCCGGGCCCTGGGGCAAGATCAGCACCCAGGACCCCCATGTGAGGACCGGGGGGGGTGCTGTCAGACAGATGTGAGGGCCGGGGGGAGTGCAGACTCACCGCGGCCGGCGTGCGTGTGCTGTAGGAGGAGAGGAGGGGCGGGCAGAGCTGCCGGACAGGAAGTTCCGTCCTCCCTCCTCTCCGGGCGCACGGCGGGCGGCTGGTGTCAGCACGGGGCCCCCCAGGGGGTGGAGGCAATGGGCCCCTCATGCCGAGTGGCACGATGCGCTAGGCCCCCCTGCCCACCCGCTAGCTACGGTACTGGCTGGCGGGCAGACGTAACTTCCGACCCAGGGGGGCGCGGGCATGACACGGGCACAGGGGCACAGGCTCCGGAGCACTGTGTCAGCATGTGCTGACAGCAGCTGCTCCGGAGCGGGGGCACAGGGGCACAGGCTCCGGAGCACTGTGTCAGCATGTGCTGACAGCAGCTGCTCCGGAGCGGGATGACAGCGGCAATGCCTCGCACGACGTGGTGACGTCACAGTGTGACATAGCCACGGCGTGCCGGGGGCCGACACAAACGTGCCTACGGCAATTATATAGTAGATATAATATATATAACACATACACTGCACAGTACCACTTCTCCTGTCCTGTTGTCAGAGGCGGTATTAGACTTTGATTTTCAGCATATAACTGTTGTTTAAATTAATTATCCCCAATATGGAGTCATCACCTCTCTTCTGTATAGGTGATGACTTTCCCTTCGCTCTGGATCTGACCCCTGGGACCCCACAATTCTGAGAAACGTGGCTTTGAAGAGTAACATGTGAATGGAGCTGTGGGTGAGTATTTCCTTTGGTGCGCCATTCACATGTGGATCTTCAGATAACTACTTTGAGAAAGTGATGAGGTCATGACAACATAAAAGCAAATTTCACTGATTGGGGCTGATGGGTGATATAGTATGTGGGCTGCTGGGGCTTGTTTTCCAGGGCTGGGTTTTGGTCCCAGTCCGGCCCTGATTTGAGCCCCATGGATGGATAACTCACTTCCCTTGTCTCTAGGACCCCTTCTTTCTCCTGAAGCCACTTACCGTGTTTCCCCGAAAATAAGACAGCGTCTTACATAAATTTTTGCTCCGAAAGATAAGTCATGTCTTATTTTCGGGGGGTGTCTTACTTGTGCATAACCAAGAATTCACATTTATTGCTGAACAAAAAAAAGGACCTTTTATCATCCCCTTGCGGCCCCCAATGAAGTAACCCCATCATCCCCCAATATGGTATCAGGCACACACACACAGGGCACACACAGGGACACACAAACACAGAGGCCCACACACAGGGACACACACACACACAGGGCGCACACACACAGGGGCACGCACACAGGAGCACACACACACAGACAGGGACACTTCTCACCGGACCCTGCTGCATTCCGGCGCCGCTCTCAGCTGCCCACCGCTGTCCCGGTGCTCGCCGCTGCAAGGAGGACGGCATCACTCTCATCTCCTTGCCGCAGGTGCCGTAGGTGTACGGTGCCACTGGCCCAACCATTCACAGGCCAGGAACCAACTGGGCAGCCAATCACAGGCCAGAAGCCGACATCATGCAGCGACTGTCCTGTGATTGGCCGCTGGGCAGTTCCTGGCTTGTGATTGGCCAGGACAGTGGCAGGGGGCTTGAAAAATAGAGCGGTGCCAGTCTACATGCTTCTGCTGCACCGCTCACAGCGAAGGGTACTGGGACACAAGCAGGGGACGGGCTGGAGGAGTCACAGCTGCATGCCCCGATCTTCAGATCGGTGGCATGCTGATATTGGTAACATAGAGATATGCCTTATTTTCGGGGGTGCCTTATATTTACAGGCACATTAAACCCCCTGGCATGCCTTACTTTCAGGGGGCTCCCTATTTTCGGGGAAACACAGTAGGTTTTGTTTCTGCTCCTCAGTTCTGCCTTAGGACGAGCTCCCACTTGGTCCAGTCCTCTGGACACTTAAGTTCTTTCTTTTTGTGACAGGCTGTCTTGCTCTAGCCTCCCTCCAACTTGACTCTAGCTGCTTCACTCTCCTCTTCTCTCTCTGCGGCAACTCTCCTCTCTGCTGTTCAACTGTCTCTCCTGCTTTCTAAATCTTTCCCACTCTATTTATACCCTTTGTCACGTGTCCCATGTCATCTATGTGTGTTCTTCTTCCTGACCTCACTCCTCACAGGTGCTCCCTCTAACGACTTCCTTCACCACCCAACCCCACTACAATGGTTCATAGTGTGATCTAGGTGTCTCGGCACCAGTCTGTGCCCCTCTTACCTGTGAGTGGGATACAAAACCCTAACAGGGGTGCAGTACCTCTGTGGCGACTGGATCCGCAGGGGCGCTACAATCTCAAGGTATTCACTGGGTCCAACTTAAGCCCCATCCCCCTGTTGTGCTCCACAGCTATCCAAGGTAAGCTCTGCATAGGTATCTCTGAACCCAACAGCTCAATATCGACCCATTGTTTAGATCATCGGTGATGTTGCCAATCTAAAAGTCTTGTTAAGATAGCCACCTTATAGTACCTTTTGAAGTCAGGGAGCCCTGTTCTCCCTGAACTCTTGTGTCTATGTGGCACCCCAGGGTCCGGTTTCCACAATAGTGTTGTCTTCCCTGGGGGACCATGCTGTGCTTGGAAGCAAGGGAAGGCACCCACACATGGTGAACCATACACACAGCACCTTCCCCACCACCAGGCCAGAATGGGGAGCTCTGAAACCCAAGTCCAAGGGGAGGTTCCCTGCTATAAATTCTGGCCTGGTGGCGGGGTTAGGCAGTTCAGTTCCTAGGAGAACTGTGACTGAAGCAGAATAAGGCTCGTCCCGGGACAGAGAATAGCCAGCATGAGGGACCCGTATGAGAGGGTCTGAGGAAGAGGAGAAACAAGTCTGGGGAGTGGAGCCAGTGCTGGGCTCACTCCAGTGCAAAGCGCAGGAGTGGACACCGGAGTCCGAGGTGGTGAGGGACTCAAGGCCGAGCAGCCAACCACGGATGGCGAGGGATTCCAGGTCGCTCGTCCACCACGAGGCCCAGGAGACACATCAGCACCAGAGAGCTCAGGGAGAACAGTCGAGGAGAGTAACCCAGCAAGGGCTCAAGCCACCTGTCATACAGGCCAGAGACAACACACAAGAGAGGAGAGGGTCGCAGCATAGCAACAGGCAGCCAGGATCCACCAAGAGCAGCGCAGCAGGGAGGCCTCAGAACCCACCAGGTGTGGAGTATCCCAACTTGCTTCGAGGCTCCAGACCTAGACACCTCTTGTGGACAATGCGCTGGACGAACCTGCTAGAGTTTATCATGATGTCACCCATGTTAGGCGGCCTATAGGGGTCGCTGTTGCTGTGCAGGACCTCTAGGGACGATGGGGATGCTGTTGTGCCCACTGCACTCCACTGCACCAGCAGCAGCAAAGAGAGGGCTTGGCCTCGAGTGAATCCCCCACAGTCCCGGGGCATGACAGGTTCCTGGCGCTGTGAACAGGATCTACCAACCTGATACCGTCGCATCCTGTGCGCCTTATGAACTGAACTCAGAGACTTTGCTTGATAGGCCGACGTAATGTCGGCCACAGGAGCCCGAGAACATGTGCTGGCTGGCGGGCATGCTGCAATCCCCCATCGTGGGCCAGGCCAGCACACAGCGTGAAAAATGGCCTACACCCCCTTCGCCCTCCAAGAGTCAGGAGGGCAGGCCAAAGGACTGTGTCACTCCACCCAAGGGTGTGACTGATAGCCAGGGGGCAGAGGCACACCCACAAAAGGAGGGAACATATCTAGACTCTCGCGCGAACTAGAAGCGGTGTAGTGGGAACTCCAGCGTCCACGTAGTGTCCAAGATGGTGGAGCAAGGCCAAGGCAACCCAGAGCGTGGTGTGTCAGCTGAGGACCCCCCCAGTGGCCCGGAGGAGGACCCTGGCTAGGTGCCCTCGAGGAGTCATGGGCTCTTGCAAGCAGAGAACTGTAGCAGCACAACGGTGAGCGGTGCCCGGAAGACTCCAGCACATGGGGTCGAGGAAATGGACTCCCCCAGTGGCCTGGAGAGGATTCCAGAACCAGTGAGGTCAGTGACTCTTGAGCTAGAGATGGCTGCAGCACCAAGCCTCAATGGTACCTTTACACGCCGCTACAGCATGGTGGAAACAACCGGGTGTTTCACGTGCACGAGCACGCACCAACGGTTTAAAACGGTACCCGCACCGCCTTTACACGCCGCTACAAGGTGCTCTACAGAAGGTTTAATCTATCTCTGGATGCACCGCCGGGTGCCTCAAGTTACCGTCTGCAGAGCACCTTACCTTATTTACACGCCGCTACAGAGGGTAATATGGGAGGACCTGGTGCAGCAGGGACAACACATAGGCATGCCAGAGTTGTGGATTACGAGATGTTCGTACGGTGATTGGACACAGCAATAGCATCATGATTGGGCAGCCAGCGCAGGAAGGCTGCCTAATACATGACGCTATTGCAATTGTGTAGTGTGACTGGTCAGCTCCTTAAATATGCCACCCTATGCAGCGACAACCAATCGTAACGCAGGAGCGTCCACCAATGATTGCTGAAGGGGTCGGTTTCCCGGAGGCTGTGTCACGCCCCAGGGAGTTCACTAGGTGACAAAAAAACCTCACCCTACCTTATTTAGACACCGCTGCCATCGGGTTGAAATCAACCTGTTTTAGAGCACTGCTCTGAAACAGGTGCCGAAAGTGACGGGTGGCAACAACCTAGTTTACACGCCGCTATCTCGGGTTGATTTGATGGTGCAAGATACATTTGTCTCATAAACCCGGTTGTTTCCACCATGCTGTAGCGGCGTGTAAAGGTACCTTTACGGATAACTAGCAGCAGCAGCTTCAGACCCGATTGCTGCATCAGACCCAGCAGCCAGAAACAGAGCTGCAAGTTCTCTTCATGCTGCCCTACTTGTTCACCAGGTAGATATTGTGTTTCTGAGGCTTAACCATGGAAGCACCAGCAGTAAGCAAAACTTTAGAATGCTTTAATGTACATAGACAGAAGTTAACCCAGTAAAGTTGCATGTGAGTAGTTATAATTTGTCATAGGTGTGAATGTTTAGTAGTAATGCCTAGCTAAATCGTTAGTTAGGAGAAATACACGTTAAATGGACAGCTAAGGCTGGTTTCACACTACGATTTTGTGCCTGTCTGTGGGATCCGACTTTGAAGGAGGATCCCACGGACAGGCACGGATCCACACGGATCCCTGCAATCGGATGGCAAATAGCCATCCCGTCCGATTCTATGCAGGATCCGTGTGGATCCTGCGGTCCCCTGTCTTTCCCTGCTTCTGCTCCTCCATCTTCTTCCCTCTCCTATGCTAATCTGTGCCCCCGCTATGCTATTCTGTGCCCCCGCTTCTATATCCTCATCTATCCCTATCCTGTCCCCTGTCCTCTTCCCTGTCCTCTTCCCTGTGTGTAAAAAATAAAAAAAATCTCCTCCCGGAGCATACATCTCCTCTCACCGACTCCAACGCTGCAGCACCATCAGGACTGAAGAGCCTGTGATGATGTAAGAGAGTCGGTCAGCTGACGAGTCATGTGACCGGATCTGTGACATCATCACAGGTCCTTTAGCCCTGATGGTGCTGCAGCGATGGAGCCGGTGACAGGTGATGTATGCTTCGGGAGGAGGTTTTTTTATTTTTTTACACACTGGGAAGAGGACAGGGGACAGGATAGGAATAGATGAGGATATAGAAGCGGGGGCACAGAATAGCATAGGAGAGGGAAGAAGATGGAGGAGCAGAAGCAGGGAAAGACAGGGGATACGGAGCTGACATCTGATCCGAGGTGAACTCGGATCCGATGTCCATAGGCTCCCATGTTGTGGGCCCTCGGATCAGCAGTGATCCGATGCTGTCCGATGTGAGTCACGGACACAAAATCGTAGCAGGCTACGATTTTGTTCCTGTAATTAAATCGGATGGTGCCAAAATCGGATGCCAATAGTGGCACATCCGATCCCATTCGATCCACCATAGGGGGACATGGGATCCCATTTCGGATCCGATTGTATCCATTTCAAAATGGATACAATCGGATGACCGAAAATCGTAATGTGAAAGCAGCCTAAGCAGTTTAAAAGGTAAATGTGTCTTTTTGTCTATGCAAGTAAGTAACAATGCAACCACCAAGCGGACCATACCTACAGGACTTTCTGTATGAACTCTTATTAAACTCTTGGGCTAAAAGAGAAGTTACCGGGCACTACTGACCACACCTGAATCTTGCCTATGCAGCTGTGGTTACACTGACTGTCGGTGTTGCCCAGCCATACAAGTTCAGCATGCATCAATAAATTTGAAGAAAATAGGCGACACTCACCGGGCATCTTATGCTCTGTATGTATTCGCCAGGCTACCATACAGGCCCGTGGAAGCGGAATCACCACAAAATGGTGCCGTTGTCTACCTCTCCCACCCCCTCCCTGCATGTATGGTAGCCTGGATCCAGGAGAGGGTCTGAGGAAGAGGAGAAACAGGTCTCGGGAGTGGAGTCAGTGCCGGGTTCACCCCAGTACAGAGCGCAGGAGCAGACACCGGAGTCCGAGGTTGTGAGGGACACTAGGCCCAGCAGCCAACTCTGGAGGGCGAGAGATTCCAGTGCACCACAAGGCCCTGGAGACACAGCAGTACGAGAGAGCTCAGGGAGAACAGTCAAGGAGAGTAATCCAGCAAGGGCTCAAGCCGCCTGTCATATTGGCCAGAAACAACACATAAGAGAGGAGAGGGTCGCAGCGTAGTTACAGGCAGCCAGGACCCACCAAGAGCAGCGCAGCAGGGAGGCCTCAGAATTCGCCGGGTGTGGAGTATCACACCTTACTTTCAGGCTCCGGACCCCAACACCTTTTGTGGAAAGTGCCCTGGATGAACCTGCTACTTCTCTTAGTAAAGGTAACGGAGACTACAACCTTGGTGTCTGTCAGTTATTTTGCACACCACGTCCTGCACCCTCAACGGCCTACTACCGCCATAGACTTTAACCGTTGCCCTGGGGATCTGCTCCACCCATGGGGAGCGACACCACCACAGTTGAACCCCCATCGTCTCCAAAGCTCCCGCACAGCAGCAGTGAACCCCACAGGCCGCCTACCAAGGGTGGCATCCCGATAAACTCTGATCCCCCAAAACTATCCAGTCGGAGACTGTGCTCCCCTCTTTTAAAACCTGTCTCCCAGGGCCTGAGACCAGGCTTCAGCCACCTTTGTCTCCCCCGCACTAGCCTCGAGTAAATCCCCCACGGTCCGAGGGCACAACATCTACATAATGTATTAAGGCAAATTCTGGCTTTACGGTTTCCCCATGCAAAACCCTAGATGACTGACTGAAGTCTCTCAAAAAATGCAGGGGAGATATATATAGGGATCGTCTGAGAGTGAAACATAAATTGGGAAAATGTGTCCATTTTAACAACATTAATATGACCAAACCCCGCTTATCATATTTCTTAAGGTCCGGAGAGGTAGCGCTATTGAGTGTGTTGGGGACACTCAATTACTGTGCAATTCAAGCACACATACACAGTTTCGTATATAAGTTATAAACCACTACACTGGTAATATCTATTATATAATCGCGAATCGCAAAAGCGCCCCTCTCGGCGCTACTTGGTCATGTGGATACGCGCGAAGCATTGGCCGCGAAGAGGCCATTGCGAGCCGTTTTAACTCCACTCGCAATGGCCGCCAATGCCGCCTCTGCTCCCCGCTACCCACAGACCACCTCCGACTATGGAGCTGCCCCCTGTGCCTCCCCCCCAGCCCCGATCCACAGCCCAGCAACGATCCCCAGACCCGCACCGACCTCCAGCACCGCACACCCCCCCCTCACTGCCCGCCACACACCCCCCCCAATGTCCGCACAGCCCCTCCCCCCCAATGTCCGCACAGCCCCTCCCCCCCAATGTCCCCCTCACTGCCCGCACACCTCCGCCACCAGGCCCCATCCACAGTCTACCACAGCCCCCCCCAATGTCCGCACAGCCCCTCCCCCCAATGTCCGCATGGCCCCTCCCCCCAATGTCCGCACAGCCCCTCCCCCCGCCAATGTCCTCACAGCCCCTCCCCCCCACCAATGTCCGCACAGCCCCTCCTCCCCAATGTCCGCACAGCCCCTCCCCCCCAATGTCCGCTCAGCCCCCCCCGCCAATGTCCGCACAGCCCCTCCGCCCCGCCAATGTCCGCACAGCCCCTCCGCCAATGTCCGCACAGCCCCCCCCCGCCAATGTCCGCACAGCCCCCCCCGCCAATGTCCGCACAGCCCCCCAAAAAATTTCCGCACAGCCCCCCCGCCAATGTCCGCACAGCCCCCCCACAAAATGTCCGCACAGCCCCTCCCCCCCGCCAATGTCCGCACAGCCCCCCCGCCAATGTCCGCACAGCCCCCCCTGCCAATGTCCGCACAGCCCCCCCAAAATGTCCGCACAGCCCCTCCCCCCCGCCAATGTCTGCACAGCCCCCCCGCCAATGTCCGCACAGCCCCCCCCAAAATTTCCGCACAGCCCCCCCCGCCAATGTCCGCACAGCCCCCCCCGCCAATGTCCGCACAACCCCCCCACCGCCAATGTCCGCTCAGCCCCCCCCAAAATTTCCGCACAGCCCCCCCCGCCAATGTCCGCACAGCCCCCCCACAAAATGTCCGCACAGCCCCTCCCCCCCGCCAATGTCTGCACAGCCCCCCCGCCAATGTCCACACAGCCCCCCCCGCCAATGTCCGCACAGCCCCCCCCAAAATGTCCGCACAGCCCTTCCCCCCGCCAATGTCCGCACAGCCCCCCCCAAAATTTCCGCACCCCCCCCCCCCGCCAATGTCCGCACAGCCCCCCCCCAAAATTTCCGCACAGCCCCCCCCCCCGCCAATGTCCGCACAGCCCCCCCACAAAATGTCCGCACAGCCCCTCCCCCCCGCCAATGTCCGCACAGCCCCCCCGCCAATGTCCGCACAGCCCCCCCCCGCCAATGTCCGCACAGCCCCCCCCAAAATGTCCGCACAGCCCCTCCCCCCACCAATGTCCGCACAGCCCCCCCGCCAATGTTCGCACAGCCCCCCCCCCCCCCCCAATGTCCGCACAGCCCCCCCCCGCCAATGTCCGCACAGGCCCCCCCCAAAATTTCCGCACAGCCCCCCCCCGCCAATGTCCGCACAGCCCCCCCCAAAATGTCCGCACAGCCCCTCCCCCCGCCAATGTCCGCACAGCCCCCCCCGCCAATGTCCGCACAGCCCCCCCCCAAAAAAATTTCCGCACAGCCCCCCCCGCCAATGTCCGCACAGCCCCCCCCCAAAATGTCCACACAGCCCCTCCCCCCCGACAATGTCCGCACGGCCCCCCCCCAATGTCCACAGCCCTCCCCCCAATGTCCGCACAGCCCCTCCCCCCCAATGTCCGCACAGCCCCTCCACCCCCAATGTCCCACAGCCCCTCCCCCCGCCAATGTCCCACAGCCCCTCCCCCCCGCCAATGTCCGCACAGCCCCTCCCCCCCGCCAATGTCCGCACAGCCCCCCCCCCGCCAATGTCCGCACAGCCCCCCCCGCCAATGTCCGCACAGCCCCCCCGCCAATGTCCGCACAGCCCCCCCCCCGCCAATGTCCGCACAGCCCCCCGCCATCCCACAGCCCCCCCGCCAATGTCCGCACAGCCCCCCCTAAAATTTCCGCACAGCCCCCCCCCAAAATGTCCGCACAGCCCCCCCCCACCCGACGCCGTAGATCACTTACCTGTCTTCATGACATCTGCTTCCTCAGGTCCACGTACACTCCTCCCTCCGGCCCAGACATCCTCTTCCTTCAGCCCGGCTAACGACTCTTCCATCCGCCGCTCTTCTCTTTTCCTCCTCCGAGCTCCGGCTCGCAGTCTCCATTCTGCTCCGCTGAAAGGTCTCATTGACTTACATGGCGGATAATCCTGGACGCTGATTGGTCGCTTTTTCCCATAGACAAACATGCCCATGTTTCTCTATGGGAAGACGCGACCAATCAGCGTCCAGGATTATCCCCCATGTATCTCTATGAGGGGTTGGAGCGGACCTGAAGGAGAACTGTGTCTGCTCACTTAAAATAACAAATAATTAATTAATTTAATAATAAAAAAATTATTAAAAAATTATTTAAAAAATAATAAAAAAATAAATAAAAAATAAAAAAAAAATAAATAAAAAATAATAATAAAAAAAATATGCTAAGAATATCAGCCCTTTGAGCGGACCTGAAGGAGAACTGTGTCTCAGGGTCAGGCTCACTTAAAATAACAAATAATTAATTAATTTAATAATAAAAAAATATTTAAAAAATAATTAAAAAATAATAAAAAAATAAATAAAAAATAATAATAAAAAATACAATAATATGCTAAGAATATGAGCCCTTTGAGCGGACCTGAAGGAGAACTGTGTCTCAGGCTCAGGCTCACTTAAAATAACAAATAATAAATTAATTTAATAATAAAAAAAATAATAAAAAAATAATTAAAAAATAATAAAAAAATAATACAAAAATAAATAAAAAATAATAATAAAAAAATATATAATATGCTAATAATATGAGCCCTTTGAGCGGACCTGAAGGAGAACTGTGTCTCAGGCTCAGGCTCACTTAAAATAACAAATAATAAATTAATTTAATAATAAAAAAAATAATAAAAAAATAAATAAAAAATAATACAAAAATTAATTAAAAAAAATAATTAAAAAAAATATAATATGCTAAGAATATGAGCCCTTTGAGCGGACCTGAAGGAGAACTGTGTCTCAGGCTCAGGCTCACTTAAAATAACAAATAATAAATTAATTTAATAATAAAAAAAATAATAAAAAATAATTAAAAAATAATAAAAAAAAATTAAAAAATAATAAAAAAATAAATAAAAAATAATAATAAAAAAAAAAATATGCTAATAATATGAGCCCTTTGAGCGGACCTGAAGGAGAACTGTGTCTCAGGCTCAGGCTCACTTAAAATAACAAATAATAAATTAATTTAATAATAAAAAAAATAATAAAAAAATAATTAAAAAATAATAAAAAAATAAATAAAAAATAATACAAAAATTAATAAAAAATAATAATAAAAAAATACAAGTATGCTAATAATATGAGCCCTTTGAGCGGACCTGAAGGAGAACTGTGTCTCAGGCTCAGGCTCACTTAAAATAACAAATAATAAATTAATTTAATAATAAAAAAAATAATTAAAAACTAATAAAAAAAAATAAAAAAAAATTATACATAATAACATAAAAAATAAGAATAAAAAAAAGAAAAATGCTAATAATAATGATATTACTGCTAATAATAATGCTATTAATGCTAATAATTATGCTATTAATGCTAATAATAATGCTATTAATGCTAATAATTATGCTATTAATGCTAATAATTAGGCTATTAATGCTAATAATTATGGTATTAATGGTAATAATAATGCTATTAATGCAAATAATATTGCTATTAATTCTATTATTAATGCTATTAATGCTAATAATTATGCTATTAATGCTAATAATTATGCTATTAATGGTAATAATAATGCTATTAATGCAAATAATATTGCTATTAATTCTATTATTAATGCTATTAATGCTAATAATTATGCTATTAATGCTAATAATTATGCTATTAATGCTGATAATAATGCTATTAATGCTAATAATTATGCTATTAATGCTAATATTTATGCTATTAATGCTAATAATTATGCTATTAATGCTAATAATTATGCTATTAATGGTAATAATAATGCTATTAATGCAAATAATATTGCTATTAATGCTATTATTAATGCTATTAATGCTAATAATTATGCTATTAATGCTAATAATTATGCTATTAATGGTGATATTAATGCTATTAATGTAAATAATATTGCTATTAATGCTATTATGCTATAATGCTAATAATTATGCTATTAATGCTAATAATTATGTTATTAATGGTAATAATAATGGTATTAATGCAAATAATATTGCTATTAATGCTATTATTAATGCATATTAATTGCTAATAATTATGCTATTAATGCTAATATAATGCTAATTATGCTAATAATAATCATATTAACGCTATTAATAATGCTATTAAGGCTAATAATCATGCTATTTATGCTATTCAAAATGCTATTAATGCTAATAATATTGCTATTAATTGCTTCTTATGCTAATAGTAATGCTATTAATGCAATTAATTTATGCTATATAATTCTGTTATTTATGCTATTCATGCTATTAATAATGCTATTAATGTTATTAATAATGTTATTCATGCTATTAATAATACTATTAATGCTATTAATGCTAATATTAATGCTATTAATTGTATTATTAATGCTATTAATGCTATTAATGCTAATAATAATGCTATTACTGCTAATAATAATGCTATTAATGCTAATAATTATGCTATTAATGCTACTATTAATGCTAATAATGCTAATAATAATCATATTAACGCTATTAATAATGCTATTAAGGCTATTAATCATGCTATTTATGCTATTCAAAATGCTATTAATGCTAATAATATTGCTATTAATGCTCTTTATGCTAATAGTAATGCTATTAATGCGATTAGTTATGCTATTAATTCTATTGTTTATGCTATTAATGCTATTAATAATGATATTAATGCTATTAATGCTATTAATAATGTTATTCATGCTATTAATAATACTATTAATGCTATTAATGCTAATATTAATGCTATTAATTTTATTATTAATGCTATTAATGCTAATAATAATGCTATTAATGCTAATAATTATGCTATTAATGCTATTAATAATGCTATTAATGCTAATAATAATGCTATTACTGCTAATAATAATGCTATTAATGCTAATAATTATGCTATTAATGCTACTATTAATGCTAATAATGCTAATAATAATCATATTAACGCTATTAATAATGCTATTAAGGCTAATAATCATGCTATTTATGCTATTCAAAATGCTATTAATGCTAATAATATTGCTATTAATGCTCTTTATGCTAATAGTAATGCTATTAATGCGATTAGTTATGCTATTAATTCTATTGTTTATGCTATTAATGCTATTAATAATGCTATTAATGCTATTAATGCTATTAATAATGTTATTCATGCTATTAATAATACTATTAATGCTATTAATGCTAATATTAATGCTATTAATTTTATTATTAATGCTATTAATGCTAATAATAATGCTATTAATGCTAATAATTATGCTATTAATGCTAATATTAATGCTAATAATGCTAATAATAATCATATTAACGCTATTAATAATGCTATTAAGGCTAATAATCATGCTATTTATGCTATTCAAAATTCTATTAATGCTAATAATATTGCTATTAATGCTCTTTATGCTAATACTCATGCTATTAATGCGATTATTTATGCTATTAATTCTATTATTTAGGCTATTAATGCTATTAATAAAGGCATTAATGTTATTAATAATGCTATTAATGCTATTCATGCTAATATTAATGCTATTAATTCTAATAATCATACTATTAATCTATTAATAGCTATTAATGCTATTTTTAATTCTATTAATGCTATTAATAATTTTATTAATGCTAATAATGCTATTACTCCTCATAATAATGCTATTAACGCTATTATTAATGCTATTTATGGTAATAATGCTATTAATACTAATAACAATACTATTAATAGTACTATTATTGCTGTTAATAATGCTATTAATGCTAATAATAATGCTGTTAATGCTAATAATTATGCTATTAATGGTAATAATAATGCTATTAATGCAAATAATATTGCCATGTTCTAGAATCCCGATGCATTTGCATTGGGCTCACAGCTAGTAGCCAATAATCATGAACAAAGTATGCATAGCATATAGTCCTCTCACTTCAGCAGGTATGCCTACACAGTTCAATTACTGACATCTGTCAGTGCAATTATCCCACTCTGGGTTTACCTGGTTTTGAAGTTTAGCAGGGAATCAGACTGACTCCTGCCAGTCTTGCCATCCAGGAATCACCCACCAGGTCCTTGGACTGGCTGAGTCAAGATCCTCAGGGCTGCCTGAATTACTAGGAGGCTTGCCAGCTACACTCTTAGGCAGGCTTGTCTTCTGCCATGTGCACCAAACAGGAAGGGTGAAGGACCATACTTACATCACAGAGCACTTAATCCTAATAACACAGAGATTATATTTTCTCAGACACTCAGGTATGTTAGGAATCCGCTTTAGCCAGACACTCCCGTGTCTTTTCAGCTCATCTGAAGTCCAGCACTTGTAATGCATTACCTGAACATGTGCAACCTGAATTCCCAGCATAATGTATTACTACTCAGCTCTCAGCAGCCCATCTCTTGCTCTCCTCCTACTTTAACTGCTCCTTTTTCACCAGAGTTCCTACCTCTCCATCTCCAATGCTGCCACTCGGCTCTCGACAGCCTGTCTCTGAAGCTTCTATTGCTTCAAATGGGCTTGTAGCATCTCCATGAGCTCCCTTATCTCGGCTCTTACATCCACCAAATCAGCTGAGCTCGCATTACTCATGGAGGTATTCACTTCATACTTTCCTTCTCCAGTGGCTTCTTCCACTTCAGCAACCTTGGTCTTCATCTCGGTTCTAGCAGTATCGCCTTAAACCATCTATTGGGTCACGGGCAGCCTCACCTCCAACCCTCTTTTGGGTTTCATTGGTGTCTGCTTCATAAGGTTTCACACCCTCCATTTCTTCATCCTTTAGAGTTTCTGGAGTCTAAAATCCTCTTGGCCATGGTGCCATATACTTCTATGAAGTTCTCTGCTGACAGTGTAAGACCTGTTAACATTTATATATATGGTTAAAGGAATGTTTTGTGGACTCTTCTTTGTGTTATACTGCCACCTGCTGCCAAAAAGGAAAGGATAGCAGAGAAACCCCCTGCTGCTGAGAATGACATGGAACAGTCCAGGAGATGGATGGGTGGGTCTCCTGAAGGAGAAAAAAGGACTTCCATGTGTGTTGCAGAGAGAGACAGACCTAAAGACACTGGATGTCGAGTCAGGGGCCAGACGGCACGTGCAAGCTGAGATCCAGGACAGAGATCCAAGACTGACTGCACTCCACACGCCTGTCAGCGAATTATGGGCCCCAACGGCAACGAGGTACCTCGCAGTAAAACTTGTAGTAAAGTGTGCACACTGTTTTAGTTAGGGACAGATAGGAAAAGACTCTGCAGTTCGATATACAAGGAATAGAAAGAAAACAAACACTCTGCGTCTCGCTTGATAAAGACTTTGCATTTCTTCATTTAAAGACATTCAGAGACCTTGCATTCGCTGCAGACTAGGCACAGTGGTTATATGTATTGTATTTACTTTTGCACACCTTCCCGCTCCTTCCCCTTCTTTTCCCTCAGTTGCATTAAAATTGCATTTGTTTAACCCTCTGTGTTCCGTGCAGTCCTTGCGTATCCCGTTACCTGTGGGCTATTACACTTGGCGTAGCCGGCAGGATACGCAGGCTGGTACTGAACAATGGAAGGACAGAGGGATGTTGTTGATGTAAATGTTCCAATACAACCTGATAGGGGAATACCAGCAAGGCAATTGTCCCTGGGTGCTATGCTGACCCATATACCAAAATTTACTGGCAACAATATACCTCTCCATGACTGGGCGCAGAGAGTGAGGGGCATGTTGAAAGTAGCAGGAGTAACTGCAGAAAACCAAGGGGAGATACTGTTGATTGCCCTTGAGGGCCATGCTCAAGAGACTGTTTTATTGCGCCCTGAGAGTGAAAGAAAGACGTTAGAACAGGTGGTGAAGATTCTGGAGAGGGTGTATGGCGGCAAGCCAGAAGCAGGTGATTTGCAGGCACAACTGTTCTACCGGCTGCAGGGTGAAGAGGAAGGCTTGCCACAGTATGCGAATGCCCTCCAGAGAATAATGAGACAAATGCTTACAGCAGAGCCAGAGCTAGCACAGACCCCTGGTTACGCTGACCGTACCCTGCGAGATCAATTCCTCAGAGGATTACATAACCCCAAGATCAGAAGTGCTCTCCGTGAACGGCTCAGGGTAGAAAAAAAATTAACTTTTCAGGAAGTACTGGAAGAAGCAGTCTCCCGCATACAAGCTGAAAATTGCGACCCGCAGAACGCGGGGGGAGAAGTTTGTGCTCATAGAGTAGTCCCGAGTGAGAGAAACCGAGAACCAAGCCAGCTTGAAGCTAAAGTGGATCAGTTACAAGAGACTGTTACTGCTCTACAAGAGTTGCTGAAGAATATGCAAGCCCCGGCGTCAAAAGTCCGAACGGCAGCACCGCGGCCGGGTACCCGCGTGTATACCTATCGAGAAGAGAGGGGACAGATCGAGCAGAGGCGATCCAGACCCGCTAGAGACTACCAATGCTGGAACTGTGGAAATCGGGACCATATATCACGGCACTGCCCAGAGAGGAGGATGTCTCAAGAAAGACCGCCGTTAAACTAGTACCTCCCTCTATGGTCGGGCACATGGGGGGGGGACCAACTGAGCTTAGAGAAAACAACCGCCCTGAAGATATAGCAGCCAGCACGCCAACAATCACGGCCGAATTTGAAGGGAAAGCAGTAAGATGCCTGATGGATACTGGGTCTCAAGTGACCACCATGCCAGAACAGTTCTTCTATCAACACTTTGGACAAACTGTATCCATTGATAAGAGGACACATATCAGACTGAAGGCTGCGAATAATCTTCCCATTCCGGTTGTAGGGGTCGTGTGGATGAACATACGTGCCTGTGGTCAGAACTTAGGCCAAAAAGGGATCGTGTTAACGGAGGGCCGGTATGACAGAGAAGTGCCGGCTATCGTAGGCATGAACATCCTGAAGGAACTAGACCAGTTGCTCTTCAACAAGGAAGGCTGTGATTACTGGAAAATGACTGCTGCAAACGGGCCCGCTCAAAAGGTCTTCCAACACCTTATCCGTGCCAGGGGGCTGTGGAGGAATGGTGGGAGCCGCTACCCAGTGGGGAGGGTTCGAGTCCCAAGACAGACAACAATTACTCTACCTCCAAATCGGGAGACAGTCCTCACTTTGCCAGTCGTGGCCCATCGTATGCTCGAGGGGATGGAGGTGTTGGTAAAACCTTACCGTGGTGAAGAGAACGGAGACGAACCGTTGGTGGCTCGCACTTTAGCAACAGTAAGAAATGGAAGAGTCCCTTTCCGTTGCATGAACACCGGTGAACAGGCCTACACCTTGACCTCGGGAGTTGTTCTGGCCCATGTCTACCTGGCGCCTGAAGAGGTGGCGAACGCAGAATTGATTGAATTGAAGCCCATGGCAGGGGAGACCTGGACTTTGGCTGTTTCTATAGAGAGAGAAGAGAAGCCCACTGATCAGTGGAACAGTCAAGTTATCCTAGGACAGATGGAAGTGGACCTGACCCCCTTCGCTTCAGAGCAAGCCCAGGTCATAGAAAACTTCATCTGGGAGAATCAAGCCACGTTCTCCCGTCATGCAGAAGACTTCGGCTGTACTGACAAGATTCAGCATGAAATACCCACAGGAGATGCACCACCGATCAGAGAAAGGTACAGACAAATACCCCCAAAATATTACCAAGAGGTGAAGGAGCTCTTGGCACAGATGCTGAAGAGCAGGGTGATAAGAGAGAGTCAGAGTCCATGGGCTGCCCCAATCGTGCTGGTCAAGAAAAAGGATGGGTCTACTCGCTTCTGTGTTGACTACCGCAAGCTTAATGGATGCACTGTTCGTGATTCCTATCCTCTGCCCCGGATAGAGGAGTCCCTGTCTGCGCTGGGAAAGGCATGCTACTTCTCCTCCCTTGATCTAGCAAGCGGATATTGGCAGGTCCCTGTGGCAGAGAAAGACAAGGCCAAGACCGCATTCATTGTGCCCATGGGACTCTTCGAGTTCAATCGCATGCCGTTTGGGCTAAATAATGCCCCAGGAACTTTTCAGCGCCTCATGGAGAGTTGCCTTGGAGACATGAACTTTGAAGCCACGTTGATTTATCTGGATGACATCGTAGTGTACTCTGCAACCTTCGAAAAACATCTCGAACAACTGGGTCAAGTGTTTCAACGGTTAAGGGACCATGGGCTTAAACTGAAACCAAAAAAATGCCGGATCTTTCAAAAAGAGATTGAATATCTCGGGCACAAGGTGACGGAGGCTGGCGTGCAGCCGTCCGATGGGAAAGTGAGAGCAGTGCTACAATGGCCCACACCCAGCACAGTGAGAGAAGTTCGAGCTTTCCTGGGACTGGCCGGATACTACCGTCGCTTCATCAAGGACTTCGCGAAGGAGGCAGAACCTTTGCATGAATTGCTCCGAGGAACTGCGAAAGGACCAAAGGTACAGAAAATTTGCTGGGGACCAAGACAAGCAGAAGCCTTACACCGACTAAAAGAGGCCTTGGTCAGCGCCCCTGTGCTTGCCTATGCAGACTACAACCTCCCCTTTCGGTTATATACAGACGCGAGCCTCTACAGTCTGGGTGCAGTACTGGCCCAGGTACAGGACGGTATTGAACGGGTGATTGCATATGGAAGTCGGACGTTGCGAGAAGCCGAACGCAATCCTGAGAATTATAGTTCTTTTCGTCTGGAGTTACTGGCACTAGTATGGGCAATAACCGAAAGGTTCTCTGAATATCTCACGGGAGCTCAGATTGAAGTCTATACGGATAATAATCCACTGGCTCACATCTCCACCGCCAAACTGGGGGCAATGGAACAGAGGTGGTTGGCACGACTCTCCAGATATAATTATCATGTGCAGTACCGTTCCAAGCACGAAAATCAGAATGCGGATGCCCTCTCTCGTGTTACCACAGAAGCCCCAGTGGGGGAAAGAGACGAGCAGTTAGAGGAAGACGAAATTCCAGACTTCAGTAAATTCACCGCCCAAGTGGTGGAGGCTTGTATACTGGAGATTACGTCGGGCACAACATCGCGCCTGCTTGGCCAAACCAGAGAGGAATGGGTGAAGATCCAGTCATCTGATCCAGAACTGCTTCAAGTGAAAGAGTGGGTGATCCGGCAGCGTAAGCCTAGGAAGGAAATACGGGCCATGCTGTCACACACGGCCCTACAGATTCTCAGCCAGTGGGACAAGCTATCGGTGCAAGAAGGGATGCTGTATCGGAAGGTGCACCTAGCTACGGAGCTGGAAGTACAGTGGCAAGTGGTGATACCCCAGAAGATGGCAGTACCATTGGCCCGAGAAGCGCACGAGAGAGGAGCCCATTTTGGGCCGGACAAGACTTACCAGTGGTTGCAAAGAATAGTGTGCTGTCCTCAGATGCTTCGGGCAGTGGAGAAGGCCTGTAAACTGTGTCGTTCCTGCGAGTTAAATAAAGCTCTCCCACAGCGAGCACCAGTACAGACCATTGTCACCAAAGAGCCATTGGAAGTACTTATGATCGATTACCTGAAGATTGACCACTCCCACCGGGGCTATCAGTTCTGCCTTGTGATGACAGACCACTTCTCAAAATTTGCGGTGGTGACGCCCACCAGAGATCAGACGGCTGAATCGGCTGCTCGAGCCATCAGTGATGACTTTATCCGGGTATACGGCTGCCCTAAAAGGATACACTCTGATCAAGGGGCCTGCTTTCAGGGCAGTGTCATGAGAGAACTGCAAAGGATCTACGGGATGCAAAAGTCAAGAACCACGCCTTATCATCCACAGGGCAACGGAGCCTGCGAGAGGTTTAACCGGACCCTCCTACAAATGCTACGCACACTGGAAGATGATCGTAAGAATCACTGGCCCAGTTATCTTGCAGAACTCGTATGGGCATACAATAACCGTGTCCACTCCACCACTGGGTACGCCCCATACGTGCTATTGTTCGGAAGAGCCGGAAGAGGCATTGAAGAACTAAACCTGGTTCCACCCGAGATCAGTGAAAGTCAGAGCATAGGGTCTTGGGTTGACTGTCACCGTCGACGGCTGGAGACTATCCATCGAATTGTCACCAAGCGGTTGCAAGAAAAGATATACCCCCGGCAGGAACCTGTACATGAGGCCCCGTTCTTACCAGGAGACAGAGTGCTAGTTGCAGAGAAACACCCGAGACACAAGTTGAGTGAGCGCTGGAAACCAGAGCCATACATTGTGACCAGAAGAGTCTCTCCCAATGGGCCAGTGTACGACGTGAGAAGCGAGCGGGGAGGCGGCACCCTCATCCTGCATCGTAACATGCTGAGGCCCTGCTATTCAGAAGACAGGACCGGACAAAGCGACTCAGGGACTGTGCCCGTGCCCGTTCCTGCTACTCTCGAGGAGGGCTCTGACGATGAAGAATGGTGGCGGGCCCCGTCCAACCCAACAGACTGGGGAGGGTCCAACCCCCCATCCGTTCAAGATGCAGGTGCCACCCCTGCAGAGCATGAGCCACCAATCTCCAGAGATGATGACGAGGATATTGTACTCCCTGCTACTGCACCAGCATCTGGTGAATTAGCCGTACCTCCACGTAGGACTGAATGGGCTAATGCTGGTATTCCCCCTGATCGGTACTTGGCAGATGAATTTGTGTATTCTGTCAATGGAGTCGGTTGTAAGACATTGTCTCCCAGGCAACAGGTTGTAAAGCACGGCAGAGGTTGCCATCGTGTGTTCCTGTGCAGAGGGCCCCAAGAGAGTATCGGCCGGGACGGCCGATGTTAAAGAGGGGGGGAAATGTAAGACCTGTTAACATTTATATATATGGTTAAAGGAATGTTTTGTGGACTCTTCTTTGTGTTATACTGCCACCTGCTGCCAAAAAGGAAAGGATAGCAGAGAAACCCCCTGCTGCTGAGAATGACATGGAACAGTCCAGGAGATGGATGGGTGGGTCTCCTGAAGGAGAAAAAAGGACTTACATGTGTGTTGCAGAGAGAGACAGACCTAAAGACACTGGATGTCGAGTCAGGGGCTAGACGGCACGTGCAAGCTGAGATCCAGGACAGAGATCCAAGACTGACTGCACTCCACACGCCTGTCAGCGAATTATGGGCCCCAACGGCAACGAGGTACCTCGCAGTAAAACTTGTAGTAAAGTGTGCACACTGTTTTAGTTAGGGACAGATAGGAAAAGACTCTGCAGTTCGATATACAAGGAATAGAAAGAAAACAAACACTCTGCGTCTCGCTTGATAAAGACTTTGCATTTCTTCATTTAAAGACATTCAGAGACCTTGCATTCGCTGCAGACTAGGCACAGTGGTTATATGTATTGTATTTACTTTTGCACACCTTCCCGCTCCTTCCCTTCTTTTCCCTCAGTTGCATTAAAATTGCATTTGTTTAACCCTCTGTGTTCCGTGCAGTCCTTGCGTATCCCGTTACCTGTGGGCTATTACAACAGTATATCAGCTACCTGTTCAGACACTGGAGACAACACCCCTACCCAATTCTGAGCTGGCTCATTTTCCTTGTCTTCATTATTATGGTTCACAACACCAGCAATTGCTGCTGGCAACACCAAAGTATCCTTCCTCCTGATCTTCTCTGAAGCTGAAAGAGGATGCACAAATGAAATGGAAGCATGGAATGGACTCTCAACTTCATTTACCCCTTCAGAAGGTGTAACTTCAGGTGACGTTAGGTCACTAAGTTGGTTAGACCCACCATTTCATTTGGTCACCCCTAACTCTGGTCTGTCAGCCTCTGGAGGGGTTAACTCATCATTATTGTACATAAAACCCCACTATAAAACCCTTCAGCCTTCTGCTGTGATGGGACCTCCTTAGGACTGTTCCAGCTCTTATTTGAGCACCTGGACACGGCCCCTTTCTCCCACAAGACCAAAAATAATTTAGAGTCCTGGCCTATTATCACTGGACACACTAAGTCTGGGACTACGCCAACATCAGGCCGCTCCAGATCATCATCCATCTGAATGATCACTTTGCCCAGTGGGTACTCTTTAATGGCCCCATGAATACAAGCCTCCTTCTATTCACTGTCCGCGCATCAAATGGACCTTAGGTGTGACCCTCACTAGGGCCATCAAGATCCCCAGGTCTAAGAGTGCAGCCATACCTTTTCCATTCAGCTTCACAGAACACTCCCGTGACCTCGAGTTGGATGGACAGTCTATACCGCAGATCGGGCATGGGTAAGAGAAGCCTCAGTGTCCCCGGCTCCAGTCAATTTGCTCAGAGTTGTAATGCTCCACCCCCTTTTGGGCAACCTCCCTTTTTGGGACTCCGCAACCTTTCAGGGAACCTCCCTTTTTGGGTCTCTGCCCCATTTTGGGTAACCTCCCCTTTAAGGGTCTCTGCCCCCTTTTGGAATACTCCGCCCCCACTAACCCCCACTGTGCCCACTGTCCAACGCTGTGCCCACAGACCCCGCTGTGCCCTGCTGTCCCCCGCTGTGCCCACTAACTATGCCCACTGACCCACACTGTGCCCTGATGACCCCCATTGTGCCCACTGACCCCCACTGTACCCAGACCCTCACTGACCCACGCTGTGCCCACCGACACCTGCTCTGCTTTGCTCACCCCTGCTGTGCCCACTGACCCCTACTGTGCCCACTGACCCCCACCGTGACCTGCTCACCCCCACCATGTCCACTGAACCCAGCCATGGCCTGCTCACCTCCGCCATGCCTACTGAATCATACCATGGCCTGCTCACCGCTGCCATATCCACTGACCCCCGCTGTGGATCGCTTACCCTCACCGTGCCTATTGACCCCCGCCATGGCCTGCTCACCTCCACCGTGGCCTGATCACCCCCTACACGCCCACTGACCCCTGCTGTTCTCTGCTCACCCCAGCTTTGCCCATTGATCCAAACTCTGACCTGCTCAACCCCACTGTGCCCAATGACTTTTACTGTGCCCTGATGACCTCCGCTTTTCCCACTCACCCCCGCCTTGCCTACTGACCCCAGCCATTGCCTGCTCACGTCCACCATGCCCACTGACCCCCACTGTGGCCTGTTCACCCCCGCCATGCCCACTGAACTCCCTGCCATGGCATGTTCACCCCCTCTTTGCCCACTGACCCCCGCCGTAACCTGCTCACCCCCGCCATGCCCACTAACCCCAGCCATGGCCTGCTCACCTCCGCCATGCCCACTGACCCCCGCCATGACCTGCTCACCCCTGCTATACCCACAGACCCCCGCTGTGGCCTGCTCACCCCCACTATACCCACTGACCACCGCTGTGGCCTGCTCACCCCCGCTGTGCCCACTGAGCCCCGCCATGGCCTGCTCACCTCCATCGTGGCCTGATCACCTTTGCCATGCCCACTGACCCCTGCTGTGCTCTGTTCACCCCCACTTTGCCCACTGACCCTACTGTGCCCTGCTTTTCCCACTCACCACCGCTGTGCTTATTGACCCCCACCGTGGCCTGCTCACCCCCACCGTGACCTGCTTAACTCTGCCACACCCACTGACCCCCACTGTGACCTGTTCACCCCCGCCATACCCACTGACCCCTGACATGGCATGTTCACCCCCTCTTTGCCCACTGACCCCTGCTTTGCCCACTGACCCCGCCCTAACCTGCTCACCCCCGCCATGCCCACTAACCCCAGCCATGTCCTGCTCACCTCCGCCATGCCCACTGACCCCCGCCATGACCTGCTCACCCTTGCTATACCCACTGACCCCCGCTGTGGCCTGCTCATTCCCGCTGTGCCCACTGAGCCCCGCCATGGCCTGCTCACCTCCATCGTGGCCTGATCACCTCTGCCATGCCCACTGACCCCTGCTGTGCTCTGTTCACCCCCACTTTGCCCACTGACCCTACTGTGCCCTGCTTTTCCCACTCACCACCGCTGTGCTTATTGACCCCCACCGTGGCCTGCTCACCCCCACCGTGACCTGCTTAACTCTGCCACGCCCACTGACCCCCACTGTGACCTGTTCACCCCCGCCATACCCACTGACCCCTGACATGGCATGTTCACCCCCTCTTTGCCCACTGACCCCTGCTTTGCCCACTGACCCCGCCGTAACCTGCTCACCCCCGCCATGCCCACTAACCCCAGCCATGTCCTGCTCACCTCCGCCATGCCCACTGACCCCCGCCATGACCTGCTCACCCTTGCTATACCCACTGACCCCCGCTGTGGCCTGCTCATTCCCGCTGTGCCCACTGAGCCCCGCCGTAACCTGCTCACCCCCGCCATGCCCACTAACCCCAGCCATGTCCTGCTCACCTCCGCCATGCCCACTGACCCCCGCCATGACCTGATCACCTCTGCCATGCCCACTGACCCCTGCTGTTCTCTGCTCACCCCCGCTTTGCCCACTGACCATAGTGTGCCCTGCTTTTCCCACTCACCACCGCTGTGCTTATTGACCCCCACCATGGCCTGATCACCTCCGCCATGCCCACTGACCCCTGCTGTGACATGTTTACACCCTCTTTGCCCACTGACCCCTGCTTTGCCCACTGACCCCCACTCTGCCCTGCTCACCCTCACTGTACCCACTGACCCCAACTCTTCCCTGCTCACCCCCGCTGTGCCCACTTACCCCTACTGTGCCCTGATGACCCTGGATTTTTCCACTCTCCTCTGCCATGCCCTGCTAACTTCTGCTGTGCCCTGCTCACTCCCTCTCTGCTCCACTCACTCCCACTCTGCCCCGCTCACCCCCGCTCTGCCTGCTCACCGCTGCAGCATGAGAATGAGCACAGGGGGTGGAGGGCAGAAAGCAACCACGGCAGAGGGGGCAAATCTATCACAGAGTGAGCACTGCGACCACAGGGGGAGGACAGAGAGACAACACAGGGGGGCAGAAAGACAGCACAAATGGGGGCAGAGAGAGACCACAGGAGGGTGCATAGAGCAACAGAGTGACCACAGGGGGGCTAGAGACACAACACAGGGGGGACAGAGAGTGTCCCTGGGAGGGCAGAGAGATAGCACAGGTGTGGAGCCAGAGACCACACAAAGGTGGGGGGGGGGGGGGTAGCCAGACAGCCCACTGCGCACAGGGGGGCAGCGAGTGCTCATGGAGCAGCGGGAAGCGCACACAGGGTGGAGCCAGAGCGTGCACAGGTAGGGAGCACAGAGCGCACACAGGAAAGGCCAGAGAGTGCATACAGAGGGGGCTCAGCACACGCACAGGGGGGGGGAGAGTGCGTGCACAAGGGGGCAGAGAGTACGCACGGGGGAGGGACAAAGGGTGCACGGGGATATGGCAGCAAGAGCGCATGGGGAGGGGGCAGAGAAAGTGCACCAGTGGGGCAGGGAGAACACACCAGGGGAAGATGGCCACTGCCCACAGCATCACAGAGCCCGCCCCCATCATCATGGCACTGCCCACCCGATATGATAGAATCGGGCTCCCATCTAGTTACAACATAAGACTGGAGGGAAGGAGCTGGAAGGCAGGACAGACCCTGAATGAGTGTTGGTCCCATGATATTCATTGGAGGCACAGCACTGACTGATTGGGGGGGAATAGCACTTGAAACACTGACAAGGAGGGCTGCACTGGCTTGACTAAACTCTGGGGCCCTAAAGTATGCTAATGCGTTAACAATGGAAATAATCCTGTTTTAGGAGTTTATCAGTTGCTATGTGCTTACTGTTCCTACTAGGAGCCACGTACATCAAGTTTCCTAATCTGGGTTCTGATATACAGCATGTCTACCATTCAGGGTCATTGTAAGAGCTGGAGTCAGTTTGCAATAGGCCTCAAGTTCAGTGCCATCTTTGCTACATTCTTTAACACACAAAAACATGGATCACCATGTTTTTCTTTATTTAATTCACCTCTAGTTACACACAAAGATTTTTCCATCACTTATCAACTTGGTGTAACAAGCCAGCATCTGTCAAACAACCCATATTTTACGTTAATAAATTATTTAAAAAATCCTCATCAACTCCCACCTACTTGGCAAGCAAATTACCCATCTTCTGTCTATTTCAACAGGGCACAAACAGAGAAATGACCAGCAGGGACTCCTACCTCTCGCTATGGTCTGCTCTTGGTCTCTCTGATGACTATTGTCGGATGAAACAACACCAACCCCACCAACTTATGGGGGATTGGAACCATATGGGTTTTCTTTGAACTATAGGAGGGTGCTGTCCATCAAAATTAATACAATCCATTAATGTTGCACACATCACATTTATTATCTGTTAACAGAAATAGAAAGTGTTTCCATGTCACTGGTAGCAGAAAAGTTCTAGAAAAGTCCCACACTCCCCCCTCCCCCAAAGGAAATCCAGTAAAATCTGCACTCCCAAATCCAAATGACTCAGGTTCTCAGGCTCAGTCTGGGATGTCACGGGTGGCTGCCTGATAATGTGGCCCTGGAAGTCAATGAATAAGGGGATAAAATAAAGTATATACAAGTTCGTGACGCCAACTGCAGTACCTGGTGATGCTCACCAGCGCCGCTACAGTCCTCCGGTGGTCGATGGTATTGCAGCTTGGATGGTGTAGTCCCCCGCAGGCAGGACTGGACTGCCGGGGCAGCGATTCTGTAAGGAAACAGTTCATGCAAGAAAGGATGCAGCAGAGTCAACAACTCACTTCACCGGGTACTTTACTGGAAAACTTTGTCATCAACACAGTCTTTCAGTGCAGTAGATGTTACGACAAATGCTACGGGTTCTGCAAGTGGAATTTCTGGCTGATAGATGGATCCCTCACTGTGTACCATTCCTGTTCCTTTCTTTCCCTTGTCTCCCAGTGGCAGTGAAGTCTGACTTCTTAAAGACTAGTCCAACATCCTGCTGTTCCTTGTTCTCCTCTCCATTGTACCCGTCGGGTGAACCTTCTCTGGATCTGACAGCGTCCTACTGCTCCTGATTCCCCTCTCTCTGGGCTCTTTGGGAGTCAGGGGCGTACATAAAGATACCCCTGTTCGTCAGATTTCTTTGAGCCGTAAAGGTTCTCACAGGGTGGGCTCCGGTACCCAGTTCCTTTCCTGGGGCAAACTCTCTGATTACTCTATTCCCCACTTATGGCCACTTTACACACGGCTACATTTCTAGCTTATCCACAGGTAACTTACTGGCTGCAGTGAAATCATGGAGACATGGTTCTATCTTGTTGCTGTGTACAAATGGAATAATGTCTCCATGATTTCTCTGCAGCCAGTAAGTTACCTGTGGATAAGCTAGAAATGTAGCCGTGTGTAAAGTGGCCATTAGAGTGAACTCACGCCTCGAGTTTCTTTCTCTCTTTCTTTCCTTCTGGGATATCTTCTATCTGTCCTGGGTCCCTCAGCCGAGTAGACCCTCCTTTGTCCTTGCTTCTCGACTCTCACTGGTCTCTCCTGGACTCCTTCCTCCCTGAGTCCTAGACTCCTCTAGACTAGACTGCTCTCTAGTGCCCCCTGGAGGTCACTATATACCCTCCCACCTGCTAACTAGTGTGGGGTGTGAGCTCTAGGGTTCCACCTACTGGCCATAGTTCCACTTGCAGTGGGGTGACTTCACCGCTTTTATGGGTGTAGTACCCCTTTTGTGACACCTACATAGTGGGGCGTCACACAAATGCCCCCTCCCTTCTGAGTCCCACAGTTTGCCTAAACTGCAGTTAGCATCCACATATTTGGCATTACTGTAGTGGGGAGAGCCTGCTTGATTTATGGGGTGCGTGTTTCCAGTAGCACAAGCTGGTCAAAATGTATGAGCACTAGAATGTACTGGGCAGTACAATAGCATATTTCCATTTCAGTCTGTAACATCCATTATTGCATGTTTCTAGAAAACACCCTTTTAGTGAAAATCATCACTACACCCGTAGATGAAGTCCAAAAGGGGTGTAATTTCCAAATAGGTAATTTCCAAATATGGCTTACTTGAGTGAAATTTCTGCTCTTCTGGTACTTCGGGACTCTGCAAACTGTTCTGGAAACTCTGCGCTGCAAAAGTCAAAAAGTGCTCCTTCCCTTCAAAGTCTCGCTGTATGGCCAAATGGTACTATACAGTCACATGTGGTATCGCCACATTCATGAGAAGTTATGTATCAATTATGTGGCCATTTTACCTATATCCCTTGTGGAAATGTAGTCTGTGGGTAACACAAACTTTTAGTGGTGAAAATCGAACTATTTTTTCTTCACCGCCCAATGGTAAAACATTTTGTAAAACATGAGTGATGCCAATATGATCACTGTACCACTACAGGATTTAATTAAAATGTAAGCTGTTGTTTGTAAATTGGGGGGTTCTGCTGCCCTGACACCTCAGGTTCTTTGCCAATGTGCCCTGCACAGGCAAATCATTCCAGCCAAACCTGCACTTTGATATGGCGCTCCTTCCCTTCTGGACATTGCACTGTGCCTGAAAATCCTGAAAATTAGTTTTGTACCATTGGCGTACTCAGGAAAAATTGCGTAAAACATTTTGTAGTCAATTTTCTCCTGGTATCCTTATGAAAATTTAAAATATGGGCATTCAGCATAATTTTGTTTGAAAAAAAATTATATTATAAAAATCTGTGACGCACCACTGGGTTTCCTTAAGGGGTTATCGATTTGAGCCAATTTTGAGTTCCATAAGTTAAGTTGTGCTCCTTCCCTTCCAAGCCCTGTCATACACCCAATGAGTAGTTTTCCTTCACGAGTATCATTGTACTTAGGAGAAATTGAACCACAAATTGCATGGTGCATTTTCTCCTATTACCCTTGTGAAAATGCAAAATTTGGGGCTAAAAGCATTTTTGGAAAAAACAATTACTTACCCGTAATATGTTTTTTTCGGAATTCTTCCCGCATAAGTGGTATGCAGTGGGGTAGGTGCGACTGGAAGTTGCAAGACCAGCAAGAGAGGCTAACCTGTGGTGAATTGGGGAGAGCATGAAAGGACCTTTGGAAACAAAGGAGAGAAATAAGAAAGTGACCACCCTCAACAATGGGAGGGAATCTAAGGGTGCTATCATGGGTTCTGAAAAAACACATTATCCGTATGTACCGTAAGTGTTTATCGGTCACCCATGACAGCATCCAATGAGAGAATTACAGAGAACTAGCAATCAGGAGGGAAGTGGGACTACGGCATGCAGAACCCTTCTCTCAAAAGTGATGTCAGAGCCAGAAAGATCAAGTCTATGGTACCTATAGTAAGTAGAAGACGAAGACCATGTATCACAGCCTTACATATTTGCTTGGTGGACACATCCGATCTTTCCACCCAGGAAGTAGCCAAGGCTCTTGTGGTGTGTGCCCTCTAGCCTGCTGAAATCTCCAAACTACTGCCTTCTTCCATGGGGAAACAATGCTGCCACCATATTCACTATCAGATGAGGAAGAGGACGAAGTGACAGAAGAAACTTAAACCCCTTCTGGTCTGTTTCCTCCAACAGTGAGGAAGATCTTTTAGAAGCTACTCTTTTACAACTGGGATAAGGACCTTAGAAAATTCTCGCCCTCCGACCTGAATATGGATCTAAGATCGGATGAAAATTCAGGAGATTCCTAAAATTTTAGGCCAGGTAACCGGGAGCTCCAGGTCAAAAAGTGCACAAAGCAAGTTCCTGGACTGAGTCTTAAAGACAAAAAAAAACAGGAAAATCTTTAACAAAAGTACATTCATGGAGATCACTCACCCAAAGATGTGAAGAGGAGGTACCTCTGAATTGTGAAGCGCTGCCGAATATGTTGGCACTCTATAAATAAATAAAGATTACTTACCAGAGCCAGGGGAGGAATGATGTCACATGACAAATCTCCTCTGGAGGTCTCCTGGGAAGACTGGCAGTTACGTCCCTGCCGATGCTGTGCAGGCTTCTGTTTCTGCATGCGAGCATCCGCTTGCTTTGCAGGTGAGGGTTCCTTCGTCTCATCTAACCTGCTGGAGGGGTTAGACAGGAGCAACTGCCTTCCTGTGGTCTCACCTGCCTTTAAAAATGCTGGACAGTTTAAACAGCCCCTCCAGCGCACCTTCCCGGCCAATGACAGACTTCCAGGATGCATCATCAACCAGCACACTCGTCCAGAGGGGAAACAAGATGCCCCCCCCGTATGCGCAGCCTGGGTACGTAGTGGCTACCCCAAGTAAGATCGCACCGCTGTGTGCGACATGTCTGAAGGCCAAACAGGAAGTCCAGTGCACTTGTCAGCCATACATGCTCCCTCAAAGTGCTCCAGTGCATGCGCTGCTTAGACGCATGATGGCTGCCTCGAACAAGATGGCTCCTGCCATGCACAATACACCATTGGAAGGCCGGAAGGCCCAATGGGGGCCTAACAGGGGTGCCCCCCTTTTCCACCTGCAGGCCTTCAGCATGCTTGGCAACAGGGCCTGCTCGCCGGACAAACCCCATGCATGCGCAGCCTCAATATCCATGGCCATTCCAAGATGGCCAATGCCACATCCACATGCCTTCAACAGATGCACCGACAATGGTCGAAGCAGTGTTGCGGCTAGGACATGGACCAGCCAGGGCTAGGGGAGAATGATTTTAGAAAAAAAAGACTTTGGAACCACTGTTCCTGAGGCTCCCTGTTTAAGGACAAGAAACCAACTGATTTGGGGAGAGGTACCGCCTTTTTTTATCTTGCACGTTTCCTGCCTTGCAGGGTGGATCCATCTCTCTCTAGTTGGGTGCTTTCATGGGTGACCAAAAAGTATGCTTTTATTATTTTCTCGGCTCAACGCTATAATATTCTGTGAAGTTTCTGGGGGTTCAAGGTACTCACCACACATCTAGATAAATTCCTTGAGGAGTTTATTTTCCAAAATTGAGTCCCCTGTTGGTGGTTTCCACTGTTTAGACACAAGGCGCTCTGCAAATGTGACATGGCATCCGCTATCTATTCCAACCACTTTTGTGTTCCATAATTCAAATGGTGCTCCTTCCCCTCTGAGACCTGCCTTGCACCCAAACAGTAATTTTTCACAGCATCTGGGGTATCAGCATACTCAGGAAAAATTGCATAACAAATTGTGGTTCCTTTTCTCCTACTACCATTGTAAAAATTAAAATTTGGGCTATCAGCATAATTTTCACTGAGAAAACAATTCATTTTCATGGCCCAATGTTATAAAATTCTGTGAAGCACCAAGGAGTTCAATATGCTCACTACACTCCTAGATAAATTCCTTCTGGGGTTTAGTCTCCAAAATGGGGTCACTTTTGGGGGGTTTCCACTGTTCAGACACATCAGGAGTTTTGCAAACACGACAGGGCTCCCGCTATCAATTCCAGCCAAATTTTGCGTTTCATAAGTTAAATGGCGCACCCTCCCTTCCAAGCCCTACCATGCAGCCAAACAGTAGTTTTCCACCACATATGAGGTATCGGCGTACTCACATGAAATTGCACATCATATTGTGCATTTTCTCTTGTTACTCTTATGAAAATACAAAATTTAGGGCTAAAGCAAACTTTGTGGGAAAATTAAAGTTTTCATTCTTTTTCCTTACACATTGCTTTAGCTCTTTAGCCTTGTGAGCACCTGAATATTGAGCAGTTTCTGGGTTCCTGTTTTTAGAATGGTGTCACTTTTGGGTATCTTCTGTCACATAGGCCCCTCAAAGTCATTTAAAATGTGATGTGGTCCCTAAAAGAAATGGTTTTGTACATTTAGTTTGGAAAATGCAAAATCTGTGACAAATTTTTAACCCTTCTAATTTCCTAATAAAAACCTTGCACTTAATTACTTACCGGTTATGTGTTTTTTGAGAATCCATGACAGCACCACAAAAGAGAGGGAATCCTTCACGGACACGAATCCTACAGGGTAAAAAGGTCAGTACCTCTCCCCGCATCAGTTGGTTACAGAACATTTAATAACATCTGTTTAACGCACCAGGAAGTACAGCGCCACCTCAAAATCCTTAAAGTTGACAAATCCCCAGGCCTGGATGGCGCCCCCCCCCTCCCCCCAAATACTGCAGGAATTAGGTACCGTGATAGACAGACCTTTATTTTTAATCTTCACAGATTCCATAATGACAGGGTCTGTATCACAGGACTGCGCATAGCAAATGTGGTGCCAATATTCAAAAAGGGGACAACAACGGAGCCTGGAAATTATAGTTCAGTAAATTTAACCTCTACTGTGGGTAAAATCTTTGAGGGTCTTCTAAGAGATGCTATACTGGAGAATCTCAAGAACAATAACCTCATGAACCAGTATCAACATAGATTTATGAGCTATCGATCCTGTCAAGCTAATCTGATCAGCGTCTATGAAGAGGTAAGTTGCAGACCGGACCATGGAAAAACAATGAATGTTATCTATATAGACTTTTCAAAAGTGTTTAATAAGGTGCCATAAGGTGCCACACAAAATGTTGGTACATAAAATGAGAATAATGGGTATAGGGGAAAATATTTGTAACTGGGTTAAGAACTGTCTAAGTGATAGAAAACAAAGGGTGGTTAGTAATGGAACACATTTGGACTGGGTAACAGTTAAAGTGGGGTACTGCAGGGCTAAGTATTGGGTCCTCTTTTTAATATTTATTAGGGATCTTGTAGGTGACATACAGAGACGAATTTGAATATTTCCAGATGATACTAAACTCTGCAGTGTAAGCAAGACAAAGGAGGATCATTTTTTATTTTTATTACAACAGTATTTATGTAAGCTGGAGGCTTGGGCTGAGAAACAGCTTTTGAAATTTAATGTGGATAAATTTAAGGTCATGAACTTGGGCAGAGGAAATAAAATGTATAATTATGTACTTTGTTGAAGAACACTGGGTAAAACTGTCACAGAAAAAGATTTGGGCGAATGGCTGAGTGTCAAACTCAACTTTTCTGACCAGTGTCAGGCAGCTGCTGCCAAGGCTTATAAAATAATGGGATGCATTAAAAGAGACATAGATGCTTAGGAGAAGAACATAATTTTACCTCTATACAAGTCACTAGTACGGCCACAATTAGAATATTTGGTACAATTGTGGTCTCTGGTGTATAAGAAGGACATAACTGAAGCGGATGCAGAGAAGAGTGACCAATGTTATTAATAATAATAATAATAATAAAATCTTTATTTATATAGCGCCAACATATTCCGCAGTGCTTTACAATTCATAGGTTCATATACAAACAGTCATAAGATACAATTATAAAAAAAATACAATAGTTAAAGCAAAAAATAATGACGACCCTACTTGTGAGAGTTTACAATCTAACAAAGAGGTGGAGATGACACAAAGTACAGGTGCTTATTTACAATGATAGTCCAGCCAATTTGAGCGGATGAGGAGTAAATAGGAGTGTCATAAGTAGTCAACAGCCAATCTATGTAGAGCTTTTGGGTCTGGTGGAGTTTGACAGAGTTATGTTCAGAGCAATTGTGAATACCCTATGTCTAAATGGCTACAATTAGTGAGAATAATAGGCCGCCCTAAAAAGAAATGTTTTTAGGGAGCATCTAAATGTGTGTAAATTGTGGATAGTCCTAATTTCTTGGGGTAGAGCATTCCAGAGGATTGGTGCAGCTCGGGAGAAGTCTTGGAGCCGGGAGTGGGAGGTTTGGATTAATGCAGATGTTTCATGTAACATTCAGAGCAAAGAGGACGGGTGGGGTGATAGACAGAGATGAGGGTGAAGAGGTAGGGAGGTGTTGCACTATGAAGAGTTTTGTGGGCGAGAATAAGCAATTTGAATTTGATCCTATAGTGTATGGACAGCCAGTGCAATGACTGGCACAGAGCGGAAACATTGAGTAACAATAGCTGACACTGGCTGCTGCATTATGGGTGGTCTGGAGAGGGGAAAGCCTACTGAGGGGGAGGCCAATTAATAAAGAATTACAATAATCAAGGCAGTAATGGATCAGGGCCGCAGTGAGGGTTTTAGTTGTTTCTGGAGATGTTTTTCAGGTGCAGGTGACAAGAGCGAGCAAGAGATTGTATGTGGGAGGTGAAGGAGAGATTAGTATCAAACATAACACCCAGACAGCCAGCCTGCTGCCTAGGCATTATAGTGGTGCCACACACCGAGAGGGAGAGGTCAGATTTTGAGAGGTTATGCAACCAAAAAAGATGGTGTATATAGATTTTGAGAGGTTAGTGGAGGGCAGGATCAGAAGAAGTACTGTTTTAGAAAGGTTGAGTTTCAGATAGAGAGCAGACATGATATTAGAAACTGCGGTTAGACAGTCATTGGCGTTCTGTAATACAGTGATTGTAAGGCAAGGTAATGAAGTGTACAGTTGTGTGTCATCAGAATAAAGATGGTACTGGAAGCCAAGAAGACAAGAGGGCCAATGACTGAACCCTGAGCGACCCCAATAGTGAGAAAAAGAGAAGTAATGGAGCCAGCGAACAATACACTGAAGGAGCAGTCAGAAAGATAGGAAGTGAATCAGGAGAGAGCAGTGTCCTTTATGCCAATGGAGTGCAGCATAGAGAGTAGGAGATGGTGGTCAACAGAGTCAAAGGCTGCAGAAAGGTCAAGAAGAACAAGCAAAGTATGGTCAACATTGCGTTTAGCGTCAAAAGATCATTGGTCACTTTGATGAGGTCAGTTTCTGTAGAGTGTAGGGAGCGGAAACCAGACTGTAATGTATGTAGAAGAAAGTGAGTGGAGAGGTAACAGGTGAGGCAAGAGTAGACCAGGCACTCCAAGAGTTTAGATATGAAGGGGAGATTGGAGACTGGTCTCTAATTATGTGTGCAGGATGAGTCAAGAGAAGGTTTCTTTAATAATGGAGTAACGATAGAGTGTTTGCAGGAGGAAGGGAAGATGCCAGGAGAGAGAGAGAGATTGAAGATTTTGGTTAGGTGAGTGGTGAAGACCAGAGAGAGAAACTGGAGTAGATGTGAGGGGCTGGGGTCAGTGATGCATGTAGTAGGACGAGAGGAATAGAGAAGCCTGGAGACTTCTTCTGTGACTCGGTTAAATGTGGAGAGTGAGACAAGGAGATGTGAGCAGGGACGGGAGTAACGAAGGCTGGGAGCTCATTTCCTGATGGATGTTTTCTATTTTCTCTGTGAAGTAAGAAGCCAGATCATCAGCAGAGAGGTCAGTGATAGGGGCCTGCGCTTTAGGACTGAGTAGAGAGTGAAAGGTGTCAAAGAGTTTCGTTGGATAGTGAGGAGATCAGGGTGGTGAAGTAGGTCTGTTTGGCGAGGTGAAGGGCAGAGTTGTAGGTTCTTAGTATAAATTTATAGTGTATAAAGTTTTCAGGTGAGCCTGTTTTCCTCCATTGGTGTTCAGCACTCCAAGAGCATCGCTGGAGGAATAGAGTTTGTGATGTGAGCCAGGGCTGTTTTACTCTGTGTTTGGAAGTTTTGATGGTGAGGAGCGCTACTTGGTACAGGGTGCTTCAGAGAGAGTCATTATAGTGATTCACAGCCAGATCAGGACATGAGAAGGAGGAGATTGGGGACAGTGATGAGTGTAGAGAGTCTGTGAGTGTATGAGGGTTGATGGCCTGAAGATTTCTGAATGTGTGATGAGTTGAAGTGTGCTGGGGTCGACAAGGATTTGTGAGCGAGAAGGATAGAATATTGTGGTCAGAGAGGAAGAGGTGAGTTAGCTAAGGAGGAGGTTAAACAGCGCCGAACAAAGACTAGGGCAAGGGTGTTACCGTCTGTGTGTGTCTCAGAGGTAGAAAGCTGTGAGAGGCTAAGAGCGGTGGTTAGAGATGTACATGGTAGAGGGAAGAAGAGAGGGGCTAATGTGGATGGAGGTCGATGGGGCGGTGAAAGTGGATGGCAAAATCACACATGAAAAAAGACATTGAACTAAAGGACATAGTTAAAAAAAAAGAGAGAGAGTGGGTGGTTTGCAATACAAAGACAGGTTATTAATAGTGATGAGCGAGTACTAAAATGCTCGGGTGCTCAAAGCTCGGGCCGAGCATCCTGAGATACTCGTGTACTCGGCCCGAGTACCGAGCCCAATGTTATCCTATGGGAGAGCCAAGTATTTTTATGAAATGACTGCCGGCAGCATGTAGAAACTCTAAAAATGTCACAAAAGTCTCAGAAGAGTGCTCAAATGACATGGCAACACCATGGGGAAGACCCCTGGAAGCATTTCTCACTCAAAAGTCACAGCTGTGAACAATGTTGTCCGAGTTTCACGTCAATTTTACGGAGTCACCAGAAAACCTTCCAAAATGACACCAAAATGAATATTTAGGGTGGAAATGTTAAGGGCACATACTCAATAGTGAGATACAGCTGGTGTATGTTACTTTTTGTGATTACATGAAAGATTTTACGTGAAAACATTGTGCGGCACTCCGATGACCCTGAGAAGAGACGTACATGAAGCCCTGTCTTGACATAATGTGCCCATTTTGAGGAACTGGGTCTATTGTAGTCATTTCCTTTGCCAGGGCAGTCCAAAATTGGGAGGTTCACCAATGCCCCTGGATAGAGACGTGCAGGAGGGCCTGTAAACCTGAAGTGGGTGTATTGTAGTATAGCCCTTTGGCAGGGCAGCCAAAAATTGGGAGGCTCCACATTGTCCCAGGATAGAGACATGCAGGAGGGCCTGTAAACCTGAAGTGGGTGTATTGTAGTATAGCCCTTTGGCAGGGCAGCCAAAAATTGGGAGGCTCCACACTGTCCCAGGATAGAGACGTGCAGGAGGGCCTGTAAACCTGAAGTGGGTGTATTGTAGTATAGCCCTTTGGCAGGGCAGCCAAAAATTGGGAGGCTCCACATTGTCCCAGGATAGAGACGTGCAGGAGGGCCTCAAAACATTTTCCCATTGAAAAGGAGCAGGTCTCCTGTCGTTGTAATGCCCATTCTAAAAGAATGGGCGAAAAAATTTACCACTGGGGGTATACCTGAAACAACAGCCTAACTATTGTAACGGTCATCATGGTGGCACATGAGGAGAAGAAGGAGCAGTCCAGCGATTAGCCAAAGTACAGAACTGTGTACCCATGGGTGAGTGGAGGTACATGGCAAATTCCCATAACAAAATTTAAATTCAGTTGTCATTTGTTGGTGGTGTGGTGAAGTCTTGCCCAATCCAACCCTTGTTCATCTTGATCAGAGTCAGCCTGTCAGCATTTTCAGTTGACAGGCGGGTGCGTTTATCAGTATTGATTCCACCTGCGGCACTGAAAACACGCTCTGACAAAACGCTAGCGGCAGGGCAAGCCAGGACTTCCAAGGCGTAGAGAGCCAATTCATGCCACGTGTCCAGCTTGGAGACCCAATAATTGTAAGGCACAGAGGAATCTCGCAGTACAGTTGTTCGATCTGCAAGGTACTCCTTCAGCATCTGGCCAAACTTAGCATTTCTTGTGGCACTACCCCGCACCTCAGGGGCTGTGGTACGTGAGGGGCTGAGAAAACTGTCCCACATCGTAAAGACTGTTCCCCTACCTCTGGCGGATTGGACTCTAGCGTTTTGTGAGGGGAATGATTTGCCTAATTCCGTGACTATGGCCTGCTGGAACTGCTGCATTTTGGCTGACCTCTCCGCCTCAGGAATGAGAGACATAAAGTTCTCCTTGTAGCGTGGGTGTAACAGTGTTGCCAACCAGTACTGATTGTCGGCCAAGATGTTCTGAACGCGAGGGTCACGAGCCAGGCAGCTTACCATAAAGTCAGCCATGTGCGCCAGACTCTTAACAGCCATCACTTCAGTATCCAGACCAACACGATGACTGAACATGCTGTCCTCCTCCTCCTCCTCATCTCCCCTGTCCTCTGGCCAGCCACGCTGAATCGAGGGTATAACTGGTGTGCATGTCATATCCTCAATTTGGCCAGAGAGTTGCTCCATGTCTTCATCCTCCTCCTCCTCGTCATAGTCCTCCACTGCACGTTGTGATGAGATGAGGCTGGGCTGTGTGTTATCACCCACACCCACTACTGTTTCTTGCTCCAAGTCATCGCGCTCCGCCTGCAATGCATCCTCTTTGTTTTTCAGCAGAGACCGTTTTAGAAGGCAGAGTAGTAGAGGCGTGGCCTGCGGCTCCATGTGAAGTCGCACTCACAAGGAGCTCCCGGTGCTTACTAAAAAGCGACGGAGTTAATGTCCTTTTAGGTCATTTTCTACCACATAGAAGCTGTCAACCTGATCACTATTACTCAGAGGAAAAGCGAGGCGAGTTTGGTTGATTTTTACCCAGGAGGAACGCTTACATCGAAGGTGATCCCATCTCCCTCACAGCTCTAAGGGACCGGCGCCATCTTGGCCCCACATGTCATCACTGCTGCAGAAAATCAAGCTGGCCTGAGTGAAGGGTACTGGCAACAGCTGGCACATTGAAGCATAACCCGGCGGGGACTTGAAGCTGCAGCACATTACCGGAGCTGTGACCTGCATAACGGTAGGGACCCGTACCAGTCTGCCCCGTCCCGCTCCACCCTGTTCTGCCTACCACAACAGCCGTGAGGGGGGTTAAGAGACTTACTTGAGTCCTACCACATCGATCGTAGGTGTGGTGTGTGCAGGTGAGACCCACGGTGCACATAATCCCCAGTGGAAGAGAGGAACTACTTTATTAACAGCAGGTATGAGGGGCGGAGTGATCTCTGGAGCAGAAAGAGGTCCCCACTGCTGAAACAAAGCCCCATACTGTGACACAGCCTCATAAAGCTATTAGCTAACAAGCTGAAGTTGCTGTGAAGTAAATCTATCTGTATTAACTGTCAGAAGTCACAAATCTGTTGGCACTCAAGTGCTATAACACTAGAAGCTGACACCATTCGCCATAAGAAAGTCTGCAGAGCACAAAAGAACAGTGATAATCTGAGGCTCCTTTGTTGACACATTATACTTATTTACCTCACAGATAAGCCCACTACAAGGGTATCCTGCAGATAAGGGATTTACAGACATTTAAAGACTAGTTGACATACTATATGTAGAAAGTCCTTGCTACAGAGGCGAACCACTGAGTTCAGGAGACAAAGATACAGACTTAGTGCCTGAAGCCCTTTCTAGTTCTCTCCTACACAGACAGAGAGGCAGATGTCGAGCAGAGCATAAAAGTGTGACACCTTCAGACTAAAAATTGTGTATGAACAGCAGTCTCTATATTGTAGAGCTGAACTGAACTGTCTCTGGGCAGGCAAGGGATCTTACCAATCAGAGATCTCTTACAAAAAAAAAAAAAAATAAATAAATCGTAGCCCTGCAGCACACAAAAATCTGTATAAGGACATAAACTACTCACTGAGATCTACATTAGAAGGACTAGTGCAGACAGTCACAAAAGCTGCTGTATGACAAATAAGTAACAGCACGTCATAAGGACCAGAGGGATCATTACTGCTTACAGTGGGGTTCTCTTGCCACCAAAGCACTTCAGCGACATTGACCCAAGATACTGAGGGCAGCAATATAAGACTGTTCTGAAGTCCTAGATACGTACTTTCTCCACCCCTTGAACTCCAGAAGTAGCGACTCCACCCAGAGTCATTGAACTTGTGAACAACCTAGTACCTCAAGGTCAGTGAAACTAAACCCAACTAAACATCAGACCTCTCTGTTACACCTTAGTTTCCAGAAATCTAATGCCCTCCAAAACCAGACCCTCTACCACCATTCCATCTAACGAAAAAACAATGGATGCACATCAATTAAGCTCTAAGAGCAAGATACCAACTATGGCACATAGTCCAGGTAAAAACCTGAAAGGAAGAGACAAACACACGAAAAGTTCATCTACACCTGAAACCCATGAGTCCAGCGACGACTCAATTATATACGAATCCACTCATCATAATTCCAAAAGAAAAGAGATGGATTCACCCCTACGCCAAAATCCTAATCCTCCTCCACAAGATGAGATTCAATTGCAATGTAGAAGTCCTGCGAGGCAGAGGATTAAGGTCACACAAGCTAATAATGACCCCAACTTTATCCTGGACCAAACTCAAATTCCAGACAAGAACTTCCTTCTCCAACTTTTCTCTTCCCTTAAGGAAGAAATGAGGGAGCAATTTGCAGAAATTAAATCTTCGATCAACACCATTAATTCACGACTAGATCAAACCGAAACAGATGTAGGAAATCTAAAGAAAGAACTTAAAACATGCTGCTCAGAGCTAACAAAAGCTAAAGATGAAATTAAGCACCTTACAGATAGGATTATAGATAGGGAGGACCGTGACCGTAGATCCAACTTAAAAATTAGAGGAATATCAGAACAAACAAAAACACATGAGCTAATTCCCTTTGTCAAAAATCTGACCAGAAAGCTGATCCCGTCCTTACCGGATATAGAATTATCAATTGAGAGGGCTCACAGACTCCCCAAACCCCTACGCATACCTGAAGACACCCCTCGTGATGTTATTGTTAAATTTACGTTTTTCCAGACGAAAGATAAAATAAATAACTACACTAGGCAACATGCTTGCCTACCGGCTCCTTATGAATCTTTAAAAATCTTCTCTGACATCTCAAAAGAAACTGCCACTAAAAGGAGACTTCTAAGGCCAGTCACAGAGGTTCTAAGAAAACAACAGATTACCTATAGATGGGGCCGACCAACCACCTCTGTCATATTTCATCACAAACAGAAGCAAATCACCATTGAGGATCCCATGGAAGGCTTGAAACTCCTCAAACACCTACATATAAAAGAATAACTCTGCCAAATGATTTAGGTTAGAAATATTGCACCATAGGCCCTACCGTTAGCCCAAGAGGAAGACCTACAGTAGTTCCTTGGAACTCTTCCTCCACAACACGACCGTTGGTCGAACTTATATATTTATTCTTTTTTCTTCTAAAGTTTGTTGAACCCACCTTAACTACCCCTCCTCCTCTGTTTTCCCTCCTAATTTCTCCTCCTCACCCCCCCTTCTTGACCAGCATCTCAATTTAACTGCTTAACTGACGCCGTAATGATGAAACTCCTGTCCCTAAACGCAAATGGTCTAAATTCACCACAAAAACGATTTAGTGTATGGAAGGAGCTAAACTCAAACCACGTTGACATAGCTGGAATTCAGGAGACTAGATTCCCTCTACATAATCCTCCTAAATTTAGTAATAAAAGATTCCCCCATGTATACTTTTCATCTAATTCCAAAAAGAAAGCGGGAGTAGCAATAATCATAAAAGGAACGCTGAAGTTTGAGGAAATTGAGCTGATCAAAGACGACGAGGGCAGGTACATAATCCTGATCTGTAAGGTTAACGAAGTAATCCACACTCTTGTAAACGTTTACACCCCTAACAATGGCCAAATTACCTTCCTTAAACGTCTCTTTACCCTAATACATGAAAAACAGAAAGGGATGCTTCTGATATTTGGCGACTTCAATTCTGTCCCGAACCCCCTATTAGATTCGTCTAATAAATCAAGGAATCTGAATACGAAATTGGACCCACTTTTACAAAAGGAGGAGCTCTTTGACGTATTTAGATGTTTACATACCTCCTCTTTAGAGTTTACTCACTATTCTAACGTCCATAAATCATTTTCCAGAATCGATTTGGTACTAACAAACATACACTCACTGTCAAAATTTAAAACTATATCCATTCTACCAAGAACGTGGTCGGACCACTCTCCCATCCTCTTTGAGATTTCTAACAGCCCTCCTTTCAACTCTCTTTCTCCATGGAGAGCTAATTCATATCTATTTACCCACCCACAATATAAATCTGAAATCCAAGATTCACTTAAATTATATTTTCAAGAAAACGATACTACAGACATTTCCTTGTCCACCCTATGGACTGCCCACAAAGCGACCATAAGAGGTAATCTGATATATCTGAACATGAAACATAAAAAAGCTCAATTAGCTAATACTAAAAAAACTTACTCGACAAATTGCCTTGTTGGAGGAGGAAATGGTAACTAACCCCTCTGAAAGCAAACATAAAGATCTACTTGAGCTTCGGGTACAACTTAAATCCCTCCTCTTATCTGACTATGATAAATTGGCCCGCATATCCAAATCAAATTTCTACTCAAATATGAATAAACCATCTAAAACCTTCGCAAATTTGATCAAAATCCATAGATCAAAAACCAGTATATATCAAATCAAAAACAACCAAAACCACATTAAAAAAACCCCATTAGAAATATCTAATGCCTTTGTTGAATATTATAAAGGCCTATACAACCTCAAAGATGATCGCTCAGAACCTCAACCCACAACACAAAATATCAAATCCTTCCTAGACTCAGTCACGCTTCCTACGATCTCAGAGGAGGATCTAAACAAACTCAACCAACCTTATACTGAGCAGGAAATAAAAGATATTATACGTAAACTTAAAAAGAACAAATCCCCAGGACCCGATGGTCTTCAGAACGAATATTTTTTAGCGTGCGAACATTTACTCACCCCTTACATCACTAAACTAATTAACTCTTTTTCTGATGGTAGCCAGCCGATCCCACATGAGATGCTCCAAGCGCTTATAACAGTTATTCCCAAAAATAAAGGGGACAAAGACTTAGTTTCTAATTATAGACCCATCTCCCTCCTGAACACAGATATTAAAATTATATCAAAAGCGATTAATTCTAGAATGCAAAAAGTGATCCCGACCTTGATCCACAAAGATCAGACTGGATTCACTCAAAAAAGGAATTCAACAGATGCGACAAGAAGACTCTTAAACTTGACAGCGTATGCTGAGCTCTCGAAAGCCCCTATGATAGTGGTCTCTGTCGACGCAGAAAAAGCGTTCGACAGAGTCCACTGGGGATACCTGTTTGAGGTTTTGCATAAATTTGGACTTTCAGGACCCATATTCAATTCCATTCAAGCTTTATACACCACACCATCAGCAAGGCTCCTTACTAATAATCATATGTCCGCCCCTTTCTTGTTGACAAATGGCACAAGACAAGGCTGCCCCCTCTCGCCCTCCCTTTTCAATTTATTTATTGAGCCATTAGCAGAAAAGGTAAGATCTAGCCCGTCAATTTCTGGTATTTCCCTGAATCGAGAATCATATAAAATCAGTTTGTTCGCTGACGATATAATACTAACCCTCACAAATCCGGCGACGTCTATGCGGAACCTTCTCTTACTCATGAATGAATTTGCTGCGATTTCCCATTACAAAATCAACATTGCCAAAACACAAGTACTCAGCTATAACCTCACAGATCAGATGATTTCCTCCCTCCAACAGGGCAATGAGCTGGATTGGGATAAAAAGTATCTAGACTACTTAGGAATCATAGTCACTAAATCCACTTCCAAAATATATGATGCAAATCTAGGAAAGCTGTATAAAGCTCTTCAAATGGACCTAGCTAACATTTCCAAAACTGAACTAACGTGGTTAGGCAAAATAGAGGCGTACAAATTATTTATACTGCCCAAAATACTTTACATTTTTCGTTCAGTCCCCCTTCAGCTTAACTCAGCTTGGTGCAAAAAAATTCAAGCTCAATTATCTAACTTTATTTGGGGGGGAAAAAAACCCAGAACCTCTCTCTCTATTCTAGAAAAAAGTAAACTACACGGAGGTCTAGCAGTGCCTAACATCTCAGCTTACTATAATTCAGCGCTTATCAGACTTAGCCAAAATTGGTGGGGAGGAGAAGAAGAGAAGCCGAGATGGATGGAGATAGAGAAAGCACTTAATCACTCGAGAGATCTCCAATGGACACTACTCGCTTATTTATGCGACAAGACCAAGAAATTACCTAAAGAACCAACGTTAAAGGCTACCATACGCTCGTGGAGAACTCTCACCACGAAATTATACGCAACAAATCATAAACCTTCTCCACGTTGGATCTCAGTTTACCTCCTACCAGCTCTATCGGCAGATATAGATGTAAGTGTATGGACCAATTGTGGAATCCATACTCTCTCAGACTTACTTGATGACAATATGCAACTCAAATCCTTTGCAAGTCTTAGAACCAAGTTTAATTTGCCAAGCGAAGAGGTTGGGAACTGGAACAAAATAAAACGTACACTCAATAAAAATAATCTGAGTCTCCATCTCCCGCTAAACATAACTCAACTTTTCCGTTTTAACCAATCGAACATCTTTTGGTCTTTCAAGTCTATTTACAAAGAATGGAACCTTGATTCTTCATTTTCCAGTGCTTCTAACATAGGTGCATGGAGTAAGGAACTCCAAATCTCTCTCCCTGCTGATCTAATTGAAGATACACTCAAAATAGTTTACAAAAGTCTCTCATCTTCAGTTCTTTTGGAATCTTACTACAAAACCTTGACTAGGTGGTATTTCACCCCTACAAGACTCCATAAATTTTCAGAAACTATATCACCATTGTGCTGGAGGAACTGCGGAAAACCTGGCACAATGTCTCACATATTCTGGGACTGTCCCATCCTGCGCCCATTTTGGGGGAAAATACAACTTCTAATCTCCGACATAACAGGGATCGACTTGGACCTCTCGCCAGAACTCGCGCTGCTCCTGATAGGAATAAATGTAGTACCACCTGAGCTCAGAGCGCTCATCATACACATTTTGATTGCCTCAAAAAATGGTGTAGCGGCTCGATGGAAAGACCCAGATCCACCAACGTTTGAAACAATACTGGGGACTATTGCAGCTCACAATGTGTATGAATACACGTTCGCTCTGAGGAACAATCTTCAAGGAAAGTACAGTAACAAGTGGTTAACATGGAACCAGTTTTTCTTTCAACAGGATGCCCCCATAATATAAACTTGATCGAATTAGCTTTCAATATGCTATGAGCGAAGTTTAGTTGAGCATAACTTTAAAGTATTTTTCCCTCCTTCCCTCCCTGCTTCCCCCCCCCCCTTCCTTTCCCACCACCCACCCTCCAACCGCATGTGTTTATAAGAATGACACAATTGGTTATGGTTTATTGTTAGTTGTTAACTTGACTCTTGTCTTCTAATGTGTGATTATCTTAATGTATTGCTACTTGTTATGACCTCCTTGTAAGTTTATATCTAATTCAATAAAAAAACGTTGAACAAGAAGGCAGAGTAGTGGTATGGTGACGCTAATAATGGCGTCATCGCCGCTCACCATCTTGGTGGAGTCCTCAAAGTTTTGGAGGACGGTACATAGTTCCGACATCCATCTCCACTCCTCAGGTGTTATGTGTGGAGTTTGACCCATTTCCTGACGGCTTAGGTGATGCAGGTAGTCAACAACTGCCCTCTTCTGCTCACATATCCTGACCAACATGTGCAGAGTTGAATTCCAACGCGTGGGGACATCACACACCAGTCTGTGGGCCGGAAGACGCGAACGGTGCTGAAAGCCGGCAAGGCCGGCTGAAGCAGCAGGTGACTTGCGAAAATGTGCAGACAGACGGCGAACTTTTACCAGCAGTTCAGACAGCTCTGGGTATGACTTTATAAACCTCTGAACCACCAGGTTGAGCACATGGGCCACGCATGGAACATGCGTCAGCTGGCCTCGCCTCAAAGCTGCCACCAGCTTCCGGCCATTGTCACACACGACCTTTGCTGGCTTTAGGTTCAGAGGTGTGAGCCAGTGTTCTGCCTGCTGTTTCAGAGCTGTCCACACCTCTTCTGCATTGTGGGGTTTGTCACCTATGCAGACTAGCTTCAGCACAGCCTGTTGCTGCTTCGCAGAGGCAGTGCTGCAGTGCTTCCAGCTTGGGACTGGTGTGGAGGGTACAGTGGATGAGGATGCGCAGGAGGAGGAGGCTGAGGAGCATGACATTCCGAAGCTGTAGAGTGTCGGTGAAACCCTGACAGAGGTAGGGCCTGCTATCCTTGGTGTAGGAAGGACGTGTTCCGTCCCTCGCTCAGACTGGGTCCCAGCCTCCACAATATTAACCCAGTGTGCCGTCAAGGAGATGTAGCGGCCTTGCCCACAAGCACTTGTCCACGTGTCTGTGGTTAGGTGGACTTTGGCTGAAACAGCGTTGTTCAGGGCACGTGTGATGCTTTGGGACACGTGGTTATGCAATGCGGAGACGGCACATCTGGAGAAATAGTGGCGGCTGGGGACCGAGTAACGTGGGACAGCAGCCCCCATCAGGTCGCGGAATGCTTCCGTCTCCACCAGCCGGAAAGGCAACATTTCTAGCGTTATGAGTTGCGCAATGTGAGAATTGAGGACAGTGGCATGTGGGGCGTTGGCAGCGTATTTGTGCCTGCATTCATAGGTTTGCTGAATGGATAATTGAACGCTGCGCTGGGACAAGGACGTGCTTGATGGTGGTGTTATTTGTGCGTGGGCAACTTCAGGTGCAGGGCCAGAGGCTTGTTCGCGGCCAGCATGGACAGGGGATTGGCTCGCACGCACAACACGTGAAGACGTAGCAGTGACATCAGCAAGCACTGCTCCTCAACTCTATTGTACTTCCCACAAAGTCGGGTGCTTGGCTGACATGTGCCTGATCATGCTGGTGGTGGTCAGGCTGCTAGTTTTCGTACCCCTGCTGATACTGGCATGGCAGGTGTTGCAAATGGCCTTTTTAGAGTCATCTGGAGCCAACTTAAAAAACTCCCAGACTCGGGAAGACCTAACATTTGCACAGGCACCTTGAGTCGTGTTGTTGTTTCGGGGAACGGTTGCCTGCCTTCTGCCTGCACACACGACCCTGCTTCGTACTGCCTGTTGGGATGCTACGCCTCTCTCCCCCTGTGCACTGCTGTCCTCGCTCTGCATATCCTCCTGCCAGGTTGAGTCAGCTACTGGATCATCCACCACGTCGTCTTCCTCTTCCGCACCCTGATCCTCCTCCTGACTTCCTGGCAATTGTGTCTCATCATCGTTCACCTCTTGTTGAGACATGTTGCCAACGTTCCGTTCGTGAGAACGTGGCTGCTCAAATATTTGGGCATCTGTACATACCATCTCCTCATCACCCACTTCAACAGGAGCTGGTGAGAGGCCAGATTCTGCGAATGGATATGTGAACAGCTCTTCCGAGTGTCCAACTGTGGGATCAGTAATGTCCATGGACGTGTACTCGGCCTGGTGGTAGGAAGGAGGATCAGGTTGGGAAATGTGCGGTGCAGTATCGCGGCTACTGACACTTGACCGTGTGGAAGACAGGGTGTTTGTGGAGGTGCCCATCTGACTTGAAGCATTATCCGCTATCCAAGTAACAACCTGTTGACACTGGTCTTGGTTCAAGAGCGGTGTACTACTGCGGGCCCCAAGAATTTGGGATAGGACGTGCGAGCGAGTAGATGTGCCACTTTGTTGTTGCGAAATTAGTGCTTGCACACCACCTCGGCCTCTGCCTGCACCACCATCACGTCCACTTCCTTGTTCCTTGCCAACGCCCTTGCCAACGCCCTTGCGCATTTTGCCTGTATACAGCGACAACAGTCTGGTGACTGTAATGGTCACAGGAGAGAAGGATTTTAGTCCCTAACCTGTATCAAGGTAGTAAGTACAACAGTCTGGTGACTGTAATGATCACAGGAGAGAAGGATTTTAGTCCCTAACCTGTATCAAGGTAGTAAGTACAACAGTCTGGTGACTGTAATGGTCACAGGAGAGAAGGATTTTAGTCCCTAACCTGTATCAAGGTAGTAAGTACAACAGTCTGGTGACTGTAATGGTCACAGGAGAGAAGGATTTTAGTCCCTAATTGTATCAAGGTAGTAAGTACAACAGTCTGGTGACTGTAATGGTCACAGGAGAGAAGGATTTTAGTCCCTAACCTGTATCAAGGTAGTAAGTACAACAGTCTAGTGACTGTTCAGGTCACAGGAGAGTAGGATTTTAGTCCCTAACCTGTATCAAGGTAGTAAGTACAACAGTCTGGTGACTGTTATGGTCACAGAAAAGCTTGGATTCCGATCTGGATCACCCTGCCTATATCCTCCTAGATTAGTCCTGAGAAGGACTGTTGTGGTCAGCAGCAGTTTGCAGCCCTGCTCTGGATCTACCTATGAGGGCCTCAAATCTGTCCCTAAGCAGCAGCAGACACTCTCCCTACACTCACTGTCTGGATGGCTGTGTGCAGAGCACAGCGCGGCCGGGTCTTATAAAGGCTCGGTCACGCTGTGCAATCACTGCAATGCCACAACTAACAGGGCTGTGGCATTGCCAGCCAATCCCTGCATGTGGGCTGGCTCTCTAAAGAGCGCCAACATGCAGGGATGAGGACCACGAGCACAGCACGAGTATCGCGAGATTACTCGGTGCTCGCCGAGTAGCCCGAGTACAGTCATACTCGTGCGAGTACCGAGCAGCGCAGAGCATACTCGCTCATCACTAGTTATTAAACTTGGGGTTATTTAGTTTGGAAAAACGAAGGCTTAAGGGCGATCTAATTACAATGTATAAATATATGAGAGGACAATACAGAAATCTTTTTAATGATCTTTCTACACCTGGGCCTGTGATTGAGAAAAGGGGGCATCCTCTATTTCTTAAGGAAAGAAGGTTTAATCATAATCACAGATGCAGGTTCTTTACTTTAAGAGCAGTGACACTATAGGATTCTCTGCCGTATGTTGTTGTAATGAGTGACTCACTACTAAAATTTGAGAGGCCTGGATGCCTTTCTTGAAAAATATAATGTTACAGGTTGTATATACTAGATTCTGTGATAGCACATTGATCCAGGGAACTAGTCTGATTGGCGTATGTGGAGTCAGGAAGGAATTTTTTTCCCCAATGTGGAACTTGGCAGGGTTTTTTTTTTGCCTTCCTCTGGATCAATGTTAGGCAATGGGTTGAACTAGATGGACTTAAAGTTTATTTCCAATCTTAAAAACTATGAAAGGACCTTCAGAAAAAAATATTACTATCCTATAACCAAAATATCCCCGTGTGAAGAAAATAAAAGAGAAGTGAAGTACCTTCATCAATGGGACAGAATATAAGGGTGCTGTCATGGGTTATGAAATAAACAAACAATTACTTACTGCTAATGTGTATCATTCACCTATGACAGCACTACGAGAGAATTACAGAGAAACTAACATATTGTCAGGGGGGATTACAGCCTGCAGAACCCTTCTCCCAAGTTTGACATCAGAGGAGGATAGATCTAGCCTATAGTGTCTATACAAAGAAGAGGGTGAAGAACATCTTGCAGTCTTACAGATCTGCTCGATGGAAAATCTGATCCCTCTGCTTAGGACATAGCCACAGCCCTCGTGAAGTGTGCCTTCAAACCTGAAGGTAATACAAAAAAAGAGAGAAAAGCGCTCCCATAGGGAGAACCCACATGCACTTTGAGGGGAAGGAAAGGTTGTGACAGGGGGGCCCTCACCTTTTCGGGTTGTGCCACCTCCGCACAACCCCAGTGTATTCTCAAGGCCACCTGGGCTGGAGGAGCTGTCCAGGTGCCAGCCACCTGTCCGTCACGTGGTGTCTGCGGTCACGTATGCGATATCCACCAATCAAGGGTGTCGACGTTCCCACAGGTCCTGAGCTCCACAGGTAGTGAAGGATTTTCAGCAATGTGCCCCGCAGCTTCTGAATAACTCACACATAGGTGAGATCCAACAGTTCAATTAAAGGTTATTCTATAGCGAGCACAGGGGCACAGATAAGGCAGGTAGTTATGGATCAAGAATCCTCTTTATTCACCACAACATGTTTCCACGAAGGCTTATCGTCTTCCTCAGGTGGAAGGTGGAAATCCACCTGAGGAAGACGATAAGCCTTCGTGGAAACATGTTGTGGTGAATAAAGAGGATTCTTGATCCATAACTACCTGCCTTATCTGTGCCCCTGTGCTCGCTATAGAATAACCTTTAATTCAAACCTGAAGGAACCTCCTTACCATTCGCTGAGTAGGCTAGACTGATGGCCTCCCTAATCAATCTAGCTAAAGTAGATTTTGAGGCTTTACACCCTTTATTATTATCTTGAAAGGTTATAAATAATGATTTATGCTTCCTCCAAGCACTAGCGAACTTCAAGTATTCCTCTAGGCATCACCTGATGTCTAATGTATCTACTATATAATTGCCGCATTTTCGTGTCGGACCCCGAAAACGTGCCGTGGATATGTCACACACTGTGACGTCATCACGGCGAAGCATTGGCCGCGAAGCGGGCATTGCGACCCCTCGCCGCTGTCATCCCGCTCCGGAGCAGCTGCTCCGGAGCCTGTGCCCCTGTGCCCTGTGCCTCAGTGCCCCTGTGCCCCTGTGATCCCGCTCGCCCGCACACCCCCTCCTCCATATGCCCGCACACATCCTCCTCCATATGCCCGCACACCCCCTCCTCCATATGCCCGCACACCCCCTCCTCCATATGCCCGCACACCCCCTCCTCCATATGCCCGCACACCCCCTCCTCCATATGCCCGCACACCCCCTCCTCCATATGCCCGCACACCCCTCCTCCATATGCCCGCACACACCCTCCTCCATATGCCCGCACACTTCCTCCTCCATATGCCCGCACACCTCCTCCTCCATATGCCCGCACACCCCCTCCTCCATATGCCCGCACACCTCCTCCTCCATATGCCCGCACACCTCCTCCTCCATATGCCCGCACACCTCCTCCTCCATATGCCCGCACACCCCCTCATCCATATGCCCGCACACCCCTCCTCCATATGCCCGCACACCCCCTCCTCCATATGCCCGCACACCCCTCCTCCATATGCCCGCACACCTCCTCCTCCATATGCCCGCACACCTCCTCCTCCATATGCCCGCACACCCCCTCCTCCATATGCCCGCACACCCCCTCCTCCATATGCCCGCACACATCCTCCTCCATATGCCCGCACACCCCCTCCTCCATATGCCCGCACACCCCCTCCTCCATATGCCCGCACACCCCTTCCTCCATATGCCCGCACACATCCTCCTCCATATGCCCGCACACCCCCTCCTCCATATGCCCGCACACCCCTCCTCCATATGCCCGCACACCCCCTCCTCCATATGCCCGCACACCCCCTCCTCCATATGCCCGCACACACCCCTCCTCCATATGCCCGCACACCTCCTCCTCCATATGCCCGCACACCCCCTACTCCATATGCCCGCACACCCCCTCCTCCATATGCCCGCACACCCCCTCCTCCATATGCCCGCACACCCCTCCTCCATATGCCCGCACACCCCCTCCTCCATATGCCCGCACACCCCCTCCTCCATATGCCCGCCACACCCCTCCTCCATATGCCCGCACACCTCCTCCTCCATATGCCCGCACACCCCCCTCTCATATGCCCACACACCCCCTCCTCCATATGCCCGCACACCCCTTCCTCCATATGCCCGCACACCTCCTCCTCCATATGCCCGCACACCTCCTCCTCCATATGCCCGCACACCCCTCCTCCATATGCCCGCACACCTCCTCCTCCATATCCCCGCACACCTCCTCCTCCATATGCCCGCACCACCCCTCATCCATATGCCCGCACACCCCCTCCTCCATATGCCCGCCACACCCCCTCCTCCATATGCCCGCACACCCCCTCCTCCATATGCCCGCACACCCCCTCCTCCATATGCCCGCACACCCCTCCTCCATATGCCCGCACACCCCCTCCTCCATATGCCCGCACACATCCTCCTCCATATGCCCGCACACCCCTCCTCCATATGCCCGCACACCCTCCTCCATATGCCCGCACACCCCACCTCCTCCATATGCCCGCACACCCCCTCCTCCATATGCCCGCACACCCCCTCCCATATGCCCGCACACCTCCCTCCTCCATATGCCCGCACACCCCCTCCTCCATATGCCCGCACACCCCCTCCTCCATATGCCCGCCACCCCCTCCTCATATGCCCGCACACCCCCTCCTCCATATGCCCGCACACCCCCTCCTCCATATGCCCGCACACCCCTCCTCCATATGCCCGCACACCCTCCTCCTCCATATGCCCGCACACACACCCTCCTCCATATTGCCCCACACCCCCTCCTCCATATGCCCGCACACCCCCTCCTCCATATGCCCGCACACCTCCTCCTCCATATGCCCGCACACCTCCTCCTCCATATGCCCGCACACCCCTCCTCCCATATGCCCGCACACCTCCTCCATATCCCCGCACACCTCCTCCTCCATATGCCCGCACACCCCCTCATCCATATGCCCGCCACACCCCCTCCTCCATATGCCCGCACACCCCCTCCTCCATATGCCCGCACACCCCCTCCTCCATATGCCCGCACACCTCCTCCTCCATATGCCCGCACACCCCCTCCTCCATATGCCCGCACACCCCCTCCTCCATATGCCCGCACACATCCTCTCCATATCCCCGCCACACCTCCTCCTCCATATGCCCGCACACCCCTCATCCATATGCCGCACACCCCCTCCTCCATATGCCCGCACACCCCCTCCTCCATATGCCCGCACACCCCCTCCTCCATATGCCCGCACACCTCCTCCTCCATATGCCCGCACACCCCCTCCTCCATATGCCCGCACACCCCCTCCTCCATATGCCCGCACACCTCCTCATATCCCCGCACACTCCTCCTCCATATGCCCGCACACCCCCTATCCATATGCCCGCACACCCCTCCCTCCATATGCCCGCACACCCCCTCCTCCATATGCCCGCACACCCCTCCTCCATATGCCCGCACACCTCCTCCTCCATATGCCCGCACACCCCCTCCTCCATATGCCCGCACACCCCCTCCTCCATATGCCCGCACACATCCTCCCTCCACTAACCCCCACCCCCTCCTCCTCCATATGCCCGCACACCCCCTCCTCCATATGCCCGCACACCTCCTCCTCCATATGCCCCGCACACCCCCTCATCCATATGCCCGCACACCCCCTCCTCCATATGCCCGCACACCCCTCCTCCATATGCCCGCACACCCCCTCCTCCATATGCCCGCACACCTCCTCCTCCATATGCCCGCACACCCCCTCCTCCATATGCCCGCACACATCCTCCTCCATATGCCCGCACACATCCTCCTCCATATGCCCGCACACCCCCTCCTCCATATGCCCGCACACCCCTCCTCCATATGCCCGCACACCCCCTCCTCCATATGCCCGCACACATCCTCCTCCATATGCCCGCACACCCCTCCTCCATATGCCCGCACACCCCTCCTCCATATGCCCGCACACCCCCTCCTCCATATGCCCGCACACCCCCTCCTCCATATGCCCGCACACCTCCTCCTCCATATGCCCGCACACCCCCTCCTCCATATGCCCGCACACATCCTCCTCCATATGCCCGCACACCCCCTCCTCCATATGCCCGCACACCCCCTCCTCCATATGCCCGCACACCCCCTCCTCCATATGCCCGCACACCCCCTCATCCATATGCCCGCACACATCCTCCTCCATATGCCCGCACACCCCTCCTCCATATGCCCGCACACCCCTCCTCCATATGCCCGCACACCTCCTCCTCCATACCATACCGCAACCGCGCCGCATTGCGACTCGCTGCCTGAGTGCCAGCACTTGCGGCGCGGTTGCGGTAATCCCCATAAGGATTACCGCAACCGCGCCGCATTGTGAGTCGCTGGCTGAGTGCGAGCACTTGCGGCGCGGTTGCGGTAATCCCCATAAGGATTACCGCAACCGCGCCGCAAGTGCAAGTTGCGGCGCGGTTGCGGTAATCCCCATAGAAAGTATAGGGGGACTTGCAGCAGGTGCGGCAAGTGCGGTTTTGCCGCACCTGCCGCAAGTCCCCTATACTTTGTATGGGGATTACCGCAACCGCGCCGCAGATGCGTTTTTTTAATAAAATAAAATAATTTTAATACAAAATTAATTCAATTAAAATAACAAATAATAAATACATTTAATAATAATAAAAATAGTAAAAAAAAAATATAAATAAATAATAAAATAAAAAATAATAATAAAAAAAAAAATTATATATTAAAATATTGGACCCCCAAAAAAAGTATTGGACCCCCCAAAAAAGTATTGGACCCCCCCAAAAAGTATTGGACCCCCCCCAAAGTATTGGACCCCCCCAAAAAAGTATTGGACCCCCCCCAAAAGTATTGGACCCCCCCAAAAAAGTATTGGACCCCCCAAAAGTATTGGACCCCCCCAAAAAGTATTGGACCCCCCAAAAAGTATTGGACCCCCCAAAAAAAATATTGGACCCCCCCCCAAAAAGTATTGGACCCCCCCAAAAAAATATTGGACCCCCCCAAAAAAGTATTGGACCCCCCCAAAAAAGTATTGGACTCCCCAAAAAAAGTATTGGACCCCCCAAAAGTATTGGACCCCCCCAAAAAGTATTGGACCCCCCCCAAAAAGTATTGGACCCCCCAAAAAAAGTATTGGACCCCCCCAAAAAAGTATTGGACCCCCCAAAAAAAGTATTGGACCCCCAAAAAAAGTATTGGACCCCCCCCACCAAAAAGTATTGGACCCCCAGAAAAAGTATTGGACCCCCCCAAAAAGTATTGGACCCCCAAAAAAAGTATTGGACCCCCCCAAAAAAATATTGGACCCCCCCAAAAAGTATTGGACCCCCGAAAAACGTATTGGACCACCCCCAAAAAGTATTGGACCCCCCCAAAAAGTATTGGACCCCCAAAAAAAGTATTGGACCCCCCCAAAAAGTATTGGACCCCCCAAAAAAAGTATTGGACCACCCAAAAAAAATATTGGACCCCCCAAAAAGTATTGGACCCCCAAAAAACGTATTGGACCACCCCCCAAAAAGTATTGGACCCCCTCAAAAAATATTGGACCCCCCCAAAAAAGTATTGGACCCCCCCAAAAAAGTATTGGACCCCCCAAAAAAGTATTGGACCCCCCAAAAGTATTGGACCACCCAAAAAAAGTATTGGACATCCCCAAAAAGTATTGGACCCCCCCAAAAGTATTGGACCCCCCCAAAAAACTTTTCACACACCCCCAAAAAACTATTCACACCCCCCCCGAAAAGTCCTCACACCAGCTATAACTACTATAATCAAATTAATGCACGTTCTAGAATCCCGATGCATTTGCATCGGGCTCACAGCTAGTGTAATATATCTTCCTTATGATTACTTTGATTGTCCCAAAAAGATGGGAGGACAATCTTATGGGATCTATGAAATTTTGATACCACTTTCGGAAGATATGCCGGATATGGTTTTAAAATTACCCTATACTCAAAAAATTGCTTAAAAGGCAGATCTACTGATAGAGCCTGAACGTCACTGTTGGCCTAATGCATATTGATCTGTATGTATTGCAACAACTATTGTTTGTTTAATATGATATGATTTTATGTCTGCATGCATATTGTTCAGATGTCAACAAAGTTGGATGTTGTTAATTCTTAATAAATGAACATTCTCTGTTGCTCGCTGTGGACATCACGCTGATTAACGCGCTGCTAACAGGTTATGGGCCCAGGAATCACAGAAGTCCCAAACCTCCAGAGCACAGAGATAGAAAGACAACAGCAAACTGAGGAGAAGTAAAGATGGCCACTACCAGCAGCTCAGCAAAGTTTACAGTGCTAAGCCTGAATAACCAGAACTACCAATCCTGGAAATTCAAGGTGAAGATGCTGCTGATAAGAGAAGGTACGTGTAAATACACTCAGGAGCCCAAGCCTGACCCAGTACCACAGGACTGGCTAGAAATGGATCAGAAAGCACAGAGCACCATATCACTCAGCATAGAGGATGATCAGATTGTGCATGTATGTAAGTGTGAATCTGCAAAGGAAATGTGGGAGCAGCTGCAGAAAGTACATGAGAGGATAAATCTAAGTAACAAACTCTATCTAATGAGAAAGCTATATCAGTCTAAGCTACACAGTGACCAGGACATGCAGGACTACATTAGAAGCACTCTAGAGACTGTAGAGCGCCTGCGGGGCATTGGGGAAGATATGAAGGACTTCCATGTAGCAGCACTACTACTTAGTGGTCTCCCAGAAAGCTATGACATGCTTGTAACTGCACTAGATGCACGCCCAGATGATGAGCTTACATTGGAGTACGTCAGATGAAAGCTTGTAGATGAAAATAAGAGAAAGGCAGAAAGTGTGAGCAGCAAAGTATGCAACAAGGAAACTGCTTTACAAACACAGGATGTGCCCACCAGCAGAAACCACCCTAAAGAAACACGTGAATGTTTTGTATGCAAGAAGCCAGGTCATTTAAAAGCTGAATGCAGAGTCTGGAAAGCTTAACCAAAGCAAGTCAGAGAAAGTGATAATGGCGAATGGTCAGTGTATGAACTCAGAAGGCATATGAGATGGTTATATTGATTGTAACATCTCTGCAACGCAAAGCAGAAGGATTCCTGTGAATGATGTGCTATATGTGCCCAGTCTTGAAAGTAATCTATTATCCGTGAAAAAGCTTACAAAACAAGGGAATGAAGTTACGTTTAAGCATGATAGCTGCATCATCTCAAAAGAGGGTCACACACTAGCAAAAGGAGAAATCAAAGATGAGCTGTATCAGTTGAAATGCAAAGAGTGTGTATACACAGCTAAGCAAGAAATGCACAAGAACTGTATTCATGTATGGCACAGACGGCTTGCGCATAGAGACCCAGAAGCAATAATAAAGCTATTTCAAGAACACTTAGCTGATGATATTACAATTGATCCATGTAACCAGACAATGAGGTGTACCAGCTGTATCAAAGGGAAAATGTCCAGAAAGGCCTTTCCTAAGAAAAGTACTACAAGAACAGAACAGCCACTAGATTTAATACACACAGATATCTGTGGCCCAATGCGTATTCAGACCCCTGGAAAGAAGAGATATTTTCTTACATTCATTGATGACAATTCAAGATATACAGTTGTCTATCTACTTCACAGCAAAAATGAAGTTCCAGAGAAACTTGAAATATATCTAGCTGAAGTATATAACAAGTTTGGGAGAATGTCAAAAATTCTACGTGCAGATAATGGGACTGAATATACAAGTAATGAGACACAGAGCATTTTAAAGAGAAATGGAATCATATTTCAGACTACTGTGCCATACAACCCTGAGCAAAATGGTCCAGCAGAAAGAAGGAACCGAACACTCTGTGAAAGCAGAAGCTGAGTATGTGTCCGCAGCCTATGCAAGTCAGGAGATCATTTGGCTAAGACAATTGATGGGTGATCTTGGTAAACCGTTAACTCAGCCAATGGTGATGTATGAGGACAACCAAGGATGCATTAAACTTGCATGCAGTGAAAAGATCAGTGCTAGAACTAAGCACATCGACGTCAGATGTCAGCATCATGATTTGATAGATCGTGGCATAATTCAGTTTGTTTATTGTGAGACTGATAAGATGGTAGCTGACATTTTGACCAAGCCATTGCCACGACCTAGGTTCCAAGGATTGAGAACCGCTATGGGACTAAAAGAATAAGTAGTTGTTGAGTGGGGGTCTTGGCCTAATGCATATTGATCTGTATGTATTGCAACAACTATTGTTTGTTTAATATGATGTGATTTTATGTCTGCATGCATATTGTTCAGATGTCAACAAAGTTAAAAAAAAAAAAAAAAGGTCCTCAGTCAGAGACAGGATGTCCCTCCCCTGCTCCCTGCATGCACATTCTAGTGTGGAGCTGAAGCTGAAGGTCACAGCAGATCTCTCTCTCCCTCTCCAGAAACCAGATTGATCCTATTCTCATGTTATAAGCTGGATGTTGTTAATTCTGAATAAATGAACATTCTCTGTTGCTCGCTGTGGACATTACGCTGATTAACGCGCTGCTAACAGTCACTTATTCTACAGAGCTTCCAAAATAACGGTCTTCAAAGATAAACACTAACAATATAGACTGTATGGGCTCAAAAGGAAATCTGTTAGCACGGCTAATACTATCTTCTGTATACGTTTTGACCTAGAGCATGCCTAACGATTCAAGACACCCAGCAATCACCAGTCAAGTTATAATTATAGAGGGCTCCTAGACCTAATACCTGGACCCACAGGATGCAAACAGAAAGGCTCAATTCTATCCATTTCTGCAGGAACAATTGAAAAAGGTCCTGGAAGGGAGCAAAACATGCTGAGAAGATCCTGTGTGCATGGAGCAGGTCCAAGCAGCAGATAGAGCGACAAATGTGCAGCTCTGACAGAATGGAGCAGAATCCCAACACGGAGTGTATAAACCCCGCAGTTGTATGGACTATTCGGCTTGGAAAGGACTCATTGTTTGATGTGGTTTATGAACAACAATAATCCGACTGTATTTAAAGGGAACCTGTCATGTCGATTTAGGCTTCAAACCTATGAATACCTGTCCCTGCAGCTTCCAAACACATCCCTAACCATCCCTGTGTGACCTAACAGTGTGGTATATTTGCTTTGTAAAATGAGTTTGATACCTTCATTTTCCATTGTCTGCAGCATCCAGTCGCAGCTGTGTGGAGACTGAGTGGGCGGTCTCCTGGCCTCTGTCTCTCCTCCTGGCTTTGTCTTGCATGCCCTGCTGGGCGTGCGAACACATCCCCCTGGGGCGCTCCTGTCTCCATTGTTTGGTCCCGCCATTGCGGCAGTCGCGGCCATGGGGCAGACATATCTGCATAACATTTAAAGTTGCCACCTTTGTGAATGACGCGGCCGTGGCTGTGTATGACGCGGTCCAGATTCCCCCGTGACGTAATTTCGCCATCTGCGCAGTGCACACAACATCCACGGTGCACAGGGCAGTTTCCCACAGCTCAGTGCGCCTGCTCTGCAACCTTCACTGAAGGAAGCGGATGTGTGCGCACTGCGCAGACGGCGAAATGACATCACGGGAGAATCCGGACTGCGTCATATACAGGGGCGAGCCAAGTGCCTTTTTTAATTGTACTCTCTGGAATCCAGTCTGTATGCAACAAGCTCCCCTTTATCCACAACTACTTTCTCACTAAATCTCAACCTGCTGACCCCTTACCTGGATCAAAGATTCAGACACTCTTTCCCCTGCCACTATTTGTCATGGCGGCTTACATTTTTCCTATTCCCCGAGATCTGGGAACAGACATGGTGGTGGAGTCACATTTACTCCTCTACTCACAATGCACTTTCCAGGTCATTCTCCAACTCCATCACTCTCATTCTCTTCTTTTGAGGTTCACACCATCAGGCTCTTCCATCCCCTCCCCCTCAGAGTAGCGGTGGTATACCACCCCCTAGGTTCACCCACCCTCTTCCTCGACTATTTTCCGCGTGGTTTCATGTCCTCAGAATTACAAACCCTTGTTCTGGGAGACGTCCCCATAAGCAATTTAGCATCATAGGATTCTCTAGTCTGGAGTTTTCATTCGGAAATTATAGTATATAAAAAATACCCAAGTTCTTAGATATATTTCAAATTTTATTAACAAAAACCAAAACAAAACTGAGTGAGCACATACAAAAAACACAATCAATTAAAAAATTCCTAATTGATAAGTCAATATCAGGTGTTAGAACCTCTCCTATACTAACAACCCTGTCAGTAATACCTTCCTGACAGCGGAGGGTTCATCCTGGCCAAAATCTTCAATCTCTCCCTCTCTTCTGGCATCTTCCCCTCCTCCTTCAAACACTCTATTGTTACTCCATTATCAAAGAAACCATCTCTTGACTCATCCTGCACAAATAACTTCAGACCAGTCGCCAATCTTCCCTTCATCTCTAAACACTTGGAGCGCCTGGTCTACTCCTGCCTCACCCATTACCTCTCCACCCACTCTCTTCTACATCCATTACAGTCTGGTTTCCGCTTCCTACACTCTACAGAAACCACCCTCATCAAAGTGAACAATGACCTTCTGACAGCAAAACGTAATGACAATCACTCTCTGTCTATTCTTTTTCAGCTTTCTGCAGCTTTTGACACTGTTGACCACCATCTCTTACTCGCTATGCTACACAGCCGCGATTGGACAGACCATCAGCAGATTTGGCTTCCAGTACCATCTTTATGCTGATGACACACAACTATATACGTCTTCCCCTGACCTTACCCCCGCTGTACAACAGAACGCCAATGACTGTCTAACCACTGTATCCAATATCATGTCCACTCTATCTATAGTTGTGGCCAAAAGTATTGACACCCCTGCAATTTTGTCAGATAATACTCAGTTTCTTCCTGAAAATGATTGCAATCACAAATTCTTTGGTATTATTATCTTCATTTAATTTGTCTTCAATGAAAAAACACAAAAGAGAATGAAGCAAAAAGCAAAACATTGATCATTTCACACACAACTCCAAAAATGGGCCAGACAAAAGTATTGGCACCTTCAGCCTAATACTTGGTTGCACAACCTTTAGCCAAAAAAACTGCGATCAACTGCTTCCGGTAACTATCAATGAGTTTCTTACAATGCTCTGCTGGAATTTTAGACCATTCTTCTTTGGCAAACTGCTCCAGGTCCCTGATATTTGAAGGGTGCCTTCTCCAAACTGCCATTTTTAGATCTCTCCACGAGTGTTCTATGTGATTCAGGTCTGGACTCATTTCTGGTCACCTTAGAAGTCTCCAGTGCTTTCTCTCAAACCATTTTCTAGTGCTTTTTGAAGTGTGTTTTGGGTCATTGTCCTGCTGGAAGACCCATGACCTCTGAGGGAGACCCAGCTTTCTCACACTGGGCCCTACATTATGCTGCAAAATTTGTTGGTAGTCTTCAGACTTCATAATGCCATGCACACGGTCAAGCAGTCCAGTGCCAGAGGCAGCAAAGCAACCCCAAAACATCAGGGAACCTCCGCCATGTTTGACTGTAGGGACTGTGTTTCTTTGAATGCCTCTTTTTTTCTCCTGTAAACTCTGTTGATGCCTTTGCCCAAAAAGCTCTACTTTTGTCTCATCTGACCAGAGAACATTCTTCAATAATGTTTTAGGCTTTCTCAGGTAAGTTTTGGCAAACTCCAGCCTGGCTTTTTTATGTCTCGGGGTAAGAAGTGGGGTCTTCCTGAGTATCCTACCATACAGTCTCTTTTCATTCAGACGCCGACGGATAGTACGGATTGACACTGTTGTACCCTCGGACTGCAGGGCAGCTTGAACTTGTTTGGATGTTAGTCGAGGTTCTTTATCCACCATCCGCACAATCTTGCGTTGAAATCTCTCGTCAATTCATCTTTTCCGTCCACATCTAGGGAGGTTAGCCCACAGTGCCATGGGCTTTAAACATCTTGATGACACTGTGCACGGTAGACACAGGAACATTCAGGTCTTTGGAGATGGACTTGTAGCCTTAAGATTGCTCATGCTTCCTCAGAATTTGGTTTCTCATGTCCTCAGACAGTTCTTTGGTCTTCTTTCTTTTCTCCATGCTCAATGTGGTACACACAAGGAAACAGGACAGAGGTTGAGTCAACTTTAATCCATGTCAACTGGCTGCAAGTGTGATTTAGTTATTGCCAACACCTGTTAGGTGCCACATGTAAGTTACAGGTGCTGTTAATCACACAAATTATAGAAGCATCACATGATTTTTCTAACAGTGCCAAAACTTTTGTCCACTCCTTTTTTATGTTTGGTGTGGAATTATATCCAATTTGGCTTTAGGACAATTATTTTTGTGTTTTTTCATTGAAGACAAATTAAATGAAGATAATAATACCAAAGAATTTGTGATTGCAATAATTTTCAGGAAGAAACTGAGTATTATCTGACAGAATTGCAGGGGTGTCAATACTTTTGGCCAACACTGTATGCTATATAACAGATGCACAGCAGGTACACATCATATACACAGAACATGCATGCAGGACAAGTGTATATACACACTTCACTATACTCAAAAGATATCTAAACACACAGAGCAACCTACACATACACACAGCTCACACAGACATGCAACTAACACCCACACAACTCACACACAGAAGAAACACACCCACACACAACTCACACAGACACACAACTCACACACAGAGACACAAATAGAGACACATCTCACTCACAGACACATCACACACACAAAACACACAGACACAACTCACGCAGAGACACAACTCATAGAGAAACAACTCACACACAGACACATCACACACACAACACACACAGACATAACTCACACAGAGACACAACTCATAGAGACACAACTCACACACAGACACATCACACACACAACACACACAGACACAACTCACGCAGAGACACAACTCATAGAGACACAACTCACACACAGACACATCACACACACAACACACACAGACATAACTCACACAGAGACACAACTCATAGAGACACAACTCACACACAGACACATCACACACACAGCACAAACTCACACACAGAGACACAACTCATAGAGACACAACTCACACACAGACACATCACACACAACACACACATACAGACACACAACTCACACACAGAAGACACACAGGCACACACAGAAGGCACACATACAGACACAACTCACACACAGAAGACACAGGGACACAACTCACACGTAGAACACACACAAACAGACAACTCACACAAGACAACTCACACACAGAAGACACAGGCACACAATTCACACATAGAACACACACAAACAGACAACTCACACAAGACAACTCACACACAGAAGACACAACTCACACACAGAAGACACAACTCACACACACACACAACTCACACAGAAGACACAACTCACACACAGAAGACACAGACACAACTCACACAGAAGACACACAACTCACTCAAACACACATACAGACACACAACTCACACACACATTTTACAGATACCTCACACATACACACACTTCTTTCTGCTGCAGGAAGGGGGTACATATCCAGCTTCCCCTCCCAGCCCCTCCTCCACTCCCTTCTTCTCTCTGCCTGGACTGTGCACAGCAGGAGGTCTGTCACCTTGTTACCTGGAGGTTGGAGCTGCTTCTCCTCCTTATCCTCCAGCACGTCGCTCCTCTAATCCTCTCTGTCGGCTCACATTTCTTCCCGCGCAGTGCAGGAGGGCAAGAGCACTGGCCAATTAGCTCTTCTATCAGTCTGATGTGAGAGCGTTCATTGGCCAGCGTTCTTCTCCCCTATCCGATTGCTGAACCCGGCGGGTAAAACCCGCCACACATTCCTAATCATTTGTTAAAGTGCACGTTGCCCTAGTAAGAATCGGCACCACAGAAGACAGTAGAATGTCAGGGATGAGATGAGCGGCCCAATGTAAGCACCGGCTGCCATCTGATAGAACGGCCATCCCGCAGATGCCACTGCCGCCCCCCATTCATCAGCAGGTGGCGCCGCTTGAGGCAGCCTACTCAAATTGCCTGATAGATGCGGCCTTGACGGTGATTAGCACATATATCGTCGTCCCGGCGCCGACTCAAAGCTGGGGCGATGTGCTGCCAGACAGTGCCGCCTCTGCCCAGTCCTCCGCGGGAACATCTGTCTCTGACAGTATCCTCCGCGGCGGGCCCCTCCTTCTCTCTTCCGGCGGGTCTGTTCGCTGCCTGCTGCAGGCTGGGTGAGGTGGGCGGGCCTGATGATGACGGGGTGGTGGTGTATGAGGGGGCGGAGCTTACTACCCCGGCCGACACGGGGCAGAAAAAAAAAAAAAGAAAAGACGCTGAGACGCCGCCCCCTATGAATGGCGCTGCCCTAGGCACGTGCCTACGAGTGCCTAGTGGCAAATACGGCTCTGCAATACTTAGAGTGATTGGGAGAGGGTACTGTGGTCAGATAAGACAAAAATTTGGAGGAAGAGAAATATTGTCTATGACCCAAAGAACACCGTCCCCTCTGTCAAGCATGGCGGTGGAAACATGTTTTGGAGTGTTTCTCTGCTAAGGGCACAGGACTACTTCACTGCATCAATGGGAGAGTGGATGGAGCCATGTACCGTAAAATCCTGAGTGACAACCTCCTTCCCTACAGCAGGACATTAAAAATGAGTGGTGGATGGTTTTTCCAGCACAACAATGACCCAAAACATACAGCCAAGGTCAGTGGGGAAACATGCAAAATAAGCAATGGATCAAATGACACTGGGGAACACAATTTTTTAGGAGTTACGTCAGACAACTGTTCTTTATAAATTTTTGGATGCTGAATCCAGAAATGATCTCAGTTTTTCTCTATCACGTCAAGTTTTTGAACTATAGGATTTTTATCTTCTCAAAAATATGTAAACTACTGTACCTAAAAAGTAGTTTTTTTCAAGATATTGATAATTATGACGTATTGGGAGCTGCACACACCTCTCACCACACTGTCTCAGTTGTGACTACTCTTACAAGTTGCCACGTAGCTCTATATCAGTCAAATTGTAATCAGATAACAAGTCTTATTACAGATATCAGTGCAATTGTGCTTCTCTGGCAGGTAAGTTCTGGAGGAAAAACTTGACGTGCTAGAAAAAAACTGACTACATTTTTGGAATCAGCATGCCAATTTCAGTATAAATCAGTTCAAAAACCTAACTCAACAGAAATTTTTTTTCAAATTGTTCCCCAGTGTAATTATTTCGTTCACTGTATCTTAAATATCATGGAACATAGTGTTGCAAATGGAGATTCATTGGTGAATTATGATGAATGAGTGAGATAGCCCTCCCAAGATTTGAGTCAGTGTTGGGTTGAAGACAGTGGTCCCAAATCTATTATAATAAAACACCTAAGCCAGCGTCCGTCAGGATGTAACGGTATGGTACATCACATCCTGCTGAAGTTGGCTGTACACCCACTCAGGGTGACCTAACATGGCCAACCGTTAAACAAGCCCCACACCCGCCATCGGTACCCTCTCCTGCGCCCCACACACTCCTGTCTCCCACCCCTGATCGCCACCCTCCCCCCCTCCAGGGCCGGCGTCAGCACCCGGCATGCCCGGGCAAGTGCCGGGGCCCTGAACAGCTGGGGGGGGGGCACTGGCCGTCAGGGAACTTCCTCCTTTGCCTAATGTAGCAGAGTGATGAGTCATCACCCTGGAGCTCATCACATGGTGCAGGAAGGAGGGAGCTCCACAGTCCCGGGAGCTGCTGCTATAAGGATGTGGTGGGGAAGAATCTGAGGAGGACACAGCCCCGGGGAGTGGATGGAAGGTGAGTATGATCAGCAGGATGGGTAATTATATGTACCCTGGAGGCTGTGCTGACTGTATATAGAGGCTATGCAGACTGTATAAAGAGGCTGGCTGACTGTATATACAGGCTGTGCTGACTGTATATAGAGGCTGTGCTGACTGTATATAGAGGCTGTGCTGACAGAATATAGAGGCTGTGCTGACTGTATATAGAGGCTGTGCTGACTGTATATAGAGGCTGTGCTAACTATATATAGAGGCTGTGCTGACTGTATATAGAGGCTGTGCTGACTGTATTTAGAGGCTGTGCTGATAGAGGCTGTGCTGACTGTATATAGAAGCTCTGCTGACTGTACATAGAGGCTGTGCTGACTGTATATAGAGGCTGGGCTGGGGTATACAGAGGCTGTGCTGGGGTATACAGAGGCTTTGCTGGCAGTATACGGAGGCTGTGCTGGCTGTATACAGAGGCTGCTGCTGAGGTATATGGAGACTGCTGTTGTGCTGTATATATAATATGGAAGCTGTGCTGGGCTATATATATTGTTTGTCGGCTGTGCTGAGCTGGATGTATTATTTGGAGGCTGCTGCTGGACTGCCACAGCTTCCATATTATATATACAGCCCAGCACAGCTTCCAAATAGTATATACAGCCCAGCACAGCCTCCAAATAATATATACAGCCTGCAGCCTCTATATTATATATACAGCCTGGCAGTCTCCATTTTATATATACAACCCTGAACAGCCTCTATATTTTATATACAGCCCACCCAGGAGCCTCTATATAACATATACACAACTTGCAGCTTCTTTATTATATTCATGAATCATAGTATATGTTAAAGGGGCCCACTGAGACTGTTTTGCCCGGGGCCCACAAAAACCTGGAGATGGCCCTGACCCCCCCACCTTACCGGAGCACATCAATCACCCCCCCACCACACGCCACATCCACACACACACGTACCCCCCTGCCACCACACTATTGCACCTCCCCCCCTCCACTCGCACACACTCACACACCCACTCATACTCCCATGCACACTTACAGTCTCCGGTATACCGCCATCGGACCCCATCTTCTTGGAGCTCGTAGCCGCCATCCATCCGGTCGTCTTCACGCCGCCGCCATCTTCCTTCCTTCGCTCCACATCGGCGACACCCTGCCTGCAATATGGCACCCGGAAGTCTCGCGAGACTTCTCGATGCCCAGCTTCACACTCCCTTACGTTCTGCCCCCTCAAGGCCTCAACCAAATCTTGCGAGATTCCTCACATCTCCCGACATTAAGATTGTGATCTGGAAAGGCGCGCAATTTGAGAATTCAAAAGAAAAACAATGGTGTGTTTGGTTTTAACATAACTTTATTCTGTCATGAGTTATTTACAAGTTTATGACCACTTATAAAATGTGTTCAAACTGCTGCCCATTGTGTTGGATTGTCAATGCAACCCTCTTCTCCCACTCTTGACACACTGATAGCAACACCGCAGAAGAAATGCTAGAACAGACTTCCAGTATCCGTTGTTTCAGATGCTGCACATCTCGTATCTTCACAGCACAGACAATTACCTTCAAATCACCAATGTGCATTTGCATGTTGGTCACACTGCAATATGAAGGTGCAGAATACACTCATATGTTTGGTTAACGTTGACGCCTATAGTGGTCCTTGACCTGTGTGTGGCTGAACATAGGTGTGTAATGACAGAAAAGTTAACCACAACATATTAATGCTAATTTGAAGGCCCACATCACACCTGGCACCACATATGTGCGCACATAGCATTTCAAAACACATTGATCACAATCTGGAAAAGTGACTACAAGCTGACTGCTATGTGTTTGCCCCCATGGTGGCACCACCAGATGCTTACTGTCTGCTCTTGTGTTTGGTGTCAAATTCCATCCCCTGCTAATCACAGGGTATTTTACATCCCAAATATGGGCTCACTGGTGTTGTGGTCTTGTTCAAAAACAGACTGGCCCCTGACCATAGTGTCGCTCATGACCCAAACCTTTCAGGCTACCCTTCACGCCCTAATGACATTGATCCACACACAGTACGTGTTTGCCCTATGTTGTGTTCCTTTTGTAAAATCCGTGTCTTGTCAATTTTGATATTACAGATGAGGAAGACTCCTCATCAGAGGAAGCCCGACTGTCCCCTAAACCACCCGGGACCCCCCATCACCTGCCCTGGAGGGACAAGAAAGTCCCGCACCCCCCCTCACCTGCCCTGGAGGGACAAGGACGTCCCGCACCCCACGGGACCCCCCCTCATCACCTGCCCTCAAGGGACAAGGAAGTCCCGTACCCCCCAGGACCCTACTCTCACCTGGCCTGGAGGGACCAGGAAGGCCGGTCCTCTGGATACCTAACCCCAGCCCCGGATCAACTCCCCCCCCCAAGCATCTCCAGCTCCCAGGCCCAACACAGTCACAAGGAGCCTGCTGGGTTTGGAATTGGTGGTAAGTGTTGGCAATGGGCTCCAAGCTTTGCAATATACATGTTGGTGTGTGTCCCTGACATCAGTATGTGACTCATGATGTTATTTTTTTTTTTCCCTTTCTTTGTCAAGGTGCAAGAGCTCACGATGCAGGGTGGGCTGTGAGCGCCTCGCCATCGCCGGAAGATGGAATCCGGGATGGGGCTATGCCACGTAAGTGAAATGCTGACCAATGACGTCACCCACACAGCCACACCTACACATGTCACTGACTAATGTCCTTATTTCCCATACAGGTGTACCAACTGTTGAGGAGCTGCTGCTGGCTCACAGGGAGGCACACCAGCATATGGAGCGGGCACACCAACAAGGGCAGCAACATCTTGCCCGGTTGGGTACCATGATCCAGGCTCTCCAGGCAGCCCAGTCTGCCATGGCCCCTACTCCACCATATCCCCCACCATATCTCCCCAAAAATTATTTCATGTTGGACCTTAGTTTGTTTTGCCATGTTGGCACCTTTGTTTTTTAGGCCCCGTTAACCTCTTTTCTTATAGTATCCCACATTGGGAAAATGGGTAGTATGGTTTGCCTATTACTACTCTGAAAAAAATACATCTTATTTTCTAAAAAAAAATATGTGTGTTTGCAAGCCAAAATACTGTCTGCTCCCTTGTCCCAGCACACACAGGGACACCTTTAGGAGGTCACATTGTAAAACGCAACGCATGACACAATGACTTAGCGTAGGTGTGCAGTGTGACATGATAAAGACCTGACCATAGTGTACCATTTCAACACGGATGAACCCCTATTTTACATCAATGTCTCCAATATCACACCCACATTAACACACACACACACACACAAACAGACTCGCCTATGTCGGCCAGAGAAGACTCCTAATCTCTCAATACTCACACATGTCACCTAGGGATAGGCTCCTGTCTGCTACAATGAGAGAACTATGTTTTTGTGGACATGAGGCCTCTCCTTCTGCCACACATACATCACCATTACACCCACAACACACTACACACACAACCATACAGCTGAACCTGACACATATGTGGACGTAGGTATGGCAAAGAATAGTCATGTTTATTACACCAAAATTAAAAGGAAAACACACTTGGTTTTAGAAACAATAAAGAAAGAGTCCATTATTATGCAATGTCGTGCATTGCCTAGTAGCGTCTTGCGTCTTCGTCCTCTGCTGGATCAGACAATGGCTCCTCCCCCTCATCCCCGTACTCCCACACATTGGGGGCCCTTCTGTGGTGTTGTCTTCGTGGGGGATGTGGGGATCCGGACTTTGGCGACCTCTAGCTATGGGTTGTTGGGGCGCAGGGGGCACTGGAGGTGTTAGCTTGGGGATGGCTCAGTGCCCCATCAACACCCACTTCCAGGACCTGAATGATGGCCCTCTCGGCGATGGCACATTGTTCCGGCTCCATTCGACACACCTAATCACTGGCCATGTGCCCGATTGAAGTGGCGGGGGTCCTCTCTCGGTCCAATAGGACACGTTTTGCCCAGGTACCCAGCTCAGTGTTGGGTGGGGCAGGCGTAGTCGCCTATGTATTCCTGAGCTGGGCCCTGGGCACGGCCCCCCCACGACTGCGATCAGGCACCTGCTCCACCAATGATGTTGATGGTGTAGCCTGGTTAGCGGGTGGGTCCTCTGCAATGGAGCCAGACTCCCGTGGGGCCTGTAAATCAAACATAGAAAATAAAAAAAAAATTACAAGAGTAGCAATGTACTGACATCAATTACCACAACCAACCACCCAGCACCAGATCGCGCATATCTGACCATGCCAAACACCAAAATTAACAGTAGCAGGGTTGGTAACCGAGATGAAGAAAGAAGTAGACCAGTGCTCTGTACTCACCTGAGGCTCCACATTGATATACCAAGTGACTCACCATAAGACAACACAATTTGTGCCAACAGCCACAAACCAACACGCAGCAGAACACAGAAGAATGGTGAAAGAACAACACGATTGTGCCTTCGACATGTGCAAGAACCCACACATCAGTGCAACCTACAAGGTGTGGACATAGGTAGCAAAACAACAATTACGCACCTCCTGTGACGGGGCAGGCTCTTGGCTTGTGGCTGAAGATGGTTGGGCAAGGCGCCTGCTGCACTGTGTTGGCCAAGGAGCCTCCTGGCCCAGGGTGAAGGTGAGGAGGTCATAATACCACAGACGTGGCTTAGGGACCTTCTCAGCTCCAGCCCCGGACCGAGCGTCCATCCACTTTTTATGTTCCTTCGTGAACACGGTGCGCAGGTGCTTGATTTTCTCCACAACCATCGGCACCGTCCAGGTCTTACTTTGGTTGAGCCAGTTGGCCAGCTTGACAAGGTGCCCGTAGGTCACGGTCTGTGCTGCTTTGCTCTTGTACTCAGGCAACGCCACCCACCACAGGCATTCATGGTCCTGGTACATGGCTAGGTCACGCACAAATTCAGGACCCTCAGCCATCTGCCAAAAAAAACCATACTGTATTACCCAAACATGTACATGTACATTTCAGGTCACACCCTACTCTGTGTGGCCAATCCATGTCCAGCACTACCAATGACAGGTGGTCTGGTAGTTAGCTTGTGTATGCAGAAGCATTAATGGGCTTTATATGTGTACACAGATCTGACATGCTGCACATGACACAGGGCCTATGTGGTTTGGGCCTGGCCACGGAAAGTTACAAAGCTGTTTCATGTTGAAATGGCACACATGGCGTACCACACAAAATGTACACACAGGAATGACCTCAACACATTTATGTAATGATGAAGTGCTGTCATTGGTGGCAAGGATCATTATGTGTGAAACAGGACACGGTGGGGCTTAACTATGCGTAGCCGTCGCTAACCACACATCTACATGATGCTACATGAAACTCCATGAGAAGCACAATAGCATATCCACTGACTTATCGTCTGTCCAACAGAGTTCTGGTGATGAGACACTACTAGAACAATGCACATTGAAGTAGGAGAATGGGTGGTGGACCAGCTGGCCACAATTTTATACACAACATGACCAATCACAAAGCAGCCCAGGTGCATAATCAGTAGTCGCAGGTGGCAACGCCCAGGCGGCTACGTCAGTTAGATGACGCAGATGCTCTGTTATTGGATGGTTACTACATAAAAAACGCTGACGACAGAGCTACAGCATGCTTGCTGCCCAGAGTCATTAAGTAAGTACTGATGTTCAGACATAATTTTTGATATGGCTGTGTATAGCGTTTGATACATTTTTGCATTACGGATCATTCTTGTGTACTGTAGCAAACACCCAAGTCCTGGTGTATGTAGTTTGTAATGATGTGTTTGATGGAGCTATTGTGTGCCGCTAAATGGATGGATGGCTTTCCTTGACACAAAACACCCTCCTTATTGACAATCCATTTTGCCTTTGCCATACAGGATCATGTACCAAGGAGGCCTCTGCAATCAGTTTAGTGGAACATTTGAAATGTGGGCACATAGTACTGGCCTTTACCAGACAGAATGGAATAATTCTGGCGATACTGAGATGTGGAGTGGCCCATGTGGCTTGGGAATGTCTGCCTGTGAAGATCCAGCCTTATCAACACCACAGGGATGTGTGTTGGACATGATGACTATACAAATGTCAGCTGCATGAGATGATAATTTGTCAGAAGCACTTGGCTCTGGTACGTTTAGCATGTTCTTTTATTTATTTAATAAGCATCTATCTGTGTGTTTGAGCTTTGTATTTTCCTAGGCCTTGTGGTAGTACATATACATTATGGGCAGCTATATGGGGGTATGGTAATGATGTCACAATTTGGACGATGGAGATATACAGTGCCTACAAGTAGTATTCAACCCCCTGCAGATTTAGGTGGTTTGATAAGATGCAAATAAGTTAGAGCCTTCAAACTGCAAACGAGAGTAGGATTTATTAACAGAAGCATAAATCTTACAAACCAAAAAGTTATGTTGCTCAGTTGAATTTTAATAAATTTTAAACATAAAAGTGTGGGTCAATTATTATTCAACCCCTCAAACCACCAGCATTCTGTTTGGTCCCCCTAAAGTATTAAGAAGTAGTTCAGGCTCAAAGAACAATGAGCTTCACATGTGTGGATTAATTATCTCTTTTTCCAGCCTTTTCTGACTATTTAAGACCCTCCCCAAACTTGTGAACAGCACTCATACATGGTCAACATGGGAAAGAAAAAGGAGCATTCCAAGGCCATCAGAGACAAGAGCCTGGAGGGTCACAAGGCTGGCAAGGGGTACAAAACCCTTTCCAAGCAGTTGGGCCTACCTGTCTCCACTGTTGGGAGCATCATCCGGAAGTGGAAGGCTTATGGAACTACTGTTAGCCTTCCACGGCCTGGACAGCCTTTGAAAGTTTCCTCCCGTGCCGAGGCCAGGCTTGTCCGAAGAGTCAAGGCTAACCCAAGGACAACAAGGAAGGAGCTCCGGGAAGATCTCATGGCAATGGGGACATTGCTTTCAGTCAATACCATAAGTAACGTACTCCACCGCAATGGTCTCCGTTCCAGACGAGCCCGTAAGGTACCTTTACTTTCAAAGCGTCATGTCAAGGCTCGTCTACAGTTTGCTCATGATCACTTGGAGGACTCTGAGACAGACTGGTTCAAGGTTCTATGGTCTGATGAGACCAAGATCGAGATCTTTGGTGCCAACCACACACGTGACGTTTGGAGACTGGATGGCACTGCATACGACCCCAAGAATACCATCCCTACAGTCAAGCATGGTGGTGGCAGCATCATGCTGTGGGGCTGTTTCTCAGCCAAGGGGCTTGGCCATCTGGTCCGCATCCATGGGAAGATGGATAGCACGGCCTACCTGGAGATTTTGGTCAAGAACCTCCGCTCCTCCATCAAGGAACTTAAGATGGGTCGTAATTTCATCTTCCAACAAGACAACGACCCAAAGCACACAGCCAAGAAAACCAAGGCCTGGTTCAAGAGGGAAAAAATCAAGGTGATGGAGTGGCCTAGTCAGTCTCCTGACCTTAACCCAATTGAAAACTTGTGGAAGGAGCTCAAGCTTAAAGTCCACATGAGATACCCAAAGAACCTAGATAACTTGGAGAAGATCTGCATGGAGGAGTGGGCCAAGATAACTCCAGAGACCTGTGCCGGCCTGATCAGGTCTTATAAAAGACGATTATTAGCTGTAATTGCAAACAAGGGTTATTCCACAAAATATTAAACCTAGGGGTTGAATAATAATTGACCCACACTTTTATGTTTAAAATGTATTAAAATTCAACTGAGCAACATAACTTTTTGGTTTGTAAGATTTATGCTTCTGTTAATAAATCCTACTCTCGTCTGCAGTTTGAAGGCTCTAACTTATTTGCATCTTATCAAACCACCTAAATCTGCAGGGGGTTGAATACTACTTGTAGGCACTGTAGTTATGGAGGAGGCCCATGGATGTAGTGATAACAGGTGTTGTTGTGAGGCAATGTAATGTTGTTTGTGACCGTTCAATGGTGCAATATATCTATGTGGGTGGCCATATGAGCAGAGTCTGCTAGGATGCGGGTAACTGGATAGGAGATGTGTATGGAAGGAGGTAGTGGAGACTTTTGATGCCTGATAATGTGTTCTTTTGATGATAGTCTTTTTTTGTTCCTTTTGCAGGGGTTGGTAGGCGAGATCATCATGGACCCTGATGGAGATGTTATCGTGGCTCTTGCCTTGGTGGAAGAGGACTTGTGGCTGGAGGAGAGAGCTGAGAGGTTGCGGACACGCAGACCATGGCGTGTGTGGGTTCAGGATTGGCTTCGGCAATGGGATGACCTGAGTCACATGTGCCTGCTGCATCAGCTGGAGGATACTAGTCTGCATGATATCAGGAACTATCTCCGTATGTCCGAGGACTCTTTCACATTCCTCTTGGAAAGCATAAAGCCATTGATAGCCCGACAGGACACTTTGATGCGTCGAGCTGTGCCACCTGAGGATCGTTTGGCTGTAACTTTGAGGTTCCTGGCAACAGGTCGTTCGAGGACAGACTTGCAATACTCTGCAGCACTCTCACGGCCAATGATGAGCCGCCTGATCCCCGAGATGGGTGAGGCCATCGTGAGTTGTCTGCTGCCATCCTACATGCAGTGCCCAGAGGTTTTGTCGATCAATGGCAATTTCCAAACTGCGGGGGTGCATTGGATGGTAAGCACGTGAGGATCACGCAACCCCCCAACACGGGGTCCTTGTATTTTAATTACAGAGGATATTTTAGCGTGGTCCTCGTGGATGAACACTATGAGTTCCTGTACGTAGACGTTGGCATGAATGACCGTGTCTCAGATGGGGGGGGTTTGGACACTGCTCCTTGGCCCAAGACCTAAAGGCCCTGTGTCACACGGGGCGACTGGGCTGGGGATGTCGGCGGCGACTGGCGGGTGCGTGCACGTTTTTGGTGCCCCGCCAGCGTCACCATCCCCCGTTTACACGATGCGACACCTACAGCCCAGCGCTGGCGAGCTGACAGGCGGCATCGCCGCCGGGGTGTCTGGAAACTCCAGCGTCGATGCAGGACAATGGGAGCCTATGGCTCCCATCGCCTGACAGGTCACTGGCGCCCGGTTACATGGGGCGATGTGCACCCAGCCGGGACCCGCCCAGGACCGCCGACATCGCCCCTTTACATGAGTCAACGTAGGGGCGATGTTGCCGCCGATAGGCCACGCCCCCACGTCGCCTATGTAATCGGCGGAGATGTGGCCCCGTGTGACGGGGGCTTAAGGAGAGGTGCTCTGAACTTGCCCTCAAATGATGAGACAACCGGTCATCTCAACTTTGCGTTTGTGGGGGATGAAGCCTTCTCACTTCAGGCTCACTTACTACGGCCATATTCCCAGAGGACGGTTACTTCTGAGCAGCGCATTTTCAATTACCGACTATCCTGGGATCGCCGTGTGGTTTAGAATGCGTTCGGGATCATGGCCAATAGATTCCGCGTGTTTCATATGCCTTTGCATATGAAACTGGAATCTATTGATGTGGTAGTGCTGGCCTGCTGTGGCTGCATAACTTCCTGCGTCGTAGGGATCGGTCATCATTCACGCCGGCAAGCTATGTGGATTCTGTGGACCCCACAACAGGAGAGCTCCATCCCGGGGATTGGCGTGCTGCCGACAATAGTGTGGCGTCACTCCAGCCGCTGAGCCACGGTCTGAGTCAGCAGGATGCCAGGAGTAGCAGAGACACATACTGATCCTACTTTAATGGCCCTGGGGAAGTGGCCTAGCAGCACCAGCAGATGTAGGGTGGCTGGTATTGTGAGGCAAAAACATAAGGAGGAGGGTTGAGTCACCAGGGTGGCTGCACCATGACGAATATGGTTGTGTTTTTTTTATTTTGGGTGTTAAAACATTAGTTAGTTATGATTTTTTTGGTTCACTACTCTGAAATGTTTGGGTATGGGCATTATGTTTCTGCTTTTTGTATTTATTTGTGTGATGTTGACACTCCTGTTTTAAATGTTTTGTGTGTGTTATTTGGCATGGCGTGGACCAATGCAGGCACATATGTCCATAGTGTTGTTTGTATCTTACCGCAATCACCTACAGACGCACACCTAGCCATTCTTCGTGTAAGCCACTGTACTGCATAAGACCGCTCCTGTGCGACACTTTTGCAACTCGAAAGTGTAGCAGGAGCCACAATTGACAACACGAGCGAGTATTTGTGCCAAACTCCGATAGACAATGGTGTCATGTATTAGCCGGCCTTCCAGAGCAGGCTGACCAATCGTAACACTGTTGCGTTGTCCAATGAGTGTGTATGGGGCGCGGTGTAAACCACTGTGGCACGCCTATCTCCTCGCCGCACTGAACATGTACGCCCACATTGCCTTTGAGATTGCGGCGTGTGAAGCGGCGATGGAATGAGGTAAGATTGGTTCCTGGGTAGGTGAGGCGATTTCCGAAGCGACACATCGCATTACCTTTATGGCGATATTGCAACGTGTGATGCCACCATCGGCGATCTGAGGCGACCACGAAAAACATGAGTGCGCACGTTAGATCACCACCTATCACCAGGCAATATTGCGGCGTGTGACGGTGAAAAAATATAAAGTATTAAAGTTTAAATATTTAAATTTTTTATTATAATTTGTTTTTAATAGAGTAAAATATGATAATTAAAATGTCTGATAATTTACACTTAAACACAAGTAAGCAGATTCTAAAATTTGCAATGAACACCAAGTGTACCGCTAGCTCACATTACAACTGCAGTAAATGTGGGTGGCATCTGCTCAATATGTCAAGTTTATGATCACTGTGTGGAGCCATTTTGTTGGGACTGTAAAAGTGATACTGATAAGAAGGCAATGTCACGGATGGCTTGCACTCCTATAGAAGTGGACAGAGCAGGGTCACACCACAGAAATGTGACACCTCCCAACACTACTAATTCTTTGAGAGTAGTAATATAATGCGTGACTTCCCTGCCTCCCCGCTGTCTACTTCTATGGGAGCACTAATGTAATGCATACATAAATAAATAAGTCAGTTCAAAAGTCCACATAGGGGTAATATAGAAACAATTTGCTCAAAAGGCAACTAAAGCACTAAACTAAAGACTAATGCTAAAATATAAACTTTATTTAATCAAAATAATCTTATATACAGGGTGGGCCATTTATATGGATGCAGCTAAAAAAAATGGGAATGGTTGGTGATATCAACTTCCTGTTTGTGGCACATTAGTATATGGGAGGGGGAAAAACATTTCCAGATGGGTGGTGACCATGGTGGCCATTTTGAAGTCAACCATTTTGGATTCAACTTTATTTTTTTCAATGGGAAGAGGGTCATGTGACACATCAAACATTGAGAATTTCATAAGAAAAACAATGGTGTGCTTAGTTTTATTGTAACTTCATTCTTTCATGAGTTATTTACAAGTTTATGACCACTTATAAAATGTGTTCAAAGTGCTGCCCATTGTGTTGGATTGTCAATGCAACCCTCTTTTCCCAGGGACACACTGATAGCAACACCGCAATGCTAGCACAGGCTTACAGTATCCACCATTCACAAAAAAGTTTGCCTCATCACTCATCTGAAGGCAATTGTCTATGCTGTGAAGATACGAGATGTGAAGCATCTGAAACAACGGATATTGGAAGTCTGTGCTAGCATTTCTCCCACAGTGTTGCTATCAGTGTGTCAAGAGTGGCAGAAGAGGGTTGCATTGGCAATCCAACATACAAAACCAAGCACACCATTATTTTTCTTATGAAATTCTCAATACGTTTGATGTATCACATGATCTTCTTCCCATTGGAAAAAATAAAGTTTGATCAAAAATGGCTGACTTCAAAATGGCCGCCATTGTCACCACTCATCATGTGCCACAAACAGGAAGTTGATATCACCAACCATTCCCATTTTATTTAGGTGCATCCATATAAATGGCCCACCCTGTATGAGGCTGAGTGTGTGTATGTATGTCCACTATGTCCACCGTTGCAGCTGCAATCACCAAATTTTGCATACACCCCATTTGACTCAGGGGACATTTATCACTATTACAGGGTCTGTACCACAGGACTGGTGTATAGCAAATGTGGTGCCAATATTCAAAAAGGGGACAAAAACTGAACTTGGAAATTATAGGCCGATAAGCTTAACCTTTACTGTGGATAAAATTCTAGAGGGTTTTCTAAGAGATGCTATACTGGAGTATCTGAAAAAAATAACCTCATGGCCCAATATCAACATGGGTTTACGAGGGACCGTTTCTGTCAAACTAATCTGATAAGCTTCTATGAAGAGATAAGTTCTGCACTGGACCAAAGTAATGCAGTGGACATGGTGTATATGGACTTTTCAAAAGCTTTTGATACGTTGCCACACAAAAGGTTGATACATAAAATGAGAGCAATGGGGATAATGGAAAATATATGTAAGTGGGTTAAGAACTGGCTTAGTAATAGGAAACAATGGGTGGTTATTAATGGAGCACACTCAGAATGGGTCACAGTTAACAGGGGGGTAACCACAGGGGTCAGTATTGGGTCTGCTTGTTTTTAACATATTTATTAATGACCTTGTAGGGGGCATACAGAGTAGAATCTCAATATTTGCAAATGACACTAAACTCTGCAGGGTAATCAATACAGAGGAGGACAATTTTATATTACAGGAGGATGTATGTAAACTAGAAGCTTGGGCTAATAAAAGTCAAATGAGCTTTAATGGGGATAAATGTAAATTCATGCACTTGAGCAGAGGAAATAAAATGTATAATTATGTTCTTAATTGTAAAGCACTGGGCAAAACTATCACTGAAAAAGACCTGGGTGTATGGGTAGATGATAAACTCACATTTAGTACCCAGTGTCAGGCAGCTGCTGCAAAGGCAAATAAAATAATGGGATGCATTAAAAGAGGCATAGATGCTCATGAGGAAAACATAATTTTACCTCTATACAAGTAACTAGTGCGACCACACTTAGAATACTGTGTACAATTCTGGTCTCCAGTGAATAAGAAAGACATAGCTGAACTAGAGCGGGTCCAGAGAAGAGCAACCAAGGTTATTAGAGGACTGAGGGGTCTGCAATACCAAGACAGGTTATTAAACTTGGCGTCATTTAGCTTGGAAAAACGAAGGCTTAGGGGTGATCTTATAATAATGTATAAATATATGATGGGACAGTACAGAGACCTTTTTTTTTACAATAAATGTATTTATTAATTTCAAAAGGTCATAAGAAAAAAAAAGGTGTCAATTCAGATATAAAGAATTACACATTCGTACATAGTCTAGGGTATGACAGAAAACACGTTCCATTGCCAAGGCCGAGACCCCGGCTGCTGTCTCAAAAGACCCTGATACATATAATTCACCAATTATATCACATCAAGATGAAGCTTGAAGCGAAGTGTAAGCCAGTTCTCGCTATTCCGTAGCCATCTAAACATCTCCGTCATCCCTGCAGACCATGAAATAAAAAAGAGAAAAAAGAAGGGGAAAGGTAATGAAAGAAGACATGAAAGGAGGGAACAGAAGGGAAAAAGGGTTGGAGAGAAAAAAAAAAGGGAGGGGGTGGGAGGGAAGAGGAAACCTGGTTAATCTAGCTCGAGAAGGAAGAGAGGATCGCAACAACCAATCCGCAAACTCCGGGCTCTCCTCAAAAGAATGCCATAGATACCATGTACTACCCCCATCTGATCCGGTGCCATGATCATCGGCCATCAAAGACTCTATGCGACTCAGTTTGTTCATCTCAGTTATCCATTCCAGCATGGTGGGGACCTCCGTAGACCTCCAGTGTCTGGGAATGACAGCCCTAGCCGCCATTAAACAGAACCTCAAAATTCCCCTCTTTGCTGAGGACACAGCGGCAGGAACCAGAGACAGGAGAGCAATCTGGGGGAAAGGCATATGATAAATCCCAGACATCAGGTGAAAGGCCTCAAACACCTGACCCCAGAAGGGTTGGAGGAGACCGCACGACCACCAGATATGGAGCATAGAGCCCCTCTCTATCCCACATCTCCAACAAGCATCTGACACTCCAGGGTCGAGCCTGTGTAGGAAAGTGGGGCAACGGTACCAGCGTGTTAAAATTTTATAGTTCCGTTCCTGAGCAGCACATGAGACCGTCATTTTATGGGTGAGTACAAAAAATTTTTGGCGATCAGTCTCAGATAAGATGATGTGCAGGTCTCTCTCCCAAGCCTCCATGAATCCAAGAGGGTCGGACACCAACCCAGCCAGGACCAGAACATAAAACATGGAGACCACATGGGACGGGCCCTCAGATGAAAGCATCATCAACTCAAATGGTGTTGGAACCCCCAAGGAGATCCCTGAGAGATAATCTCGGATCTGAGCGAACTCCATCCATGAGAACGACACCCCCCGGTCTGGCCCCGGAGCCCCTCCACACCAGCGAGCCCCGCCAGTCCGTCCGCAACCTGTCCCAGGCATACCCGGTCACGTGCTGACCAACACAGAAAGGACGATCTAGTCATCGCATGGGGGAATTTGGGGTTGTCAAACAAAGGACTCAGTCTACCCAGTCTGGATACAGAGACCTTTTTAATGATCTTTTCTGGAGGAAAGAAGGTTTAATCATAATCACAGACGTGGATTCTTTACTGGAAGAGCAGTGGGACTATGGAACTCTCTGCCACATGATGTTGTAATGAGTGACTCACTACTAACATTTAAGAAGAGCCTGGATGTCTTTCTTGAAAAATACAATATTACCGGGTATATATGCTAGATTCTTTGATAGGGCGTTGATCCAGGGAGCTAGTCTGATTGCTGTATGTGGAGTCAGGAAGGAATTTTGTTCCCCAATGTGGAGCTTAGTGAGGCCATATTTTTTTTGCCTTCCTCTGGATCAACATGGTAGGCTATGGGTTGAACTAGATGGACTTAAAGTCTTCCTTCAACCTTAAAAACAATGTTACTATGTTACTATATTTTGGGTGGAAATTTTAACCTTGCACCTTGCAGTCACCAAAAAAAGGCCTATTGACTGTGTGGCCTCATGTAGCTCCACCCCATTCATAGCTCTGCCTCTTCGTTGCCATGCTTCCTTCTTGCCATGGCCCCCTTCATAGCCACACCACTTTATAGTCACGACCCTAATTATTTAGTGACTTTTCTCTGCACAATAAACATTCTATTGTGTTATAACTAAGAACAGTTAGTTACTATGCCCAGGCAATGCTGGCAATGAGGCAGTGTGTACACGCCTTGGAGAACATACACACTCTGGCAGGTTAATAGGTAACATTTCAGCTGCATGATCCAGCAGGGCCTGTGTGATGTCACAATCATGTGACTATAATAGGCAGAGCTAAGTCTCCATATCCCATAATGATTCTGCTTGGTTAGCTCCACCCACTATGGTCACATCACATTACATCACACATTACACAAGTTTGCAGTGAGTTAACTTTTAACCTGTCAGATTGTCTATATGTCCTCCAAGGTGTAGACTGACTGCTTCATTTACAAAAGAAAATGGAAGTGTATAAATGCTTATTTTTCACCTTTTAGCTCAGACAGGGATGGTTAGAATAACACTATGAAGCTACAGGCACAGACAGTGATAGGTGGGGTGCATAAACTAGCTGACAGGTTCCCTTTAACATTGGTGATGGGCGAATCCGAAACTACTCGGAATCGCTAGACTCCGACGAGTCTGAGTCCAGGACTCGCTACTCGTTGCGAGTCTAGCGATTCCAATGTTAATGAATGGGGAGGCGAGTATTGCAGCGATTCCTCTGCTGCCGGACCCTATAAGGGGTCTGGCAGCAGAGGAAAAACCTGCAAATACCCATGTTATTCTTTTAAATCCAGCGGCAAAAAGCCGCTGGCTTTTAAAGGTTAGTAAAAAAAATAAATAAAGGATTGTACCGGGGGAGGGGTAGGGTGGTGAGGGGGGGTGGGGGGGAGGGGGCAGAGGGTGGGGGGTGCACCGGACCGGCAGGCTACTTACCGCTGCCTCCGCCGGAGGCAGACTCGCTCCCCGAGTCTCTGCTGCTTTTTCCGGAGATTCCCAAACACTGACAGAAGCAGTGAATAAATTAACTTCCGTCACTTCTCGGGAATCTCCGAAGCAGAGCGAGTCTGGCAGACAGCAGAGTTCAGCTCAGGTCATAATGACCTGAGCTGAACCCTGACTGTTTAGTCAGTTCTCAGCTCTGCTACATCCCTGTCTGTCTAAGCACAGACAGGGATGTAGTAGAGCTGAGATTGCGTTTTGGACTACATCGGACGGAAGAGGATTTTTTAAATTAAAGATGGAGTCCGTAATGTCTTTTTTTTTTTATTTCTAATAAAAAAATTTTTCTCTGTGTTGTGTTTTTTTTAAAACAATTTAATAGAAATTCATGGCGGTCATGTCTAATATTGGCGTGACTGCCATAAATTTCGGGCTTAGGGCCAGCTGATAATACAAAGCTGGTCCTAACCTCTTTATTACCCAGTGAGCCACCACCACCAGGGCTACTGGAAGAGCGGGGTTCAGCGCCAGAGGATGGCGCTTCTGGGGCGGCTGCGGGCTGCAATTTGCAGCGGGGGATGCCCAGAAAGCTTGGGCCTCCCTGCGCTGCGGATTCCAGCCCCCAGCTGCTTAGCTGTACCTGGCTAGACATAGAAATTGCGCGGAGCCCCACGCATTTTTTTTTTATTATTTCATGAAATTCATGAAATAATAAAAAAAAAAGGGCTCCCATATATTCTTGTGTCTGGCCAGGTACAAATAGGCACCTTGGGGTTGGGGGCAGCCCGTCGCTGCCTGCTGGATTCAGCTGGTTACAGAAATATGGCGAAGCCCACGTCAAATTTTTTTCTGACAAATCCATAAAACAATATAAATAAAAGGGACTGCATCTTTATTAACCCCTGGACCGTGGGCGAGGGGTTAATAAAGATGCAGTCCCTTTCATTTATATTGTTTTATTGATTTTTCAGAAAAAAAAATGACGTGGGCTTCGCCGTATTTCTGGAACCAGCCAGATCCAGCAGGCAGCGACGGGCTGCCCCCAACACCCAGGTGCCTATTTGTACCTGGCCGGACACAAGAATATAGGGGAGCCCTTTTTTTTATTATTTCATGAATTTCATGAAATAATAAAAAAAAAATGCGTGGGGCTCCGCGCAATTTCTATGTCTAGCCAGGTACAGCTAAGCAGCTGGGGGCTGGAATCCGCAGCGCAAGGAGGCAAAAGCTTTCTGGGCACCCCCCGCTGCAAATTGTAGCCCGCAATATTAGACATGACCGCCATGAATTTCTACTAAATTGTTTTAAAAAAAAACACATCACAGAGAAAAATATTTTTTATTAGAAATAAAAAAAAAAAGCCATTAGGGACTCCATCTTTATTTAAAAAAATCCTCTTCCGTCCGACGTAGTCCAAAATGCGATGTCCTCTCTGCTACATCCCTGTGCATAGATATAGATGTCTATGCACAGGGAGTGAGCAGACTGAGAACAATCTCAGCTCTGCTACATCATCTCTGTGCACAGACATTCATGTCTGTACACAGGGAGAGCAGGCGGGCACTAGGACCATGGAGCTGCGGCAGCCCGCAGGACCCGAGCCCGTGAAGACGGAAGAGAGGTAAGGCGAATTGAGACAGCCGGAAGACGGAAGAGAGGTAAGGCGAATTTCTCCCCCCTCCCTTCGCTCCCTGCTCGCTCCCCCAACCCAGTCCTAACTTAGGACGGGGGCGGGGGGCGGGGGGGGACCGGACTCGTTACTGTGCGAGTAATCCCTGCGATTACTCGCACAGTAACGAGTCGGGCGAATCCCTTACTACTCGGCGAGTGCCGAGTAGTAACGAGTAGATTCGCCCATCCCTATTTAACATAATTACACTTAAACATAATTATATGCTCCTGCTGTTTACAGGGGGCTGTGTGCGGCAGCTTGTTAAAAGAATAGGAAAAAGGTGTCTTAGTCAATTTGGGGTTTGTGTGGCTGCTGCTTCACTGAGAGTCGTGTCCCAGTGTGCATGGAGACAAAAATAACAGAGCGCACCATGAAAAGAACCTGGTGGTCTAGTGGGACATTACTTAGAAAGGTTTGAGGGTTTGCCTCTCATCTCCATTGTTGTGCAAGCCCTGCACAACCTAGGGGAATCGCTCTGTTGGTTGGGCACTGCTCCGGGTCCGCCCCTCTCCTTCTTCCTGTTCAGGATCACATAGGTGACTTTGCCCGGCTCTATCTATATCTTTGTTCACCAGCAGCTCCAGCCAAAACCCTGAAGAGGATGCATGTAATTTGGAAAGATAATTGTGGTCAGTGTGTGTAGGAGCGCTTGGAAACAGGAGACAAAGGGAGTGTAATTTTCCACAGTGTATGTCTATGGGAGCAATGGTGTAATGTGTGATCTTGCTTTGTTATTCTATGGAGCAGTGGTGAAATGTGTTACCCCATCTTGTGTACATCTAAATGGGACCCATTTCTGGGATGGTGTAATGTGTGACCCCACTATGTACTTCTATGGCAGCAGTGGTGTAATGTGTGACCCTGCTCTGTCTTTGTCTACGGGAGCAGTGGTGTAATGTGTGACTCCGCAGTGTACTTCTATGTGAGCAGTGGTGAAATGTGTTACCCCACTCTGTGTACTTCTATGGCAGCAGTGGTGTAATTTGTGACTCCGCTGTGTACTTCTATGGGAGCAGTGGAGTAATGTGTGACCCCTGCACGGTCTACTTCTATGGGAGCAGTGGTGTAATTTGTGACTACGCAGTGTACTTCTATGGGAGCAGTGGTGTAATGTGTGACTCCGCTGTGTACTTCTATGGGAGCAGTGGTGTAATGTGTGACCCCTGCACTGTCTACTTCTATGGGACTCCACAGTGTACTTCTATGGGAGCAGTGATGAAATGTGTGACCCCACTCTGTGTACTTCTATGGGAGCAGTGGTGTAATTTGTGACTCCAATGTGTACTTCTATGGGAGCAGTAGTGTAATGTGTAGCCTCTGCTCTGTCTACTTCTATGGGAGCAGTAATGTATACAATGAAGGGGGGGGGGTCACACATTGCACAACTGTTCCCTTAGAAAAGTGTAACCTTGCTCTGACCACTTCCATGAGAGCAGTGGAGTAATGTAATGGGCATTAGATACACATCTCAGTTATCACCAGGGGTGTACCTAGAAATCATGGGGGCCCCCATAGACGGTTTCAATTCTCCCCCAACCTCCACTCCAAAAAAAAAAAAATATCTAGTGGGGTCAGATAGGAGCATATCTCATAACTTTACAGCTGTTATAAAGTAATATTCATCCAATTAAATCACCAAGGTTCCCCATATAGTCCTCCGTAAATGAAAATAGTCCCCACATTGGCTTCCATATAGTATAGTGAGCCCAATATATTGTTCCATACAGTATTTGTCCCCTTAGAGCCCTGTTCAGAATAATACACCCACATATAGTGCTTCATACAGTATAATGTGCCCCCGTATAGTGCTCCATACAGTATAATGAGCCCCCACATAGAGCTCCATACAAAGTAATATGCCCCCTTATAGTACTCTATACAGTGTACTGCACCTCCATATAGTCCATACAGTATAATTTGCCCTCATATAATGCTCAATACAGTATAAAGTGCCCCCATATAATGCTCCTATATATGTGAAGGGGTCTGTAATTTTATGTATTTTATGTAGATCTATGTATGCATTGCTCCAGTATTTAGTGCCCAATTCATAATCATTCACCCCTGGGCGATTTTCCATTCTTTTCTTTTTTTTTTGCTTTTTTCCCTCTTTTTCCAAGAGTTATAACATTGTATTTTCTGTCAATATAGCCATGTGAGGGTTTTTTTTTTGTGTGGGAAGAATTGTACTTCTGAATTACATCATTTTACCATATAGTGTACTGAAAAATGGAAGAAAAAAATTCCAAGTGCAGGATAATTGCAAAAAAAAGTGAAATTCCACAATTTTTTAAAAATGTACTATGTTCACTATATGGTAAAACGGACGTGTTAGTATGATGCTTCAGGTTGGTATGAGTTCTTAGATACCAAAAATGTACACTTTTACTGCTAGGTATTGAAAAAAAAATTACGCTTTTGGCGGCATTTTCCAAGACCCGTAGCATTTTCATTTCAGAATCTGGGCCTTTTTGATGGCATATTTTTTACTTCTTGAGCTGTCATTTCTAATGATACCATTTTGGGTCGATACAATGTTTTGATCATGTGTTATTGAATTTTATCACTTTATTTTACTTGGCCCCTTAGGGCGCCTCAGCACTGCACAGTCCGATGGCTGCTACAGTACAGACCGTGCCCCACTGAATACTATATAAGAAAAAAAAAATATTACATTTGTTATCGCCGCGTTCAGAAATGCCCGATTTATGAAAAGATAAAACTAATTAATCTGATCAGTAAACTGCGTAATGGGGAAAAAAAATTACAAAGTTATGTTTTTTTGGTACTTGCAACATTGCAAGTAAATACAACACCAAGCGATCAAAACAGCACATCTACCCAAAAATGGTATAATTATAAAAAGAGCTCAAGACGGAAAAAAAATCAGCCCTCATACAGCCCCAGATATCGGAAAATAGGAATGCTTTGAGAGTCAAAAATTGCCATCAATGTTGTCAAACATGTCTGATGAAGCTCCTGCCTTTACATCGGGGATCCATCCCAATCTATTCCCACAAAGCTCCATCGACTGTCCTGCTTCACCCCAACACACCCGGGAGACCTCTGGGAAGTGATCCTGAATACCCACACCAAAGAAAAGAATCAGAGAAACAGTTGAAAGCCTGAGGACTACCGGAGGCCTGTATCGTTAGCCTTACACCTGTCTCGTAGTCGGCTGCCTCCCTCCCTCGACACTACTAGAGCCCACAATATCAACAGAGGACAAGTATAGGTGAGGATAGAACCCTCCTCGCCAGCTCAGCATCGAGTTGCCTCAAGTTGGAAATTCCCAGGACCAAGGGATTCCCCCCCCCCCCCGGCACTATCTTGAAGCGCCGAGGGCTCCCATACACAGGAGAAGACTGGGGCTGCCCTTCCCACTGATCTATCCGAGGATCACATTGACATAGGGGACTTAAAAAGGCACCGGCAGGGAAGTCAGGCGTAGTGAGTAAAATCCTCTCTGGGGCACCTATATAATGGCAAAAGTATCTTCCATGGCCTCCTAGCCGCCTTGTATACGGTCTATGGTTGCCGAGGAGAGCGGATACCAGAGAGCATGGTTACCTCCTGCCCCTCTCATGATCACCCAGTAGTCGGTGAAACTGGTGGTGCAAATGTTGAGCCTCAGGCCCTGGGGTACTCGGGTATCAGGCTCGGTGGTTGTTTTCACGGAGGACGTCACGGGTGGCAGCGCCAGCTCCCGTGGCCTTGGTGACACTTTAATAAGGATGTATGTACAGTGGATAGGAGTTTGTCATGTGACGCCACCTGTAGTACCTGGTGATGGGTCACCAGCATCGCCACAGTTCTCTGGAGGTCGATGGTAATACCTCTGAGTTGGCAAAGCTCCCTATAGGTGGAGCTTGTCTTCCGGGGCAGCGTTCCTGTAAGCAAACCGGTTGAGGAAGATAACCACACAAAGGCAAAGTCACTTTCTCCCGGGCACTTTACTGTAAACGTTCAGCAGCAAAATACAGAGTCCACAGTTCAGCAAGATGTTATTCAAACAGGTAGCTCTACGGGTGGCTGCAAGTGGATGCCAGGTGGTATCCGACTCTCAGACGTCCATTTTATGACTATTCTGTCCTACTGACTGACCTCCTTTGTGCCCCCTAGATGAATATATCTCCCTCCCGGGAAACCTCTCACACCTATCCTAATATAGGAGTGCAGGAATGGGTCCCACCCACCAACCTTGGATCCACTTGCAGCTGGGGAAAATTACACCTCTTTTACGGGTGCAATACCCCACTGTGACGCCTGACTACGTGGGGCACCACATAAAGAGTCAGCCAGCTCTTGTAGAGGAACCGACAAACCGGGCAGCGTGGGAAAGCCGGTGGGACATCGGGCTGATAGTGAGGCCCCATCTTTCAGAGGCTGGCAGCGGCGGTGACATAACAGACTAAAAAATCCATTACAGTAATAGCACATGAGCCAAGAGGCACCAAATATTTCCCTTCAGTAAGTTAAGCTACATGTTTTACAGCTCATGCTGTGGCTCTGCAGGTAAACGGTCACTTCTTTCTATACTCAAGCTATGTAAATACTTCTGTTCCATAAAAAAAAGGTAGGAAAAAAGTATTCAAGAAGTAAGAACAGTGACAATATACTAAAGCTGTAATCCACAGAGCTCTCCTGCCATCTAGTGTCCATTGACTCCCACTACACTCTAATTCACAGAAATATGATCTACACTGTACCAACTATTAAAATGATAAGGTAAAAAGTTCCACATGTGCCATGGGCTATGACACCTGACATGGACGCATACATATGTCAATGCATAAGGGGACGTCTGGGAAACACTGTGATGTCAAGATAGATCCATAGTCCTCAGCATCCAGCTTGGCAAACAAAGAAACTCAATAGGACGGTTCTTCTCGCTAGTGGCAAAAGAGAAGTCCCATACATCTTCAGCAGAATAAGACGAATTCTGAATCAATCGACCAATATACGGAGACCTCCTTGAAGAATTAAGGAAAACCCTCCTAAGCGGCCTATCTCCTCCTCATCAGAGGGTCCTCACCCTCTATTGGCAGATGAGGCCTCAATGAATTCAAGTGCCATGAAACATTGCTACTTCTCCGACAATATAAATGAGTCCATTTAGACCCATGACCTCGCATTCAGGGTCATCAAACACAATTGCAGTCAGACTTTCAGGCAGGGAGACTTAATACAGGCTTTACCTATAAAACAGTATAATGATGCCCTGGCACAGAGAATCAAAGTCATCTCACCAAAAAGCCATAGAGGCAATCAGAGGAGATATCAACACAATCTCATCTAGAACATCGGCCACTGAAACTGCTTCCAAAGACCTATTTGACCAACTTCAAATCCTTAAGGGACAAGAAGAAACCCTTTAGTCTCAAGTAAACACCGAAACTTTATTGCTCTATGACCAGAACAGAGGGAGGAGAAACAGCATACACATAAAAGACCAATAGGAAGGGTCAGGAGAATCTCCAGTCAGCAGTTGATCGTAACAAAAGAAAAAAAAAAGGGTATCCTCTGACACTGACAGAGTTCATCGAGTATACAGAATGGGCCTTACAAATCCTGAAAAGCCAATAGATGTATTATGCAGACTCCACTACTATACAAATAAGGAGGAAATCCTGCATAGAGCCTGGACGGCTGGGCCTGTCTCGCTGGATAGCTCTATGGTAAAAATTTCCCGGACATCTCTGGCTGTACTCTTTACATGAGATGTCTACTCCAACTGCTTAAGATTTGGGAGACTGGAGCATCCTACAAATGGGGTCACCCTTTCCACGTCATTGTCAGGAAAGAAAACACCCAGCTTCTTTATTAAGAGCCATGAGAATCTTCTTGCCCTCTTTGCAGTTTCTTGATATGGCCCCTTCTCCGATTCCAAATTGGCCATCAGTTAAGGGGTACCTTCCAATCCCACAGGACTTGAGACGACGTGCCTACCCATCCTCCTCCATGGCTTCTAAAGAAAATATACAGTTAGCGGACAGGTCTTATCACCCTACTCCCCCCTTCCCCTTTTCTTCGGCCCCAGATGCCCTCCGTGAGTTTTGGGACAAAATATGGTTTTATAACTAAGATGGGAAAGGACTGGGACTTATTAACTGTCCTTTCTCAATATCTCATTCCGGGTGAATGGACAGGAGCACAAACTACTTTCTCTGGATACTAGGAGATTTTACTCCAGACTGGTGCACTTGAAGGTCTGAGAGAGGGGCCCAGTGGGCTGTGGGGAGGGGGACCGCTCTGAGAGGTGGCCGTCTCCCTATGTGAGGTGGAGAGTACAGCGAGATGGATAAAGTATCCCTCAACTGTTAAGGCCAAGTAAATGTTTGTTATATCATTAAGTAGTTGCTCCTCCCCCGATCCTGTTCTAAATATGGCGGCGCAAGGCTGGGAGATATGATTTCAGTTTATTTTAATGACCTTCACTTTAATAGGTGTAAGATGCCCCACGGCACATTTAATGAGACCTCATATCGTTCGTCTCCATTTCTCCATAATTGGGAGTCTGTCCAGGGGTTTTCCTGGGTAGTTAGTAATATTTATAAAAGTTTTCTTTTTATTCTATTTTCTCTCTACTTTTTTGTTGTGTGTACCTACTCTCTCTACCTGCTCCACTTTCTCTCGTCCTCTCTAAAGGTACCGTCACACGCGTCAATATTGCATGCAATTTCACTAGCAATTTGCTGGTTGCAGTGAAATCATGGACACATTGTTCTATTTTCTTGCTGAGTACAAATGGAACAATGTGTCCATGATTTCACTGCAACCAGCAAATTGCTAGTGAAATTGCATGCAATATTGACGCGTGTGACAGTACCTTAAGGGCCACATCACACACACAGATATCAGTGCAGATATTGTTCGCAGATCTCTGGTTGCAGTGAAATCATGGACACATTGTTCTATTTGTATACGGCCACAAAATGGAACAATGTGTCCATGATTTCACTGCAACCAGAGATCTGCGAACAATCTCTGCACAGATATCTGTGTGTGTGACGTGGCCCTAACTCTTTACTTTTCCCCCTCTTATCTTTCCTCTACAGTTTGTACCCACCCCCTTGCCCACCCACTAAAATTGTCTCTATAGCATCAGTCTGAGTCAACAGCAGGTTTAATTAACGTAAAGGGCCTACACAGTCCCGAGAAGAGGACCATCCTGCTGATTCTTCTCTATATGGGAGGCTTTGACATTGCATTCTTGCAAGAAACTCACAAATGTCTAAATAAACCATACAAGATAGCAAATGTCAGGTATCCTATGGTTTACCACAACCCTTCTCCAGACTCACAATCAAGAGGTTCATGCATTTTCATATCACCTTTGGTGCCTTGTGAATTAGAGGAGTCTAGCACTGATGGAGAGGGTCGTTTGGTGATGGTCAAGGGTTCTATTGCATCCAACATCATGTTCGCCACACAATACAGGGCAAGACAAATCACTCTACACATATTTACACCAATTAGCAGTTTTCGCAGAGGGCATCTTGGTATTAGGTTGGGATTTTAACATGGCCCTTCACTTGACCATGGATAACTCAAAGGGGACCCTCTTACCAGTCAGATCCCAAACAAGAGCGTATTCAAAAATATCTACAGGATCATCAGCTGATCGAGACTCTGCGCTTGATAAACCTGACAGCAAAATATTTCTCATTTTACTCAAATGTCTATAAGAGGATTTTTTCAATGGCATCGCTTTTCTTCCCAAAGCCAATATAGACAGCATTTTCTTCTCGGACCACGCACTTTTACTGATGTTTAGACCCAAGCAGTGCCATCTCTTCTCAATGATCCCATCGTGAGAACAGATATTCAAAAGACTCTTGACATGTATTAACATTAACTTGGTAGAAGAGACAGGCCAATGTGTTGTATGGAAGGCACACAAAAGTGCTTGGTCAGAGAAGCACTTATTAAACATGGATAAACAAAACTCCAGTGGTAAAATTCCTTTTTGCAGTATTTTAAAAATTCTGTTTATATTCATCTTTAAAAAAAAAAAAAAAAAAAATAGGTGAAGAATGCAAACAGACTGTGCTCAGTGCTGACGACTTCAACATTTACTGGCATTCCTGCTCTGGAATAGAGCAAAAGCTTTCTTATCTAAATTCCTGCATCATTATTATGAGCACGGGAATTAATAGCAGTAAAATCACTGGCTAGATTTTTCAGGATTCGGAGAGCTACCATATGTCCCTTCAATAATAGATAAGTCTAGCCAGCAAAAGCACCAACTTTCCGATATCACAGATTCTTTTAGAAACTTCTACTCATCCTTATATGTAGTGGACTCTGAGAACATTACAACACAAAATACAGATTCTAAATACGTAATCCAAACCTATATAAAGGAGTCAGGCATGCTATCCATATCAGGTGTGGACACAGATTTACTTGAAAGCTCCTTCACCAGATAGGAACTCAAAACAGCCATAAAATAATCCAAATTGGCAAATTCTGCTGGACCAGAAGGGTTCTCGTTGCAATACTACAGACAGTTCTTGGACTGTCTCCCCATGTGATCTCAAGCTTTAATTCAATATCTGAGGGTTCCCTATTCCCTGGGGATGCCTTAAACGCTCACATTTCAGTCATACACAAGGAGGGGAAAGATCCAAAACAATGTGCTAGCTAGAGGCCCATTTAGCTCCTGAAGGAGGGCATTTCATTATTTTCATGCTGGGTGCAGGGAGAGTCCGGAAAGTGTGCGACAGACGAATGGACCAACGTGTCCGGCTCACTTCACCAAATAGATGGGGAGACATCGGGGGCAATACAGCAGTGGGCCCTGCTCATAGGGAATGGGGGACAGGTGCTCTTCTACACTCACCTGCAGTTGTGCCCTGTTTTCCCCACCGTCCCTATACAGGTTCTTTCACTGTCACTGAGCAGGATACCTAGTCCCTCGCTGGCCCTGATGTTAGCCCTCAATAGGGAGATGGACAGTGGGGACACTAGTCCCAACCTCTGCACTAAATTCAACACGAGGGAAAGGAAAGACAGGAGAATAAACAACTTCACTCTTGCTGCCACGCTCCTTGGCAGCAGATGGCTTAGTAGTAGTCAGCTCTCCAGAATAGCACTTTCACCTCAGGCAGCCAGGCCAGGAATGAAGTTCAATCACCAGCAAGGTATGCTGCATCATGTGACAATATAAAGGAGATGGGAGTGATTCCAAAGTAGCCACGCCTGGAAGAGAACTTGGGCGTTTGCTTGCAACAGAAACTAACATTAACTTCAACACTCCAAATAAAAGAAACATGTTTAATATGAAGTCTCAATACAGAAAAGAAACAGTGATCCCAAATAATCAATAAAAATATAGTTTGCAGCACCTAAATCGGAATAGATTCTGTCTAATCTCACCCCTGTAGTGGTGCCCGTCATTCCCAATGACCCATCTTGGAAAATAATACATACATCCAAACAAAGACAGTGTAAATCACCATCTCTAGGGCAACATTTCTACCTACAAGTGAGAGATCTTTTTCAAGCACAAATAAAAATATTTTGCAGCACCTCAATCAGAATAGATCAGGTCTAATCTCACCATCTTAGTGGCGCCCATCACTCCCAATGAGCCATGAAAAGATCTCATACTTGTAGATTGAAATCCACTAGAGGATGGTGGAGATGGTGGATTAAAGAATTTGTTTACTACAAGACCGGCTGTGTGGAGCGGTGTTCGTTTGGAAGGAAGAAGTCCCACACCAGTCACAGGCTTCCAAAGTAAGAGAGACCATTGTGACAATACACCCTCTTTAACCAGATGTAGTGCCCAACCATGGAGGTTTCTTCACCTTTTCTGGTTGCCGTTATCCATCACAAGCTCTCAAAACTTAGTGTGCTATGAAATACATGTAATGCCACTGTTCATAATTTCTGCTCTATGTGTCTTCTGTGCAACACGCTTTTAAGCTAAAAGGGGGAACTCCAGTGAGAGAAAACGTTTTAGTACAGTTCCTGCCCTGCTAGATGATGAAGTGTCGAGCCCACTGGGACGAGGGTACTCGGTACCGGACCGCGTCTGCTATTGGGGAAGTCACGGGTGGTCCTGGTCCGGACTGTGTCCCGGGCCCTGGCAAATAAAAGGGTGTATTTACAGGGGAGAATAGTCTATTGTGACGCCACCCACTATATGAGGCCAGTAAGGGGGCCGCCGCTGCTGCAGAACCTCCGGGGACGATGTAGTGGCAGCATAGATGGTATAGTTCCTGTGGGTAGAACTGTATTCCCCGGGGCAGTGATGGTATAGTCTATAATGGATATGGATGGTGGAGACGGGGTTAAAGGACACACACGTTTTGTAGTCAAAGGTGCAATTCTCCTTTTCTCCTGATGCTGCAGCTTCTTCTAATCTGTATGCAGACCTGGCAGGCTTGGAGCTCTGCAGGTGGGAGCTCTCTGTCGCTGGATGTAGGGCAAAGGTTGCAATCAATACACAGACTCACAGTTTTGCTGTTTTCCAAAGCTTTACTGCAGATGTTGTTGCAGGTTATAGTCCACGGAGTCTGTAATGGGGCTAATCTCTCTTCCCACCCTGTCCGGGTCATCAGCTTCCTCGTGTTACGCTGTGTGTGTGTCCTGTGTTCTGCTGGTACCACTTGGCTAGGTAACTTGAGTCCTCTGTGCTATGCTGACCCCTCCGTGTTGCTTTGCACTGGTACTATGGGCATCTAGAAATCCCACTGTTCCTGGATTCACTGTGCTGTGGGTGCCAGACACAGTACCAGATCCGGTGTCCGTTCTGTGCGCTCTTCTGGGGCAAGTGAAGGTATCACTCCAGCTCCCAGACGTGTTCCTCAATCTGTAGTTCTCGTGTTCCTCCAACCTTTGCTGGGCCTGCACTGAGCTAACTCTGCTCTAACTGTGCTCTTCACAGTACTGTCCCGTACTGCACTGAGCTCTCCCTCATGAGCAGGAGTATTTAAGGGAGCAGGTTGTGCTCCCCCTCCTGGCCCAGAGGTGCTAGTGTTTGTCAGTGTGTAGTGGGGAGAGAACCCATGTGATGTTATTGTGGCACATTAACCCATGGGGTGCCACAGAAGCAGAGCCGTACACTGCAGTTCTAGGATCTATAGATCTCTTATAATTCTATAAAACCATACCTCCTTCTCTGCTCTAGCCCCTACCTCATGGAACCTAAATCTCTCTGCATGTCAGCTTCATCCTGCTGGTGAGAAGAGGAGGTGTGTCAGGGGTGTGGATGCTGGGAGCTGCAGGATCATCCTACATTCACACCCCCTCACATTTCTGTATACGGAGGGGGTGTGGCTGTTGACCCCATGCTCACACATACAATCCAGCCCCTGATATATCATCCTATGTGACAGGGGTCCAGGCATGAAATAGCAATCATGTCACCAAGCAGATACAAATACATGCTGTGATCCTCTGCTGTATGATGATAAATAATGTTATTGTGAGGATACAAGCAAAGGTAAATCATTACATTGCTCAATTAGCTCTGCATGGTCTCCCCTTCCCCATAGGAATCACATGGTATTTTCTTTCTTCAATGCATCATCATCATCACTCCTCACTGGAATGTAGGCTGTCCCTGCAGCTTCCAGCATCCACGCCCCTGACACCTCCTCTTCTCACCAGCAGCATGAAGCTTTGATGGTGAAGATTCTAGGTTCCATGAGGTGGGGGCCAGAGCAGAGGAGCAGGTGTGATTTTATAGATTTATAAGAGATCTATAGATCCTAGAACTGCAGTGTACGGCTCTGTTTCATCATGTAGCATGGCAGGAACTGTATTAAAAAGTTCTTTAACCTTCCTAACGGTATTCCCGAGTGTAACTCGGGGTTAACTTTCACTGCTAAAAGCGGTAACCCCGAGTCACACTCGGGAATACCTGTGGCTGCTGCAGCTGCTCACTGTGAGGCCGTTTTGTGCTTTCAGATCCCAGCACCTCCGCACCTGCTACGTTCCGGGGGAGGGTGCTGTCAGAGTTCCCCCTCCCCTCCGCCCCTACTACAGCCTTGGGACATGAGCTCCGGGGGTGGGGGGTGCTGTCAGTGTTCACCCTCCCCGCCGCCCCCCTGCTGCAGCCGCGGCTCATGAGTTCCGGGGGGGGTGCTATCAGTGCCCCACCGCCCCTGCTGCAGCCGCGGTTCATGAGTTCCAGGGGGGTGCTATCAGTGCGCCGTCGCCCCTGCTACAGCCGCAGGTCATGAGCTCCGGGGGGGGAGTTTGCTGCCCCCGTCTCCTAGGGTTAGGGTTAGGGCTAGGGTTAGGGCTAGGGTAAGGGCAAGGGCTAGGGTTAGGGTTAGGGTTAGTGCTAGGGCTAGGGTTAGGGCTAGGTTTAGGGCTAGGGTTAGGGTTAGTGCTAGGGCTAGGGTTAGGGCTAGGGCTAGGGCTACGGTTAGGGTTAGGGTTAGTGCTAGGGTTAGGGTTAGGGTTAGGGCTAGGGCTAGGGTTAGGGTTAGTGCTGGGGTTATAGTTAAGGTTGGGGTTAGGGTTGGGGTTAGGGTTGGGGGTTAGGGTTGGGGTTAGGGTTGGGGGTTAGGGTTAGGGTTGGGGGTTAGGGTTGGGGTTAGGGTTGGGGGTTAGGGTTAGGGTTGGGGGTTAGGGTTGGGGTTGGGGTTAGGGTTAGGGTTGGGAGTTAGGGTTAGGGTTGGGGTTAGGGTTAGGGTTGGGGGTTAGGGTTGGGGGTTAGGGTTAGGGTTAGGGTTGGGGTTAGGGTTAGGGTTGGGGTTAGGGTTGGGGTTAGGGTTAGGGTTGGGGGTTAGAGTTGGGGTTAGGGTTAGGGTTGGGGGTTAGGGTTGGGGTTAGGGTTGGGGGTTAGGGTTGGGGTTAGGGTTGGGGTTAGGGTTGGGGTTAGGGTTAGGGTTAGGGTTGGGGTTAGGGGTGGGGTTAGGGTTAGGGTTAGGGTTGGGGTTAGGGTTGGGGGTTAGGGTTGGGGGTTAGGGTTAGGGTTAGGGTTGGGGTTAGGGTTGGGGTTAGGGTTAGGGTTGGGGTTAGGGTCTGGGTTGGGGTTAGGGTTAGGGTTGGGGTTGGGGCTGGGGTTAGGGTTGGGGTTGGGGGTTAGGGTTGGGATTGGGGTTAGGGCTAGGGTTGGGGTTAGGGTTAGGGTTGGGTTGGGGTTGGGGGTTAGGGTTGGGGGTTGGGTGGGGGGTTGGGTAGGGGTTAGGTTGGGGTTGGGTTAGGTTGGTTGGGTGGGGGGTTGGTTGGGTTAGTGGTTAGGGTGGCTGGGTTAGGTTAGGTGGAGGTTGGGTTAGGTGGTTAGTTGGTTGGGTAGGTTGGGGTTAGGGTAGGTTGGTTAGGGTTGGGTTGGGTGGTTAGGGTTGGTGGTAGGTGGTTAGGTGGTTGGTTAGGGTTGGGGTTAGGTTTGGTTGGGGTTAGGGTTGGGGTTAGGGTTAGGGTTAGGGTTGGGGTTAGGGTTGGGGTTAGGGTTGGGTTAGGGTTGGGTTGGGGGTTAGGGTTGGGGGTTGGTTGGGTTGGGTTGGGGTTAGGGTGGGGGTTAGGGTTGGGTTGGGTTAGGGTTGGGGTTAGTGGGTTGGGGTTAGGGTGGGTGTAGGTTGGGTGGGTTAGTTGGTTGGGTTGGGTTGGGTTGGTGGTTGGGGTGGGTTGGGTTAGGGGGGTTTGGTTGGGGGGTTAGGGTGGGGTTGGGTTGGGGTTAGGGTTGGGGTTGGGTTGGGTTGGGTTAGGGTTGGGGGGGTTGGTGGGGTTAGGGTGGGGTTAGGTGGTTGGTGGGTTAGGTGGGTAGGGTTGGGTTAGGTTGGGTTGGGTGGTTGGGTAGGTTGGGTTGGTGGGGTGGGGTTGGGTTGGGGTTAGGGTTGGGGTTAGGGTGGGGGGGTTAGGTGTTGGGGTTAGGGTTAGGGTTGGGGTAGGTGGGTGGTTGTTAGGGGTTAGGGTTGTGGGTTAGGGTGGGGTTAGGGTTGGGTTGGTTGGGTTGGGTTGGGTTGGGGTTAGGGTTAGGGTTGGGTTGGGTTGGTAGGGTTGGGGTTTAGGTTGGGTTAGGGTTGGGTTAGGGGTTGGGTTGGGGTTGGGGTTAGGGTTAGGGTTGGGGTTAGGGTTGGGGTTAGGGTTAGGGTTAGGGTTGGGGTTGGGTAGGGTTGGGTTAGGGTTGGGTTGGGTTAGGTTGGGTTGGGTTGGGGGTTAGGTGGTGGGGTTAGGTTTGGGTTGGGTTAGGGTTGGGTTGGGTTAGGGGTTGGGTTGGGTTAGGGTTGGGGTTAGGGTTAGGGTTAGGGTTGGGGTTAGGGTTAGGGTTAGGGTTGGGTTGGGGTTAGGGGTTGGGTTAGGGTTGGGTTAGGGTTGGTAGGGTTGGGTTAGGTGGGGTTAGGGTTGGGTGTGGGGTTAGGGTTGGTGGGTTAGGGTTAGGGTGTGGGTTAGGTTGGGGTTAGGGTTGGGGTTAGGTTGGGTTAGTTGGGGTTAGGGTTGTGGGTTAGGGTTAGGGGGGTTAGGTTGGGGTAGGTGGTTGGGGTTAGGGTTGGGTAGGTGGGTTAGGGTTGTGGGGTTAGGTTGGGGTTTAGGGTTGGTGGGTTAGGGTTAGGGTTGGGGTTGGTAGGGTTGGGGTTAGGTGAGGGTAGGGTTGGGGTTAGGGTTGGGTGGGGGGTGGTTGGGTTGGGTGGTTGGTGTGGTGGTTGGGTTGGGTTAGGGTTGGGTTGGGTTGGTGGGTTGGTAGGGTGGGGTTGGTTGGGTTAGGTGGGGTAGGGTTGGGGGTTAGGTTGGGGTGGGTGGGTTGGGGTGGGTTGGGTTGGGTAGGGTTGGGTAGGTTGGGGGGTGGGGTAGGTTTGGGGTTGGTGGTTAGGGTTAGGTTGGGTGGTTGGGTGGGTTGGTTAGGGTTAGGGTTAGGGTTGGGGTTGGTTGGGTTAGGTGGGTGTGGTGGTGGGTTGGGTGGGTGGGTTGTGGGTTAGGGTTGGGGGTTAGGGTTAGTGGGTTAGGGTTGGGGGTTAGGGTTGGGTTGGTTAGGGTGTAGGGTTGGGTGGGTAGGGTGGGTGGGTTGGGGGTTGGGTTAGGGTTGGGGTTAGGGTTGGGTTGGGTTGGGTTGGGTTGGGTTGGGTTAGGTTGGTGGGAGTGGGTTGGGTTAGGTTGGGGGTTAGGGTTGGTGGGTTAGGGTTAGGTTGGTAGTTGGGTGGTTGGGTTAGGTTGGTAGGGTTAGGGTGGGGTTGGTTAGGGTTAGGTTGGGGTTAGGTTGGGGTAGGGTTGGTGGGTTAGTTGGGTTGGGTTGGGTGGGTTGGGTTAGGGTTGGGGTTAGGGTGGTGGGTTAGGGTTGGTTGTTAGGGTTGGGTGTAGGTGGGTTAGGTTGGGGTTAGGTGGGTTAGGGTTAGGGTGGGGTAGGTGGGTTGGGTAGGGTGGTTGGTTGGTGGTTGGGTTAGGGTTGGGTTGGTTGGGGTTGGTTAGGTTGGGTTGGGTTGGGGTAGGGTTGGTTAGGGTTAGGGTTGGGTAGGGGTTGGTGGGTGGTTGGGTGGGGTTGGTTGGTGGGGTTAGGGTTGGTAGGTTAGGGGGTTAGGGTTAGGGTGGGTAGGGTGGTTGGTTAGGGTTGGGTTGGGTTAGGTGGTTGGGTTGGGGGTTGGGTTAGGGTGGGGTTAGGTTAGGGTGGTAGTTGGAGGGTGGGGTGTATGGTTGGGTGGGTTAGGTGGGTTGGTTGGGTGGGTTAGGGTTGGTTGGGGTTAGGGTTGGGTTAGGTTGGGGTTAGGTGGGGTTGGGTTAGGTGGGTTGGTTAGTGGGGTTGGTGGGGTAGGAGGGTGGGTTGTGTGGGTTAGGTGGTTAGGGTTAGGGTTAGGGTTAGGGTTGGGTTAGGTTGGGTTAGGGTTAGGGTAGGGTTAGGGTTAGGTTGGGTAGGGTTAGGGTTTGGGTATGGGTTAGGGTTTGGTGGGTTAGGGTTAGGGCTGGGTTGTAGGGTTAGGGTTGGGTTAGGGTTAGGGGTTGGTAGGGTTAGGGTTGGGTGTTGGGTTGGGGTTGGGGTTAGGGTTGGTGGGTTAGGGTTGGAGGTTAGGGTTTAGGGTTGGGGAGTTAGGTGGGTTAGGGTTAGGTTGGGGTTAGGGTTGGGTTAGGTTAGGGGTTGGGTTAGGGTTAGGTTAGGGGTTGAGGGTTAGGGTTAGGGTTAGGGTTGGGTTGGGTTAGGGTTGGGGTTGGTTAGGGTTAGGGTTAGGGTAGGGGTTGGGTTAGGTTTAGGGTTGGGTTAGGGGTTGGGTTAGGGTTAGGGTTGGGGTTGTTGGGTTGGGTTAGGGTTAGGGTTGGGTTAGGGTTAGGGTTGGGTTGGGTTAGGGTTGGGTTAGGGTGGGGTTAGGGTTGGGGTTTAGGGTTGGGGGTTAGGGTTAGGTGGGTTAGGGTTAGGGTTAGGGTTGGGTTAGGGTTGGGTGGGTTGGTTGGGTGGTTGGGGTTGGGTTAGGGTGTTAGGGTTGGGTTAGGGTTGGGTTGGGTTAGGGTTGGGTTAGGGTTAGGGTTGGGGTTAGGGTTGGGGTTAGGGTTGGGTTGGGGTTAGGTTAGGGTTGGTTGGGTTAGGGGTTGGTTGGGTAGGTAGGGTTGGGTTAGGTTGGTTAGGGTTTGGTAGGGTTAGGGTTGGGTTGGGGTTGAGGTTGGTTGGGTTAGGGTTAGGGTTGGGGTTAGTGGGTTAGGGTTAGGGTGTTAGG